>VXAL01013480.1:688356-738980 GCA_013399475.1 Chauna torquata | reverse complement strand
TCTGGCCAGCGGTGCATCCCTTTTGGAGCCGGCTGGAGCTGGCTCTCATCTGACATGGGGCAGCTTCTGGGATCTTCTCACAGAAGCCACCCCTGCAGCCCCCCTGCTACCAAAACCTTGCCATGTAAACCCAGTACATTTCTCCAGTAAATTATGAAGCATTTTATTGAAAGCTCTTCACGCCCTATGATTTGGTTATGAAAAGGAGGTTTCTTTTGCCCTTATAAATCAATAGTTTGTACATTCAGAAGCCTATAAAAGCACAGTTTCTTCACAAATCTAAACCTGAGCCAGTGTAAGCAGCCTACAAGGCACTTACAGAGGGAAAGAATCTTTGTTTGAGTGAAGAGACAGGTTTGGTTTTGTTTGTTTTTTAAATCTCAAACTCCTAGATACTATGTTGAGCATGGAAGAATTTTTCTATTAAGACAATACTAAGAAGTACATTTTCAGTACTCTATGCTAGGAAATAGTTTTATCAATATTTTCCAGGTTCTTACTGGAAAAACTAAAAGTTAATTTCAAGAAGATTTATCCCAGACTGAAATATCACAGTTGCAATATTGCAAAATACTCTTTTTTGAGTTAATGCAGCATTTCACTTCACTATCATTTCACTATCAACGGAGCTACCATGTTTCAGGGAAGCTGTCCTACCTGTGCATCAACAGCTTGTTCTTGATCTCAGCTGATATCCATTAGCTCTTCCATCATTTGCATCATGCCAAAATGTGCTGTGACTTCTGAGAGCCCAGTGCATGTTTTCC
Source organism: Chauna torquata (assembly GCA_013399475.1). Classification (NCBI taxonomy): domain Eukaryota; kingdom Metazoa; phylum Chordata; class Aves; order Anseriformes; family Anhimidae; genus Chauna; species Chauna torquata. The sequence continues at coordinate 738,213 of VXAL01013480.1, read as the reverse complement.
CAGATATTAGGGATACTTTTCATGTTCTGGTTCTCATGGTTGCTTTTAAATCTGGTTTAAATCTCGGTGCACAGAGCAACAAGGACTCCTGTGGGGTTTGGCAACAAGCGAGTCTGGATGTTACCACATCAAATGTCAAATGACTGGCAGAAACTCCAGGATTTGAGTGTATGGTTACAGGCAGAGTGCCCAAACCATTGCAAATCCAAAGCAAAGGCAGAATTTTCCAAAACTCTGCTTCTGCCTAGCATTATCTATCTTAAGAACAGCCCATTCTCTAAACAACTTGTGTTCCCTTGCCTTCTCAGTGTTCGCTGAAGCTTTCTCTGATGCTGAATATTCATTGTAGCATCTGATCCTTTCTGAGGACACAGTAATGCATAATGAAGAAGGCTTTAATTAAGATTTCCCCCAGCAACGAGCAAGCCAGGGACCAGCTGCACCACTCTTGGCTTTCCAGGCTTTTTGTTATGAAGAAGACATGCCAGCCATGTCAAATCTAGGCCAAAGCAGAAAGGAGAGGCTTTAAGGAACAGGAATGATTCTGTAAGTGCATCATGTATTTGTGAAATGTTTCTTCCTCATTCTGTGCAAAAACAACTTTTGTAGAACTTGCTGACAATACATTGAAATCTCAGGCAATTTCAAAATTGAAGAATTTATTTTCTTCTCCCTCTTTTTTTTTTCCCTCCACTAATTGGGACTCCTTTTGACAGGAAAACCAATCCTGTAAACTGAGAGACCTGACATATGTCCACAAACTTGTAGCATTTGTCATAAAGCAACACAATGCCTATTATGTATAATAAAAGCAAATAACAAAAAATCATAACCTTAAAATAATTAATTGGCCCTAAAATTAATAGGCAAATAGAGTGAAACACAGGCTACACTACACCCCAAAAATCACTAGCAGCACATGTATCGCAAAAATCATTTTGATTGCTTCTTTGCAGGAAAAGAAAAACTGGGGTGCATATAAGGGAGTAAATATCAGCTCCTTCTGAAGGACTGACCGGCAGCTCAGTAACAGAATGCTGCAAGTGGTATGAGACCCCCAGCACAAAAAGAGCAGCTCTATGGTATTATTTTTTGTTTTTAACAGCAATCAACATCAAATTGTTAGTTCAAAGTTAGTTGTTCAAGATGACAGCTGATGTAACTATATTACCGGAAACAAGTTTTCTGAACAAAAACAGCAGCAACTAGGCAAACAGCAGCAAAGCCCAGGCTCTAAATTTCCACCTGCAGTTTTGTTCTTACAATCACCCATGACTGCCAAAAATACTGCATGCAGCAAAGCTCATACGCATGAACTTACTGAGCAAGCACATGGACCAATTAGGTCTTTTCAAACATAACACATTTTAGCATGGATATCTTGCACGTGCGCTTCACAGGATCAGAATACAAACACATGCAAGAATTTAATACCACTTCTTAGAGAAACCATTCATAGTCGTAACATTAATCCTGTTTACAAATGACTGAATATCACAAGAACAGCCGTATATTGTTTGGACAAAGGTCTACTGTTGGGAAATGCTATAGGTAACTAAAAAAAAGGAAGAACAACATATTCTTTCAGACAAGTTTAGAGAACTCCTAAGGTAGAGATTGTAGTAGCTGAAGATTGCATGTTCTTTAAAATTCAAAAGCAGGCATATGCATTACAGCACTAACTAATCAAAACCCATTTGAGCCTGTTCACATTTCAGATCTCCATCATACACTCAAGACAGGGAATTCCAAAATTTAATTATGCATTTATGAAATATTTCCTTTTGTTTAAACCTGCTGCCTGCTTATTTTATTAGGTACACCTTCATCCTTGCTTTATATTAACTAATAAAAAATGCTGCCTTGTCTACACCATTTGCCATTTATTAGACCTTTACCACAGCCCTAATCCTCTCTTTTCCAAGGAGAAGGTGTATAGCCATTTAATTAGCCCTCAACAAGAAACTCTACCATGCTTTTAGTTGCTGTTCTTGCTTTTTGTAGCTCTAGTTCCTTTGGGCATGTTTACCAGTCTTGCCTGTAATATTCAAGATAACCTAGATTTCAGAAGCATTGTACTTTTTCTCATTTTTTCCTAGATGTTTTGTAAAACTGTTTTCCTCTTTAACTAGTGTTGAGACAACAGTTTTATTGAACAAATCACAATGTCTCTAAAATCTCCCTCTCCTGAATGGTAACTACTAGGTCAAAATGCATCTTTAATTGCATGCAAAACCACATTTTTACTTCTTTAGAGTCAGCTTTAAAGTGTGCAAATATGTTTAATCAATCAGCAGTCTGTATCTCATAGCTAATCATTCCCTTCCGAAGTTATTTACAAGCATGCTGAATAGTATCTGTATCTGAGCAGCCAGATCAAAAACCCTGCCTTTGAAATTCAAAAAAACTCCAAAAAAACCCACCCTTACAGTGAAGATACAAATTTTGATTTGGGGGGTTTCAATCTGGATTGCAAATCTTTTGCTTTATAAGAACATCATTCCACATTAGAATGTAAACTTTACAACTGGTGAAACACAGGAAATCTTTCAAAAACTGCTCACTTTGGCAGAATTTGGACTATTTAGGGTATATTACTCATGGTGTGAATTTTCACACAGAAGCTTTGCAAATATTAAATTTGGGGCAATTAGGAGATTTTGTTTATTTTTACAGAAGAGAAGAGTTCTTTACTGAAGAAATGAACTCAGTGACAAGAGTCCTGGAAAACATCACACAACCTAATGGTAGCAGTCAGAAAAGATGACATACAGAACTCTAGATTTGAGCTCTAACTCTAGAGCTCAAATCACAAATTTTAGATATCTAAAACACACACTGAGCAGATACCACAGGCTCTCTGTCCCTATGCTTGCAAAAGGAGTTAAAATGTTCTGAAGTTAAGCATAAAATATACATCTATTCTTTAAGCAATAAAAGTATGAGTTACTGAAAATGTTATTTATATCCTAATTAATCAGGCAAACTTCAACCAAGACTCAGTTAGCTGACTGGTTTATTGGCATGTGTAACAATCACTAAAAGAAAATTTATTCAAATACAGAATAATATCTATTATAGTCAGTTTTTAGAGAGAGTGAGGTGAGGTGTGGAAAAAGAGATGGGGAAAAGAAGAGAGCTGCAGTTCCAGAAATAGTTTTCAAAGTAAAATCCTTCTGGTCATTCTCTGTGCGCTATAACAGACTATAATAACATGCAACTCATCTCACAAAGATTTAACTTGAAGTTATATGTTCCTTTACAGAAACTGGGTATAATCATATTCTGCTCCCAAAAATATGAAACTTGCTGATGATGCAGGTAACAATCCGAAGTGGATGTTTCTAAGCCTATGCCCATTTAGGAATCCTCTCTTGACAGCAAGTCCTACCCAGAATAAATGTACTATATTGTTAATACCAATTAATTCTTATCTTATACTCCTTATTATATTGTCTCTACAGTAGTTATGTGGGCTTGCCCTAATTTTTTCTTACTCACAGACATTTAAAACAAGCTTTTGGAAACTTGTGAGCTTGCTGAGCTGAGTTCTTTTTCTCTTTAACTAATGTGTGTGCTCACCTGCCATTTCTATCTAAGCTCCTACAGCTCTGCTTAAGAGTTAAAAACTGTAATAAAATTGAAATATGTTAATATAAAAATGAGAAATGGGATTTGTCTTACCATATTAAGAAGATTAAGCAATGGCTAGATAGTCCGGGACCATCCAGGGTTTAACTTCTACTTGTCAAAGCTACTTCCCCATCTCTATAAAGACACTAGATTATAGCTTTTTTCCAAGGTCAGGGTACTCTGTCTCTGCAAGTGAAAAACATGAAAGAGATTTACTAGGCAGCAACACACATCTATGCATTTTATCTTTCTGCAGTATAAAAACATCTAGATGATGCTTGGAGCATTGTTTAAGAGGAATTCAAATGAAGTATAAATGATGATAAAGTCTAACTTGATTCAAAACTGATGGGGTTGCATCATTTAACATTGTCAATGTGGGTTGCCGTTTTTCAAACAGCACATTTTTTTTGTATGAACACATACCATACACCATCTATTAGCAAGATATCAGTATACGTCAGACCAGCTTTCATTGGAAGATCATAAGCATGTTTTATATTATAATAAGCTTTTAAAATTGTAGTCAGTTTATAGGAAGTGGTTGAAGTGTGAACAATCATCTCTATAATTGTAATAGCCCACACAGATGCCAATGTACCATGTGTATGCACACGCATGCAAATATCTGCTTGTATCATCTCTCCATAGATAATATTGAGTGGGAAAAGAGCAGTAAAGGTAAGAAATCTTTTTTCTGACAGTACTTCACAGACAGGTAATTGACTGACAGGTATATAGAGCACACTTAAATAGGTAAGGTAGTACCTTGATAATATATAGTCCTTTATACATAAGGCACTGGCAATATTCTAAATGAGGGAAATTCTCAGACAGATTGCTTCAGAGTATATCTAAAGAAATTAATAACAATAACATAATAACATTGTCAATATTATCTTTCATGGCATTTGTCCTACAGCATTCTGAAGGCAAGGTCAATGTTATGACTGTACTGCTTTGTTCCATGCATCACCTCACATGCGACTGGAACATTAAGTAAAACTTTAAGCTTGCAAACAGACACTGAGTTAAATGTTAGAATTGACCAATCCATTCTCGTCCATTTATTAAAAGAGAACAAATGTTTTTAAGCAATAGAGAATCTAAACAGCTTAACAGAATACAACTAGAAAAATCCGTTCCTTGATCACTTTTATTATAGAAATAAAGTATTCAAAGTTTTAAGAAAGTTTGCAGGTACATTTCCCGTGATGAAGAACTTCAATTCCTCTTAACATCTGTTTTCTTCTTTCCTTGCAAGCACTCAAAGCTAGATTTGGGGGGGAAGAAATTAAAAAAAAAAAAGGAGAAAAAGCCAAACCCACTCAGCAGATGACATAAAAACTGTCCCCATGAATAAATTGAACCAAATATGTAAGATTGTTTTCAGATGATCCAAGGCAGCCTGTGTTTATTACAGAAGCGTCACGCTTACACGATTAAGAGTTAAGCTGTAATTTAACACAAACTCAGTATTCTCAAATCAACCTAGAAAGCAGATTCTGATACCAAAAGTTGCATTTTCCCTGTTTTGCCCTGCTCAGCTCTCTAGGCATTATCACTCCTCCAGCCCTTTGCTTCCAGCTCCCTGCACCTCAGCACTGCAGGAGCAAGCAAGAGTACTTCATGTCCTAAATGCAAGTTTATAACTCTGAGATTCCCTGGACTTTATTTTTTTTTTTTCTAGATCTTGGTTTATTTATAACATGTATATCTCTGGATGTTCTCAAAAATCTACTTTTTTTTTTTTAAAGTCTTTATTGCTCCAGCAATAAAGCAAGAAATACAACTTTCTCTTTTCCTCAATCCAGAAAATTCTTTCCTAATTGTATTTGAAACACTAACCTTAATGAGGTATTCCAGCATGTACTTGTAAGTAAATGTATGATATTTACAGAACAAGGAACCCAGAGTTCAGGACTTGTACAGATCTTCCATTTGTACTGGTGCAGCTAGAACAAAATCTCTACTTGACTGTTAAATTTTGTCCTAATAGAAGTGGACCTCTTCAAATACACTGCAGAAAACTGCAAGAAGTTTGGTATGATAAGATTTCTCTGATGAATATCACAATACAGCATTGTACATATTAGAGGACGGAGTTTGAAGTGCTTTCCAGCTATTTGTTTTTTCTTGCTCCTTCTGTGTTGGATGCAGTTTTGCTTATCATCTCTTGCTTGAGACCTATGTTTGCCCCCAGTTCAGAATATCTCCATAATACATCACTTTGGATCATGTACCATGTACTTATCATACCGTAAAGATCCTTGGAATCAAATTCCCACAAAAAAATGTCATCCAAACCCTTGTGTATTGTTTAGGTTAACACAGGCTATTTAAATGGTAATAGCTGCAAATACTCACATACGACATTTCTCCCTATCACTCCCTCTCTCTGAAACCATCACCAGTGGTTATCTCAAACTGAAGGTTAAACAAGAATTAAAATCTTTAAATTAGATTAAGCAATATGATCAAAGTTTGACAGTTTCATTAACATCAGCATATCTGCAAAAAAGGACTTGAAATTTCAAAAAACGTAAAGGCAGGTGCACACTTTCGACTGTTTAGGGATCTGAAATACTATTGGTTTGAACTTCAGCTTTAGTGCTGCAAAAATGAATAACGTATCGATTAACCTGACAATGACATGGAAAAGGTATGGATTCACCTAGAACTGAAATGGAATTTTGCTGAAATGAATTACATCTACAGACTCAATCTAGACCATTTTATATAATTTACCCCTTAAAAACATAGTTTGAAACAAAACTGTAACATTAAGAATAGGCAAAAATGAAAGCATTTAACGTTTCCTTTTTATACTAGATAAAACTAATCTCACGGATTTGTATATTTATATAAATTTATTGGCAAACAGCTCTAGCCTTTTCATATATGCACTAAAAAAAAGGGGTGGGAGGATAACTATGCAGTAAACCTTTCACTGAACTCCCCTCATGTTTACATCTCAGTTGAATGAGAGTATCTCCAAAGAGAGCAGAATCATGGATAGATTGTGACCTACCATGCTGGAAAATTGATTTACCCACAGTGACTCATAGAAAAACCTTCCCCTACTGCAGAACTGTGACCTGCAACTGTCAGATATTTTAGTGATTTCCACTGATACAGACCAAAAGGCCAGCTGTATTTAGTTACCGTAATTTCGTAGTACTAGGAGGTATTTCTATAGGCCACATACACACAGACTCATTAAGAAAGAAACATGTATGTAACAGGAATTCCAAAGAATAGAGTCAAAGGAGCGAAGAGACTATCGAAAGCAACCAGTCAGCCAGGGACCTAAAGCAAATTCTTGAAACCCATCAGCCTGTGGTTGTACAAGCACTGTATTTGCCAGTGCAGAGGGCTTATCTCCTCCTGCATGTAGCTTGCATAGCATCAAACTTTTTCCTGGTTTGTGAATGACACCTGGTTTGCCTGGCAAAGGTTTAATGTTTGATGTTGGATTCAGCTGGCACACTTAATGAGGGAGTTTGTTTTGACAGATATTGTGAGCATTAAAGTACCATTGTGTATGTAACACCTGAAATCATCTCATTTACAAAACACTTCTGGTGCTTGCTGTAATCTGTGTCACATAGCAACCAGTCCTCCATTAAAAAAAAAAAGGAAAAAAACTTTTGAATAGATTGATTGATGCAGATTAAAAATCACATCAACTTCTACAAATTTTTCTGTCAAGTTCTTCTGTGCAAACCAGTAAAATTCTACTGATTCACAGAATTTCCTAATTTGTATCAGCTGAGAGGCTGATCACATCTGCTAGTGTTTTACTTTATAGTCAAATATGATTAAGTAGTTCATAACAGTTACGGCCATCGATATTTCTACTACATAGATACTTTATATAAGGATACAATCCCCAGTATCTATGGGATCATGCAGTTCCGTGGAAATTCAATGGCATTTGTGTTTCTATGTCATCTAAGCTACAGACTCTTTTTTCAAGAAAGTGCATGATGAACTAAGATGAAGCATTTAGGATTGACAGCAATTAGAGCAAATTTCCAGCAGACTGGAGTATACAACAGAAACATTAGAGGAACTGTTAATGCTATAGTTCTTTTTATACTGGGCACTGAGATTTTAACACCAGCTCATATACCTACACAGAAATGCTTCATTCTTCCCCTTTATCCATCCAGCCAAGAACAGCAGAAATCACAAAATCCTCTACAAACGATGGCAGAAACTCCTATAAATTCAACATTTTTGGCTTTCTTTCAGAGAAATTCCAGGCCCTCATCTGTAGCTTGTGCTGGTCACACAACTTTCCTTCCCTGGGTACCAGTGTGCAGCAGGAAGTCAGTCTCCTTTTACTCAGATGCTCTGATGACAAATACAGAAACACCACAACTGCAAGAAGCCTTTCTTTACAGCTCCCCACTCGTCAAACGGCACGTTACTGAAGATGTGTCGTGTGTGGAGACTTATAATATTTAATCAGCCTCTCAGTCACAGACCATAGTTCTGCCGTGGTTAACTAAGGCTGCTAGCCTCCAGGAGCATTGCTTTAAACCTTAAAATCTGGCAAACAGTACACATGATTTTAACGTGTTTCCTATGGGACGTGAAGACAACATATATAGAAGTTGGTTGAAATGCTTAAAATACATAAAATCAAAATGCATTTTGAAGCTACGCAGGAAAACGAAAACACAGGTATTTTTCTTTCATTGCAAGCCTCACCCCAGTGGTGACTTTGACTTTCACCCCAGGGATACAAGTTTCATCACCCAAAAGATGCTTTAGTTCTTGCTATCCCTTAACTTTGTTCTGACAATTAGTTTCAGAAGTTCCTCCACCTTTCTTGTTCACCAGAAATTGCATGTGAAACAAAGCTTTTCTTCTTGTAATTCTAGTTTAGTTACAGGATTGTCTTGCTGGTCAGTTTTCCTAAGCCTTCCATCCAAGCTTTATGCACCACATGCCTCAGTGCTAATTGTGACCTGTCAAAACTTTTTTTTTTAAAAAAAAACCTCATGTCTATTTTTGCATTTGACAAAGCTGAAGATCTCTGACAAAGTACCATGTCACATACCTAACATACCACTATTCTTCGCCAGCATCTTTCAGTTGAACCATGGAAAAACCTCTCTCAGTCATTTAGAGTAATTCAGCATTCTCTCTCTTTATGGGCTTGATATGCCACCTACGCTGTGAATCCCAGACAAATGCCGTTTAGCTCCTTACGAGACTAGCTGATGCAATCTGCAGACCACGTGCCTCCAGAAATCTGACGTTAGAAACACTAATTTTTGTTCAAAGATATCGTTGGTAGGATCCCAGTACTTGGACAGGGGAACCAACATAGCTGTCTTGAGCTTGTTGCAATACTCTGACTGATGGTCAGCAAGCACTAGCACGCAGTGTTAACAGGGCGATGTCTGCATTCTGTTTACCCACAAACCATGATGGCATAGATTACCCAAATTTCAAAGTCATGACTAACATTACATTAAAATGCCTGGCAAGGTGTGCTAGTTTGTGGGACAAACTTAATATTACATTGGAGAAGGACTCCTGAAAATACTGAAAGGAAAAGAAAATGAACATGCACACACAGGTACACAGTTCACCAAAGTTAAGTAAAGGCCTCAGTATATGCAGTAAACTATTTGTTTTACCAACAAAAGTCATCAGGTGACCTGTTTAAAAATAAAATAAGTGGAACATTTAGCACAAGCATTTTTTTTTTTATAGTCCCATACTAATGTGTCAATATTTCCAACCTCATTCATGCCACAGTAGAATATATAAAAGCAACACAACAAACTTTAAAACCAGCAGCTTAAAATTCCAAATCCCCTGTACATTTTTGAGCCAAATAACTTTGGAAGAAGTGTGTGCTTGCTGGGTGAATTTTGATGACTTCTTCCAATTTTAATACAATTGCATTACAATTACCATATTTGCAAAACAAAGAACACAAACCAGGAAAACATAAAAAGAAATGGATGATGACATTTGCAAATGCACAGTTCCTTCAATGCAAGTTCAATTTTTTTTTCTGCTCAGCATCACAAATGTGTTTTGAAACCTCAATACAGTAAGCATTATGCATTTATTTGAGGAGTTTCATTTGCATTTAATTTGCCTTCAATGACTGAATAGGTTATTAATTTTGGAGGCTTATAATCACTTCTCATGAAATACTACTATGATCTAAACATGATAAATCTCCATATTTTCACAACATTTTTCACTCAACACTATCCTGCTTTTATTACATGTTTGAAAGTGAATATTCTTAGCACAAAGTGTTTTTTTTTAAAAGATGTACTCCATTGTTCTGAATTTCCCTTTGAACTGTTTTTAATGTAGAAGATTATAGTTATTTTTTCATTACCAGAGATTAATAAATCTTACTAATATTACATGCCAGACCTTCTTTAGTGCTTGGGGTCTTCAAAGTTTTCCAGCTGCCTGAGGCTCGTTGAGCCCTGCAAAGCTTCATTTGAAGCTTAACAATTAGAAGTGTAACTCTAAGAAACTTTGGTACCCTTATGACAGCCTTCACTATGGTACAGAGATCAGAACCTAAAGAGAAGAAACTTCTTTCACTCAAGTTTATCACCACTGATTCGATTATTTACTTGATAAAGTGTCCTGGAATACTTGACCATTTTAACAGCCAAGAAAGATATAACAAAGGATGATAATGAAAGAAATTAATTTTACTACTTTTGAAGTGAGATAGAATAAAAATAGATAAAAGAGAAATAGAAAGTTATTCTAAGAAGTTGTGCAGTTATAAAGCTTGCAGTAAGAAAAAAACTAAGTCCTTATTCATCCACAGAGGAGAATTCTGCTCAAACTCAGGAGATCTGTATAGACAGACCATAATCTCTGGCCAAAGCCTAAGGATTCAAGATTACAAAGAACTGAGCAGAGCCTGAAAACAAACACAGTAACCAAAGGGATCTTAACTTTCAACACTACACATTATTTATTTATTTAGCTTATCTTTCCTACCTCAATGCAAATTGTAAAAGCAAGGAGATAGGAACAGACACACAAACTTAGGTTAGGTAAAGCGTATTTTTCTTGCAACCAAGCTAAAAAGCTTTAAGTAGTCCAGATATCATAGGGATGAATAATTGGAAAATAAAGCATGAAAGTACTTGTCTGGATTAGATTTAGCAGTAGAGGGAAATTAAAGCTAAAGTGGATGCAGAGGCAGAAAAAGAGAAAATGCAGAATAAATACAAGTGTAATACATGTCAGGAATCTACAGACAAGTAGAGAAGAATATGGTCAAAACAGCAGTGGAAGCAGAATTACCCTACTATAGTCAGAACACAGTGAGGGCAGAAGTGAGATTGAAAAGATCCTTGCTCACATTTCACACACGTTTCCCACACTAAGGGGAGGGGACATTTCAAATTCAAATCCTGCCGAACCCTTTATTTCAAACATGGTCACTGCAGTATCGTTGCTCATTTTCGGAGGTAAATAAGGTTATTTCAACAAATGCACGACATAAATAACCAAGATCTTCCATCCAGTTAAAATGGGGTTCAAGCATCTCTTTCTGCAAGTCCTTTGAAGACTTTTATTAAAACATGTATTTAATAGACTACCATAAGATGCAGTTCTCTCAGAGATTGTTATTGGGAGGTCCACCCACATACTAAGTAATTAGGAACTTTCTTTTGGGAAATTGAAGAATGTAATTATACATGTTAAAGCTGCAAGTGTTTCTAAAGAATCAAAGTTTTGTGGATGCTCTGTCATAATGCCAACTGCAGCAGTGCTAGTTCCCAATGACAGAAAAAGAAACACAGCTGGCATTCAGGCTGGTTACTTCTTGAAATATTGGCCACTGGGAGTCATGTTCAGTTAAGAGATTTATGGGCTTACAAACTTCAACAATTAGTAGAGAAGAATTAGTTCACGGCATATAGGCTTCAAAGGAGGCTGGTACCAGCTGGCTAAATTCAATGGATCACTTAATTCAGTTTTTAGGGTTAGAAATAGATAAAAATCCAATGTACTCAGAAAATACTCAAACATAGGAGGAACTACTTCTGATAGCAAATCCATCAGTATGGGTGAACCGGTTCAGGATTCATCAAATGGAAATTCTAAATTGCCGACCATCCGTTAGCAGTAAGGAATACACACTGAAGTAACTTCAGATGCAGTATCACTTGACTTAAACCTCTTTACACAACAAGAATAGATTCCAACCACTTTGATTCTATAATTTTTACTTTATTAAAAAAATAATTCATTATTTCTGAAATACTACTGAAGGATGCAGGAAGATAATACTGCATGACAATTTTAAGAAGCTGCTTTAAGAGTGGGAATGATCACATTCATAAAGTTTTTCTGATCTTACACCTGACTTCAGTGAGACTCCGTTGTATGTTCAGAGATCCACCCACGCTATCATATGCCCATTTGGTTGTATGACAGCTGGCTTAAGCAATTTCCTAATTCTAGGACTAAAGAATGTCGATAGCTTTTATTCCTTAGGACATTTTTTTCCTGATTAAAATTCAATTCCTATTAGAAATAGAACTTTATATTATCAGAATATACAAAAAATAAAGCAAATGGAAAATTAAAATCACCAGTTCTAGGAGCTTTGTTTCTTCTTTTCAATAACCCTTTAGACATTATTTCCCCATGCTGAAAATGATGTAGGGCAGAAACTGTTGAAACGTATGAAACTGTTACAAAACAGTCTTTTTTCCCCATTCTTTGCTATGGAAGGATTGATCACTGCAGTGAATTTGCATGAAAAATGGTGAGAAAGTTCAGAGACTGAACAAGAGACTGCAATGAATCTTGTTGTAAGTAACAGCAGAACCAGACTTTTCCGGTTCCAAATAGCCCTTAATATGTGCAACATGCAAACAGAGCTTTTGGTCTTGATACTTCTTGAACTACTCTCTGTGGAAGTTAGGACAGCTGCTCTTGCTGGCTGCCCTAGACAGCACCTTCACAGCTGAGGAGAGGGCCCATGACCATGCGCACGGTGAATGGAAAATGCACTTACAGCATTCTCCGCACAGGAATCTTGCCCTGCTTTCCAAGACAGACAATACCTGAAATCTCATTAGCAATATCATATAACCCTGGCATAGAAGATAAACACAGATATTGTGCTCAGTTGAATCTATTTTCTACAGGTATTACTACGGTAGTGATAACCTTGTTTAGGAGCAATCTTAAAAGCACGTTTGTCTCACGTAATGGCAACGATAACCCAGACAGATAACATAATGACAAGAGAATTCCCATTAAAGTTTTAGCTTTCTTTCACTGATGGCATTATTTAAATAAAGTACTTATGAGCAGTTAACAGACTAAAATAAATGGAACAATCATACCATACAAGAGCAAGTATTATTGATTGCTGATCAAAAGTGGTTATCGAGAACGGCTACTTCATCTAAAGCATTACTTGCACAGCCACCCTTTACAGCGTGCTGTAGATATTTTAACCTTGTGTTATATTAGTAGAGAAGGGTATGCAAGGATAAATGCTGACAAGAATGACTATAAGATTACTGGATAGAATGGGTTAAGGCCACTGATTCACAAACTTATAGCTGCCATACCATTTGCTAGCTCTGTGGCTTGGTTTTTAGCTTTTATTGTTGTTGTTTGTTTGTTTTTAATGTGAAAGCTTCCTGTGCTAGGAAAGTTTGCTTTAAACAGATTAACATAGTGGTTTAACTTTCATAACCTCATTCGTCTCTCTAATTACATCAATCTTGCATCAATGTTTCTCCACATAACTTAGCAGCGTTACACTCATGTAAGTGAAACAAATCTTCTGATTTTTCTGGAGTTACCATAGCTCATAAGCATGGGGACAAAACTACTGGAAGCCTAGTCCATTGGATAAGTTATACTGTTACAAAAATGTTATAAAGAATAGAAAGAGGATTCAGTTTCTATGAGAGGGTGGAAATGAAGAATATTTTGGAAGAGTACTCAATTGTGAAATAAATATCACTTCTAGTCATTATTTTGCATTCTGATGATGATCTTAGGCTGGTAGAAATATTTTTCTTTTCTGTTAGCTGAAGACCCCTTCTCACTATGTGACTTTTTCCCCTATTAGTTTACATAACGATATGTTTCAAAGCTTATTTAAGATCTGATCAGTAACTGTTTTCAGTGATTGTTTTCCAATCAAATTTTAAAACAAACAAATGAAATCCCTCTTTTTCTATGTCAGGCATCAGGTTATTCTAGTAAAATCCAGTATGTTTATTCTTCTCCGCTACCCATTATAAGATTTCCTTTAAGGAGGACATTTTGACACATTCTGTAAGACTTAAAGCATGACTACATTCATTCTCCAAAGAAAATCAAGTAGAGAACATATAATTGAACTCAAACATTGCTTGAAGACCCCAGTCAGCCCCTAGAAGTCCTATTTCATCATTACAGCCACTTTTCCAAATATATCTGGATTTTTGAGCACTTATAGTATACAGTACCATCATTTATTGCCCAAATAGGCAGCATTTTCCTATCCAGTGTGTTCTGGGTACAAACACAAATCTATCCATTCTCTGTGAGCGAAAACTACATTGTAGAAACTCTCCTATCGCTGCTTCACACTTGAAGTTTATTTATAACAATAGCACAGCACAGCTCTTTCAAAAGTAAATTAGTCCCTACAGATGTTGATATTAAACAACAGTTGCTTGTGATAATAAATTGAATGTTCAATTTGATTGCTACATAGGTGAAATGTGCTTGCGGTAGTAAATTACATTAATTGATCTAGGCACCAAAGCTGATTAGACTTCCTTTAGTCTAGTCTAATAGACAGAACCAACAGATACCAACAGCATCACTACCCTAAAAAACAGGCCTCTGATTCACTTTGGGTAAATATAAGATTTCACTATCAAAACTGAAATTTAAGGACTGAATAGGAAAAAGATACAGTAAAGTTAACATAGAGCATCCTAAGCCTCTTCAGTCAGTATGTGCAAAACTAGGGCATTCTCCCCATCGAGGATTTGCCTTAATTACAGACAACAGCAGCAAGCACTGGTGTAAATTGTCAAATCCTACCACATACTAGCCAAGCCTGTAGAACCTGTGATTTCCCCTACTGCACCTAGCACTGCACAAGCCATGGCTTGCAGCGTAGCTCTGCCATGCTGCACCTGGTGCAGGAGCCTGCGCACTGGTACAGTCGCTCCTGCTGGCTGCCCACAGGCACCAGCTGGATGCCAACTCTGGGGTCACGATAAACACAAAAATCCAAGGCAACAGCTTTTTCCTGGAAAATGTTCAGAGATATTTTTAAATCTTTAGACACAAAATGAAGGTGAACTTTCCATTATACTAAACTTTCAGTAAAATATGGCTACTTCTTTTGGTGCAAGATAGGGAGAAACTTTTGAAAAATCTTGCTTTGCTGGCAGGTGGGAATAAAGTTGAGTGGGAAGGGATGACTTGTTTAAGAAATGGAATTGAGAAGCTTCCTATCTTTTTACTGCAAAAGCCGTCAATACCCATTACCATCTGGCATGGCAGAAATGCATAACTCCTCAAACAGCAATGACTGTGTTGTAACGATGTGAAGTAAACCATTTTGAAACTAGAGCGGTGTAAGGCCACTCTTGTAGGGAATTTTTAATAGTTCTTCCAGGGAAAGTAACCGTTGCATTGATACATCACCTGATACAATTGCAATAAACTCCCTCTAACCACTTTGAAAGGTTTCTAACTGGGATCAAGGGTTAGCCAGCAGAATGTTTACATCAATTAAAAATAGCCATGGACACAGCTATAAACATTATTTATGTACAAACTGCATAAATACTAAAGCCTGTGCAGCACTTAGAACTGCCTGTCTTTTAGGAAAAAAATAAAATTGACATAATGCATAGACAGTAGAAAACAGCAAAATTAATTGATACTGCCAATCTGCGTTTTACACATTTGTTTAGACAGGACAGAGTCTGGGGTAGGATGCTTAACACAAGTTTTTTCCTTCTCTGACACTAAGGACAAAGTGCAAGTGGAAGAAGAAAAATTTTGAAATTACTGCGAAGACTCTGGAAAAGGGACAGAAGAGCTGATCTATTATTTCAAGCAGGGATCGCTTCCAGCTGTGTTGGCTAACAGCAGAAGCACTGCAGAGCAGGCCCGGCCTCTGAGCCTGGAAGCTGTGGTTGCGTGGAAGGAAGTCACTGCTCTTCATGAGAGCCCATCTCGAATCGCAAGAAATCACCTTCTCTGGTATTTAGTCTGCACGACCTAAAAATACCTGGGAGGAACTAAATGGAATGTAACTCCTAAAACTGACTTAAATCAGGATTTATCAGACATGTTCAGCCCCCACTTTTGACCATATATGATAGCTGTAAACCGTTTGTGTAAAATAGGAAATTCAACTGCATGTCTGGAAGAGCAGAAGTATAAATCTGTCATAACATCATTCAGAGGAAATGTTATCTCAGGTCAGAAGTGTTTCCCATAAGCCAGCACTCAAAATTTTCCCTTAAAAATATCAGTATTTTCTATAGCTGGACACAATCACTTGTAGTTATATAGAGAGAAGACTACATGCAAGAATTTCCCATCAACACTGTGGTATTCGAATCCTTTAAAGTTATACTCTAATTTATTATCGGATTAAATCAGTTCACTAAGTCAGATCTAAATCTTTATCTCGGTTTTGTGATAACATAGAAAAATACCTCAGGGAGGATCTAAGACTTCATATTTTGCTTCTAAGAAATTTTGCAGCCACGCATTTAGACAATGTGCTTTCATCTTCCAAAATGCACAGCTGCAATACTGGTAGAACCCAGTATATTTAAATCAATCTGTGTTGTGGTTAGGATAGGATAGAAGTTTTGAATATGTAAGTCAAATATTCATACAAATTAGTTTTTCAAGATTATCTTTTTGGAGACAGCAGATGTATCATGCTCCTGAAAATGAAATGGACTTTGACAGGTATGCTAAATTCTGCTTAGATTGGCTGCAGTGGGAACTGGCCCTCCTTCATAATTTAGATTACCACTCTGTCACATTTTAACACAAGAGACAGTGTCTCCATTTATAGGATTTTTCCAGTTTTAAACTGCAGAGGACAAGTAGGTCTTAGCTTTTATTCTTTACAATTAACAGTAAGATATCTCCCTTATTTTGAGGAGAGCAAAATAAGTAAATAAAAATTAAAATTAAACAGTAAAAAAATACAGAAGAAAATACACAAGTATATATTTCTGCTTTAAAACAAAAAAATTTGCCAATCTTGTATATTTTGATGGAGCATAACAAGGCTAAGAATAAGGCCAGCATTACAACATTTAGAATGCATCAGTCTACACCTTTTGCACTTTATGCACATTTACTTTAACATGTATTTTCAGGAATGCATTCTTCAGTCTTGTCACCCTTTTAGCGGCAAATACTATCTTATGCTATTTTAGGCTAATCTTCTATGGGCTAAACCTAAATTTCTTTGGACTGTCTCCTAGACCTAACCAGCATAATACCTTTCTCATCTGGAGTTGTAGGGCTGTCTACAGCTACGTTCCTACGTGTGCTCAACAGAATTATTAAACCAAAAGGAGATTAGTGGGTGTCTCAACTACACTTTTTCTTAAATAAATCTCCCAGTAAGTCATGAAGATTTTTAAATTTTATGGCAATATTTCAGCTGAGACTTCTGGGTCTTTTTTAGTGAACATAAGTTACCAAGAAATTAATTTAAGCAACTGCAAAAAAACCCCCTAAATTATCAAGCTTTAAAAAAGAAATTTTAAATCAATTTTCTGTCTGACATTTGTAAAAATAAATAAGTAAAATACCTAATGGCAATAAAATATTTCCATCTACTGGGTTAAGAAGCCTCTAGTATCCAAGCAATCTTTGCAAGATGATGACTAGAGTTCAAAAGACTAACTGCATTGCTCAAGCAGCCATTTATGAGCTCTAAACTAATGAATTTTGAACAGGCAAAAATCTATAACTTCTCAATTAATTTGTAAGAGCTTCTGCAGTTATCAGCTGAACCACAGCACATTTTGGCTTTGCCATGCCAGAACATTTTTTGTAGGATCAACCCAGATATTCCTCCAGAGCAAGATTTATGTCTCCTGGTTTACTTATTTAAACTTTTACACAAATAATTGCAAATGCCTTTAAGACAGAGCACATTGCGTATTTACTCTGACAAACGCTACACAGGTCTTTATAACAGAAAATGAACAGTCGGTACAACTGAAGGGACCTGGGTAACCAGACATGCTGTTATCTGAAGAAATGGGTTAAATAACCTAGGCCACTAACCTCTAATCCTGTGAAAATTCTGGTCACCAGTGGACCATCCCTTTCGTGGTTTTGTTCAGAAGTATCTCTGGCAAAATTAAGAGTTTTAAGGAGCATGGGCAATGCTGGCTCTTTCAGTTTCGAAGATTTCTCATCTGTTATCAAAATGGCCTATAACCTAACCATCTTATTACTGAAAAAATTATGGTACAAGTACACAAAATACTGCAAAATTAATATTTAGATTTTTATGAAAGTTTACTTCAGCTGTGCTTGCCCTTTCCTGTAACTTTGAATATTTTTTTCTGAGAACTACGAAGATATAGACATACACCAGAACATAAACCACTGTAGTTTTGTGACAAGCATTTTCCCTTCTGATTCAAGTCTAAATATTTCAGAGTCCCCAAACATGATGTGATCAGCCAAGTGAGAAAGGGACATCTTAAGCACATAGAAAATTGACAGCTGCTTAGACACAATTAAGTGCCTATATCTTTTGGATGAATGGTCAGTCCAACCACTGTAAAATTTTCTAGATCCAGTTCACAGCCATTAATAAAATATTATAAACATGGCTTGGCACAGTCTATTAATTTTAACATAGCAGTTGCTTTGTACATTTACAGTGTATTATGTGAGATATTTTATTGTCCCCAAATCAAAAAATCTTAGCAGACTTTATGTGAAATGCCAAACCTTTAGCTGCAAATGATGACTGGGCTAAATATATACATAGACTGTTGAAGAACAAAATACTTTTTGACCAACTTAAACAGCAAAAGTTTTGAGATGTTTTACATCAACTGGCCATTTTTGATTCTTCAATATTTGGATGCTTGATTCAAGGTAGTCTGCTTTTCCAAAGACTATATTATGTTCAACTATTACCAAGGCAAGCTCCTTTACAGCATTGTAAAGGAAGTATCCCAGAATGAATGTATCAGATTCCACTAAATCCTTTTCTAAAATCCTGGTGGTGGACCCTCATTTCTTTCACTCAATCAGCAACAAAGATGAAGAAAAATAAATGGAAAGAGTAAATGTGAAAAATCAAACTGATTCAGAGATTTATTTTCTTTTATTTGACAATTTGCAATCACCTACCGCAAAATGAAAACTAATCCAGTAGCACTCTATACAATTGTTGTGTTATTTTGATCAGCTCACTTAACACATTAAAAAAATAAAAACGTTACTGCTTCCAACAGACAGACAGCTTGTCTCATCCCCGACTGTAATTGTTGGCTGGTTGATCTAATTCTGACATCAATTTCAGAAGTGATCCTCTGCTCAGGGTTTGCCAACAAAAATAATTTGAACATAAAATCTGAAGGCTGGTAGCTCAGCCAGTACTCTATTTCCCACCCCTACTATATATATAACTGCAGTTTAAATTTCATCTTTAACAATAATCACTTAAATAACATACGGGTGTTCAAAGTTCTGCTTTTCTTGAATTTGATGAAAAGGGTGTAACAGTTGACAAGCACTTGAACTTAAAAGAGAACACATCTTTGATGTCAAGTGTGCCTAAAGGATTCCCAAGTAAGAGTAATATGAAGACTGGCTCACCACCACTCAATCTATTCCCAACAGTTACCTGCTGGTCTAAGTGCCTCTGTACCATTATAAAAATCTGTCAAGCATTCAAAACCAATTACACACAGGATGTCAAATGCTGTCATGCCAGCTGTCCTTTCAGTCCACAGTGGCTCTCACTGCCCACTTCTAGTTAAAAACACATTGAGCTACACTGTTGTTTTTCTCAGCTGTGATTCACTGCAGTATGCTAATCTGACATCTAGGTACCTTAATGCTTCCATATATGGAAATAACTATTTATACATAACAATTGTATTCTAAAATTTACATAATTACAAGTATAATGAAGAATTAAAATCTATTTCAGGAAATATTAACATCAAGCTACCATTTTAAAGTGAAAAAATAATTAAGTTGTTAAGGTGTATTGCTTTTTTACATAAATTGTACGTGACATCGTCTTCTACATGGCACATGGACTTGCATGCATTCATTTACAATGACATGCAGTAAGAATGCACAGTACAATTATTTAAAGATGTGAATCCAAGAAGAACGGATGCATTTGGCTACAGGCAACTTTCCTGATTTTATGTTGAGTCACATACTACTCCCAGTGTTAAAAACTGTTTCAATATCCACATATTTAGAGGAATAAGTTGCTCAGCTAGATACTGATAATTGTATTTGATCTGAATTTAATGAATAATTTGAGCAACATTGAACTGAGCAATAGAACATCCTATTACTAAAAACTTTATCTTTCTTTCTTGTGATAACTAATTCTCATTTTATTATTTGTTGAGGTGATAATTTTTCCCCCCTTTCCATATGAATTTTGGCCTCATCTTCACTGGAGGAAATTCTATTTGTGTCCTTGTGATTCAAGTCTTCCAGAGAAGTAAGCTCTTGTTCCAGCAAAGCTTTTGAATGGTTTGGAAAATTCAGAGAAGCTGGCATTATTGCCTTTCCTTGAAAGGAAAGCTGTAATGAAAACGTTTTGTTTTCCCACAATGCTTTTAGCAGAAAAGTTTTAGAAATCTTTTAAAACTCTTGAAGAGAAAAATCAAGGCTTCTGATTTGAGAGCATCTGTTCTGACACAATCCTATTGCAAGAAAACATTTGAAATGCTTTATTTTCAGTCCAGCGTGAAAAAAAAATCAAATCAAAGCTGTTGTGTGGAAGAGCTGACATATCCCAAAAAGCTGAAAGAAGTTTGCTGATAGTGTCAGGGACACTCTTCAATAAAGGCTCCAGAGGAATTAAAAATGAGTTATTTGTCAAAAGCATTTGTATACACACACATTTGTCCAACTCTGACTTCACTGGAGACAACAGCAAAATATCCCTTTTGAAAACATGGTGCTAAGAGAGCAAATAACAAAGCACATCAATTACAAAGGTACATCTAGTGACAAATGTATTCTTCTAGTATTTATCAAGTTCACACTTGCTTTGCAAAACCTCTAAAGTAACTCTTAAAATACTTTAAAAGACCCCAATCTTCCCACATAGCTGCTTTTAGTGTTCCTGCTAAAGTTCAGTCTCTTGCTAGCAGCCATATATAGCTGTGAAATAGAGGTTAAGTCAGATAGCACAGTGAAAAAATAGTGTTGGGATTTTAGAAGTGTGGCTCCACATGTGCTAACAAGCAGTATAATGACATTCTGTCACTGATACACACACATTACAGCTAAGGAAAATATAAATATATGACTCTTGTTTCAAAACAGAGAAAAAGTGCTAGCTGCTTGATTATTTTCCTGCATATAGAATAATTGTGTCTCATGGAATGTACCAAACTACCAGTAGCACTGAAAGATGAGGGCACTACTCCAAAAGACCAATAATTTTTCGCACGCCTGTTTTAAAAAAAAAGCTAAAAGTTAATGTCAATAATTAAACATGATTGAAAGTATGGTCTCTAGAACAGTGCAATCAACATCAAGCAATAACAAGAAAGGAAATTAAATTCTCAGTTTATTTGTATATTCACTTACTAATTACAGCCTTCTCAAAACTGTTTTAACCCTCCCATGATCTGACTGAACAGCACCATTCTTGCAATGTTATTGCTTAACAATAACATTCTCCATTAGGCCTCTGAGTATAGTTTTGCAGAGCAAGAACCATCTTTCTGTACAGAATCCAAGACTTTCGGCTTCACTCCTCAATGAAGTTCTTAAGTAGTACAAAACATGGAAATGTTCATTAAATATACTAAAACTGTTGATAGCAAATTAAGAGTATTAACAACAGAAGATGGGTCACATTTTTAACAAAAGAAAATGTAATTAATTTTCAATCCAAAACATATGGACAATGCTGTAATAAATCAATCGTTTATACTGAATATATATCATAGTTTCCAAGGTTACAGAAGTCTGCAGTTCTGGAGAGGTTTTGTGTTCATTTAGAAATACTGAAAATTTTGCACTTAGTGATTCAGAACAACTCTAACATGATGATAGCCTAATACAGAGACCTGTCAATGTAGAATATATTGAATAATCTGTAAAAAAAAACACAAAGGAGGAAGCATTCCTGTTGTACATCATCCCTCAGATAGCAAACAGACAGTGGCTTGAATAAATTTGATGCAGATTGTGTGACCATCCATTAGAAACTTGACACTAGAAGACAATTATGTTTATCTATCTGAAAACAGAATGCATTATGACAGCTTTGGGATGTTTCTTAATGCTTGGAAGCCACTCCCTATAATGCCTGCCTGAAGAGTGTACTGTAAGAACAACAACAGCAAAAAAATAGTAATAATAAATGTTTAAAGAAAATGTCCCTTCAGTGACCCCACCAGGAAAACTCAGAAAATGTCACCATCTATCAGAATCAAAATTACAACAAACTCGTGTCTCTGAAAAAGGTCAGAAATCAAAATGAAACAAAATATCCTTACAAAGGATGATAGAAACAGCAGAAATACTTGTCTTAATGTGTCCTTGGCCTGTATATATGCATAGAAGCTCTAGAATGAAGAGACAGAGTAATGTCATCTATTGCTTTCATGGTCCAGTTTAAAGGCTGGGGGAAGGAGGGAAACAAACAACACCATCACAAACTCCATAGCCACTAGCTGATTTGAAAACCTTTTATCGTTTCTGAAAGATAAAGTTTGAAATGCCAGATCCTGATCTAGTATAAAGTCAGCATTTTCCCACATACTTCATAGAATCTATGCCTACTTACGCGGCTTAAAAACTGAGCTTCTTCTGTTTGTTGACAACATAGCAGCTTACACCCATGTTTATCAAACGGCTATACCATAGTCACAGCACAACATGCATTTAAAGCAAGAAGTAGTTAAAATTTTCAGTTCATGTAGAAAAGCCACTGCTTCTGGTGCACCTGGTGTACTGAATGGGCATAGGTTTAGTTAGTAAACAGTCAGTTCTGGGAATATTCTAATTTATAGTAACGTTCTTATGCTATGAATTCAGTGCAGCTCATGGACTTACAATAGGAGAAAACCTGCTCAATGCAGCCGCAGTGGGGTGTATCACTTTCCTATTAAAGATGGATCCGAAGCTCTTCAAACATCGTATATCCGCCTTCCTTAATCTAGACCCCAAATGACGCAGCCCTAGACTGAGTACGGAATCGATTACTTGAAGCGGCTTTCTAACAGTATGCTTTCTCTCTCTTATGCTTACTGTTTCAACTATGGGCATGTCTCCCAAAAGCCCTGGCAAGTTGGCCTGGCAGCATAGCAAACCAAAGCAAAGGTTTAATAGCTGCATATAGTCACTTGCAGACTTCTTGTTTCCTTTTTGATCCATGTCCTAATTTATTTTCTCTCTGAAGTTGTAAATATCTGAATATGAAAAGTGGACAGGGAGCCAGATCTCCTCCTAGGCATCTTGCTCCTGTTTTCACCTACTGCTAACTCTGCTGTTTGAACAAGGTAATAAATAGCTCACTGTATAAAAGCTGTATAGACCGGCATCTAATCAAAATGCTATCTTCTACCATGTGCTCAGACATAAAATATTCAACCAGCTTATAACAGGAACCATCCTCAATGGAATTAGAAGCAAGGTTTAAGAACAGCTTAATTTAAGAGACTGAAGTTTACTCAGGTAGAAGAGGTATGAGACAAAGATCACCCACAAGAACCTGAAAGTTTCTTCTCAGAAAATATATCTTTGTCTGCAAGAAAGATTGAGCTCTGAGACTCCAGAATTTGTGTTGTATTGCCATAAAGATGCATAATCCTTTGCTTGGCAGAAAGCAAAGAAATCTCATTTAAAAATCATATCAACAATCCTGTAATGAAAAGATAAAACCAGAACTTTCAGTGTTTTCCTTAAATTCACAACACAATCCATTCCATGGGTGGAGGCTAAACACCATGTTTCATAAAGCAAGGATCACATGCAGAAGCTCCTTAAAATAATCCTCTACTGGAAATCAAAAAAAAAAAAACCTGGGAGGATACTACCTCTTGAACTCAAGTGTGTGACAAGTTTTACAACTGTGAGATACTACATCACTGACCACTAAATAGTAGGTAGAAATTCAAGGTAGCAAGATGTTCTTCTGTTCCTACCTGATGGTATTTTGTGAAGAAGTATCCACCCCTTCACATAGGCCAAGTAAAACAAAGAATTTCAAATTCCTAGTGCTCTACACCAACATGCAGTAATTGTTAAAAACAAATCTTGGAGTACCTTCATAAGGAAGATGGTGAGAATTTTTTTGACAGTGAATGACTTATTTAATAGCTAGCATGACAAACAGTTGACTGAGTTAGACCTAGACCCCTGCTTAAAGACAAAAAAAATTCCTTCTATAGCTCTTTCATAAATCATTGTGTCGCTTCACCCAGTTTCCAAGTCTCTGTCAAGACTACATTGTTTTCATCACTGGCCACCAGTGATTTCAAATGCAAAGAAGCACGAAGAAAGAGAATTTAAGTCAAAGGACTGAAGTCAAAATTGTCAAGATATTGAATAAATTCAACTACAATGAGTACCACCACACTAACAGAGGCTTTACTTCACATAGCCTCTTTTTAGTAGGCTTCATCAGTGCATCTGGGTGAGAGTTAGCTCTATCTTAACCAAACTTAACACAGGTATTACAACAGCAGGCAGATAAATGCATTTGGGAAAGACCAACTACAGAGTAAAGGACCAGTAAATGGCACTGCTCAGCCCAGTGTTACAGAATATTTTTAAGACTTAGGGCCAGACTAAACTCCCCATTTTACTTATGAAAACAGGATCTCATGAACCAGTTCTATATATTAAAATGCTTTGAAAACAATGGTTTCTGTGCTGCTTTATTTAGACTGGCAGGATTTGTATCAACTCCCATTGGAGACTTAATACACTGATAGATTTGGCTGCATAGTTAAAGGAGGTCTAGCTGTCATTTGATCTGCTTATAGCAAAGATTGCTATTCCTCATCTCTTTTTCAGCTAGTCGTAAGGATGTGCAGAGACTAGCCTGTTAGACAAGAGGACTAGGGAAAGCCAGAAGACTCACTGTTGGGCATGCTGAAATGCATACAGAGCAGTGGCCTGATTAAGAGGCAGTTTATTTATGCTGCTAGTCTAATTAGAAGCAACTTGATCATCTGGTTGTGTGTTTGAACGAGTGATGCGAGAAAGCCATTTGCGCTGGAATTGAGAGGAAAGTCACAAAGGTGTGTAAGATAACTTAAAACTTGGCTGGCACTCTGAGGCACAGACTCATGCCTGATATTTTGCAGGGCACCTTAAGCACAAAACTCAATTACTGCATTACAAAAATGGTGACAGACTTGAAAATACAATACAAGAGGGCTAGCTGTTCTATTTTCTTGGCATTCATTTATATGAAGAAGGTTGTGATAGTTGGTAGAACGACTTTGCAGATGGGATTGGACAACAACTAGAGAGGCTGGAGGCATGGAGCAGCAGGGGAAGGTAGGGCCCCATGCCCTGCAGCTTTGGGAAGAACATTCCCATGCATATAGGGAGGGGTAGCCACATGCGAAGGGCTAGTCCTCTGAAAGAAAATGAAGGACAGATTGGTGGACCTAGTGGCTCTACAGCTAATTCTGCAGCAGTAAACTGCAGGAAGGAAAAGGCGCTAAGCTTTTTCTGAAAAAAGAGGTTATACACTATCAGACATATGGTTGTGTCTCTGTCTTACACAGCAGACTACTAAAGCAGAATGAGGCATCCTTCACCAAGTAGCGGGTGAAGTTCTGTACACATGAAATGGCATGAGAAAATAACTACAAGTATTTATTAATTTATTTAATATTTAGCACAAGTTGTATTTTACTGTTCAATTCCATGTCACTTTCTGTATCTTCCTTCTACATCACAGCTGAGCCAACATGTTAAAGGCTGCTGCCAGGAAGAAGTAAATAATTTGTTCTCTATGTCCTTGGAGAGAAGGCCAAAAAGAACAGTATCAAACTGCAATAAGACATTTAAATAAGAAATCATGATTACTCTGGGGGCATTATTGATAATTAACAAGTGCAACAAGCCATGCTGCAGGAAGGGGAGATGAAATCTATATCATTTTAACCTGTCCCTAAAAACATACAGGCATTCATGAAAGCAAATACATGGATTTGAGGTTTGTCCAGCCCTACACCACATAGCTAAGAGATCGCATACATAAAGAGAAATTCATAAGACTGATTTTACAGATTTTATGAAGTAATATATATAGGAAATACATTAAATGGCCAATTACCAGATCTAAGTTTGTTGAATAAGTCTTGGAAACGTATATCTTCAGTGATAATCCATCCGCGGTGGAATAATATACAGCTATTCACAGATGGCTAATTTTGATAATAAAGACCATTGCAAATGGTCTTTATTTTTGACCCACACATCACTGGGTACTAAACTAAAAAGACATTTTTTATTTTTTTTTAAGGCAACCGCAACATTTACAGGTTTGGTTTTTCTAAAGAATTTTCTTAACATAAGAAAGACTGAACTAAACTATATGTTTACAGCCTGATAGACTATGCCTGCATTCTTCAAAATTACTAGTCTGTAGATTCCATAACACAATATATTAAAAGGCTATGATGAGTCAGACTTCAATTCAAATGCATGTTTTGAAAAGACATGAGTTGTAATTTTAGCCAGAAAACCCCTAGACTGCTAATCTCTGTTACCATCTGTATTTATAGGTTTATAACAGAATGGTGGCTAATCCCAGTCCTTTGAGACCATTTGCCAATACTGTCAGCATTCAGTGCAGTGTGATGTTATTCTCCAGGTAATGCATGTTGCTTAGCAGCAGGTTCTGCTTGTGTACCTGACAGTTCTTGGCTAATTTAGATATAAGTAAAAAAAATAAAAAAATCTTACTATTGTTATTATTCAATACTGGAACAACACGAGAAAAAAAAAGGAGAGATGAGTACTTTCTGAACTTTGATTCCACTGAAGAAAATCTAACATATTAAAGTTTGAAAATTTGCTACACGATACTTCCTTTAGCTACATGTTAGTTTCCACAGAGGAAGAAATAAGTGGTGGTGTTTCAGCATTTAGTGGGAGTGAGATATCAAGGCAAAGCTGAAATAGTCAACATGCACTTTTTTCTTAAACCTCATCCATGGATAACAAAGTTCACACTATTGCAAAGCATTCTACTAGGTGTGAGGCAGAAAGTATGAAATTCAGACCTTCAATCACATATATAGGCTTGGGGTGCCATTGACAGAGTGACTCAACAAATTCTGCCCAAACTTTTCATTGTGACCATGGTTGATTTAAGTTTTCTCAAGGAAATAAAGTACTTCCATTAATTCCTTATGCCCATTAATTCCTTATGTCTATGTAAGCAATAGCTGCAGAAGCTTTTTTCTACAATGTTCAGTGCGAGCCACAGCAGCACCCTTAGTGCTACTGTGACAAAGGTGGTATCATAAATCTCAGACTGATGTAAAGCCTTAGATTCAGGCTTCTCTTTAGATAAGATGTGGTAGACTCACAGAATATCCCAAGTTGGAAGGGACTCACAAGGATCATCGAATCCAACCATTGGCTCCACACAGGACCACCCAAAAATTAGAGTGTGTGTCTGAGAGTGTTGTCCAAACGCTTCTTGAGCTCCGGCAGGCTCGGTGCCATGACCACTTCCCTGGGGAGCCTGTTCCAGTGCCCAAGCACCCTCTTGGTGAAGAACCTTTTCCTTATATCACAGTTATGTATTGGAGGAACAGTAGAGTTATGGAGATTTTCTGGTGAAAGGGAGATTAATGAACCACGAAGGTCTGCTACCAAAATTTTCTCTGAAATTCACAAAAGGCCCATACAAAAATTCTCAACTATTTACAGGAAACAGAGTTAGATACAAAGCCAAACTTTTTTTTTTTTTTAAGCTGTTGGTACATGCATGTCAGAAGCCCCTGCCCTCAAGACATCTATGACTTACTTTTTAAATGGGTGGTCCAGTATTTTACTTTCTGCTGTTTGGGAGCCTTGCTATTCACCCCAGTGTGTTGTAAGAGACAAATGTGGGTAGACAGGAGAAAGAGTGGGAATAGAGGTGCTAAGAGAGAAAGTTTCCAAGAAAATTAACAGGAATATCATAGGCCCTTGCTGATTTCTATCACATGCCATACGTTTGATGTTTCTCAGTGCTACTGAATGCAAGAACAACAAAATAGAAAGGTTAACACCCAAATTACAGCAAAGTAATCTCTAGAGAGCAGTGAGACTGCTCTAAGACTCCTCACCACAAATCAGAGGCAATAATCTACTGGCCTTCTCCTTTGAATTGAAAAAATGTGATAAAAGGTCACATCACTAGCATATCAAATTATCCTTTAGTGTTTTGGGGACACCTGAGTGTGAAGAAACAAACATGCTAAGCAAATGTAATTCTATGAATGTTAAGAACATGAGGACAATCTCTATATGAAAAAAATGTTAAGTAGGTTCACCAAGTACTTCAAATTAAAAGAAGGAAATGTTTGAATTATCTTCAGCAGTTCCAGCAACCAGATTCTTGAGATGAAATAGCTACTTATTTTAGATGTAATAGATTGGGAGGAGGTGTGGGGAGAATTTTTAATTATTTGGATTACAGTCAAATCTGGAGAGACAAACCAAAACAATGCTTCATCATGTCAGAAACTCAACAGGCACATACCAGGATTGGTCCTGCCTTGAAGTTGTTACAGTCTAAACAGAATAGCAGTAGGAAGGAAGACTAGAGCATAAAAAGGTAAAGGAACTATCCTGGGGCCACAGCACACAGTACTTATGGAGCCATCTATTGAAATCCTTTCTCTTGAGATCTTGACCATCGTATGTAAAAACATTGGAAATTACTGTTTTTCTTTTTGAGAGGCTATTAAAGGACTGAAATAACGTTAACAGCTTATCTAAAGGGTATTCCTAACAAAGAGATACTCAGAAAACAATAGTGCTGTAGGATATTCAAAATGAAAGTGATTTTTAATTTGAGAGAAAAAGATAGAAAAGATTTAAAACAAATGTAAGCAATCTCTATTTATAGATATTATTCATTTTGTGATCTTGACATTAAAGTTACACAATACAATTTTTCAACCAAACAGGTCACAGTAATTAATACAAGCTGAAACTATGAAAACTTCAGCCACCTTAGACTGTTATGCTGCCTCACTGTTAGAGTAAAATATTTCTTAATTTAAGAAACTCACTCTACTTCCTTGCTGTATGCATGAGACAAAACTGATTCTGAAATGGCAAGGAAAGTGTCATACTTTCTTCCTCTAAGTATTTTACAAAACCCCAGTTTTCCTTATTGATGCTATTTCCTGCCATGACTGCAGAATAGATGGTGCCAGAAGCAAAGCATACACATTATCCACTCTACTTCTAAATTTACTGTCCCTAAATATCTGGTGAATAGCACAGTGTTTGAAAACCTTTTCTAGACGCAATGTAGGTGTTTCTCTCTGCAAAACTAGACAAAAAAGGAAGCTTGCACAGGGCTTAGATAAAGCCACATAGGTTACTGACTTTTTCTAAATACAATCATTCACTACAGTTCAGATTTTTTTTTTTTTTTTAACATAGTCTAGTAACAATATGGAGCAGATCACACAGAAGAAATGCATCAAAATGGGAAAAGAAAACACCAAAAAAAAACAAAAAGGCCAACCGCAAACTTAGGTCTAGTAAAACTGGACCATCAGATGCAGAAGCTCTTGAAACTAAAAACAAAGCAGGAGGTACGAGAATGGAAACTAGTATTTATTTTTCAGTGAGTGCAAAGATCTGACCTATTAACTATTCTCAAATTAATATGCATGATATAGCTAAGACTTTTACACTTTGATGTTTGACAGAGGAACTTATTTCACTTGCTTTTGTTCTGCCAACAGTATCACAGAATCACAGAATCGTCGAGGTTGGAAGAGACCTCCAAGATCATCTAGTCCAACCTCTGTCCTAACACTAGCAAGACCTCCACTAAACCATATCACTAAGGGCTACATCTACACGTCTTTTAAAGACCTCCAGGGATGGCGACTTAACCACTTCCCTGGGCAGTCCATTCCAATGCCTAACAACCCTTACAGTAAAGAAGTTCTTCCTAATATCCAACCTAAGTACTTCAAAAGCAGATCAAGAAACACATAGTACACTTATTTCACCTTTTGAAAAATATATTTTCTTTCTGACAAAGAAATAGCAATAAACAATTTTCAAAAACTAAATCTTTCAAGGAGTTCTACACTCGCAAAAATGACCACCATAAGTGGTTGAATGTATCAATCTTTTATAAATTTGCAGGGAAATAGCTAATAAAATACAAACTTGACACCCCTTCTTTACAGTGGACAGTCAGTCTGTGTCTAATTTAATGTTCATCCTATGAAATGGGCCTATAGGCTCAGCCACACAGCATGCACTTTCCAACTTGATAATAGAATTGGGGGTACTTTAAAGGAAGATTCTTGGAAATTCGGCATTTTGCGCTAGAAGAAATATGCTATTGAAGAATAGAATTGAGGTAGTCAAGTGGGTTTTACCCTCTGCAGAGCGTAAGATGGAAAGAGGATAAAGTCCTGATTGGTGTAATGAGAAACAGCACCCCATTACAGAATCATTCTCTCAATTAACCTCTGTTCCTGCTGATGTTTTTTTCAGGCTACCATGACATTGTACAATTTCTTTACAATTTTTCTTTTACAATAAACTTCTTTCATTCATGAACAGAACAGTGCAGGAAAACATCTGAAAGGTCCTTGTCTGAGTATTTAATAAACTGCCAACTTCACTGTTACTTGGATGGAGCTGAAATCGAAATTGAACCCAACTTTTAGTCCTTCTGCACCCAAGGCCAGGCATGTGCTCTAACACAGTCCCAAGTCCATCTCAAAAGGTCACCCAAATGAGCACCAGATCTCTTCCACAGAAAGGAAAGAAGGCAGCTGCACTGATGAGGATGCTCAGGAGACCGTGGTACGACATATCTAAGGGTCTGTCTCCATTAAATCTTGCTATCAGCTGCGCTTATCTTCAAGGCACTCAGAAAACAACCTTTGCTCATGCACATGAAATTCAGAAATACAGAACTGCAAAACTCTGAATTTGTGATACTGTTCTCTGCCCCCCCCCCCCGGTTAACCATACCTATATGAAGAGCTTTAGTACAATCATAACCAAATCAGCCAGTTGTTGAAAGTCAATCACATTTTCAGTACCTCAAAAAAAGCTGTTTGCCACACATTTGCTTCCTGTTAACACAAGGATATCACAAGGGTATTTTGTAGCACAAACGGCTGCGTAACTTTCAGTAAAGAGACAAGTGAAGAAAAGAAGCTTAGTGCAGCAACAGATAAAACATACTTCACTTTTCTCTAGTAAAACAGACATCAGCACCTCTGGATTTGCATAGCGCAAGTTATTGAAATGAAGCAAATAGTCCTCTATAAATCAAGTTTTCAGATTAAAGGATTTACCATTAAATATTCTATGAAAATAAAATTGTGTAAAGCTTTTGGCATTATGAAGAAAACACCTGAATCCGAAGCAATAGAAAAAAATATTTCACTGATTAAAAGTTCTTGGACTTGTGATGTAGCTGTCATATTTTCTTTTTTGTTTTAAGAGGATATGGTTACAATACAGTCCTTTGTTCTGCCAACAGCAGATCAAAAGCAGACATGAAACAAGGCAGAATTCTTTTGTTTCTCTGTTTATCACTTCATGCCTGTTTATTCATGACTCCTTGCAAACTGCTGAAGGCCTAAATCATAACCAGCTTAACCTGAAATGGACAGTTTGTTTCAAATATGCTTGAGCAGTTTTGCAAATGATGAAAACACTTCAGTCCAGATCTTCAAAGGTGTTTAGGCTGCTAATGAGATCAATGCATAGTGTGCCCTTTGAGGAGATGGACCTTGATTTGTAAACATAATTGGAGATCAATTGGGAGTTTTAAGCAGGGTTATGTTCCAGAAATAGTTAATTGTAGTTGCCACTTATGTGTCAACAGAAGGATCAATTTTCACTTTGCTATATGAGAAGATATTTAAAAGACAGGCTTAGACAGACAATGGGGACCATGAACTTTAGATATTTTCCTCACATTTTAGGGGTATGGCTATGAAGAAACATATCATACTATTCTGTGTATTTTAAGGTAAAATTAGCTTTAGGATATGCATATACTACTCAAAGATGTACACAAGCTCTGTAAGACTTCCTTTTCTAGAAACATGATTTAGTATCCTGATGTTTCATTACCAGCAAAAGTAAGCTAGTACATCTTTCTCTGTTGCTCTTTGGCGGGGATGGTAGATTCAGATGAATAGATTTGGATTTAGGAATGCCACATGTAGCAAAGGAATTAAAAATATGAAAGCATGGAGGTTAGTGAAATACCAACCTGAAATGAAATCTACTTAAAATTTACTTACATTATACAAACCACTGTGGAAAACAGTGTGATATCATGACTTAAGTCTAGAGCATCTTCCTAAGCAGAAGAGGGGTCCCACCCTGTGAAGGAGGCTGGTTTTTGATGTTTGACTCTTGCTAAAAGCGGACAACTTGGATTATTCTAAAAAGCACCTCCCTGACACTAAGAGATATCCACCTTTTCAGAAAGTCACAGATATAACCTGCAGTATAGAAACTCCTTCAGAAGTGCTTAAGATAATATCTAGGGGTATCTTACAAAGTTATGGATTTGAGCCACATATTTTCAAAGGTTGGTGGTCAATCTTGGCAAATGAAGAAACATGGTAAACATATCCTTTTTCAAAGAACCATGCAATCACTGATTTAATGGAATGAGTCAAATTAGACCTGGAACTACACACAATTGCTTTGTTAATTTTCCATGTATTGTAGCAATTTTGCAACATACAAAGGAAACTATCTGAATCTCATTAGCCAACAGAACCTGTTTCTTCTCAGCTCTAATCATTGTCCTCATAACCAAACAGAAATTTTTACTTGCTTTTGCTTTATTCTGAATTCATATTCCCTTCACATACGGCTTCCAATAACTGTGATAGGCAAATCATTTCAAAGAAAATTAAATACAATCATAATCTACAAAAATATCAAGTTTAGTTATTTCTAACAACAGTTAACATCTGAGCTGCCCTTGTCAACAAAAAAGGCCCCTGGCTAGCAGTAGGACTTCAAAACTTACTGTTTTACTATCTAGACAGTATTAGGCAATTATAGGTGCCACCCAGGAATAGAAGGAAAATAACTTATTTTATCTGACACTGATGGATTGAAATTAAAATATAAATGAATTAGGTACATTACAGATAAACGTTTTCATAACTGC
Source organism: Chauna torquata (assembly GCA_013399475.1). NCBI lineage: Eukaryota > Metazoa > Chordata > Aves > Anseriformes > Anhimidae > Chauna > Chauna torquata. The sequence goes on along the minus strand of VXAL01013480.1, from coordinate 704,939 downwards.
CATTACTAGATGTCAGGATTTCAGTGCACATTTTGCATTGAATATTATTTTGTGACTTCCCTTGACAAACAGATGGTCTTCAACATGAAAGTGCACCAGAGAGAAAAGAATGAACCAGCACTAATTCTGACAGCATACTTTAAAGAGAAATTAATCCTTCATCAGTCTAAATTTAAATAATCATTTAGGTCTTAAATCAGTAACAATGTTTGGCTTCCATGCTAAAATAGCCCACATAATGACACAGAGACCTTCAGCAGCCCAGCATGACCATCTGCAACATAGGAGCCTGAACATATTTTTTTTCTTTAAATTGAATTGTACCCTTTGGTGGTAGCTACCCAGTTCCTATAATTATCCAGGAGTGCAAATAGTAGCTCATAGAAACAAAACAAAACCTAGAAAGCACACAAAAAAAACAACCAAACTATTGAAGTGCATATGGGAGGTGAGGGGAGAATTACATAACTACTTTATAGGGGATTAGACTAATATCTGCACCAAGAAATATCCTAGGACAGAGGCTGAATGCCCAACTCTACTTTCCTTTAGACCTCTTGCTTGCTTCTGTCGAGGCAGTCACTGGGGAGAACCAGCACAGCACAGTTCCCTGCTAACATCCATGGCTTCCTGCTAACCCTGTGCTGCTGCAGCCCTCTCCAGAGGAAGGCAGGAAACCAGCCATGTATTCTCTAGAAGACTGCAGCAATAACAAATGCACATCTCGCCCTGCGTAAGACCCTCTAGCAAAGTTAGCGCTAACAACTTTTTTTCCCCTCCTTAAAAAAGGAAGGTACCTGACTCATTCCTCACCTGATTAGGTATCAGATACTAGGACCTGTTAAATGTACTACACAAAGACTAGGGGAAAAAAAAAAAATGTGCACAGCAAAACAAAACAAAAACAAAAAAAACACCAGAGAACTAACAAGATAGGTTTAGAATCATAGAATCATTTAGGTTGGAAAAGACCTCTAAGATCATCGTGTCCAACCATTAACCTAGCACTGACAAGTCTACCACTAAACCATGTCCTTAAGCAGTACATCTACCTGTCTTTTGAATACCTCCAGGGATGGTGACTCAACTACTCCCCTGGGCAGCCTGTTCCAATACTCCACAACCCTTTCAGCAAAGAAATTTTTCCTAATACCCAACCTGAACCTCCCCTGGCACACCTTGAGGCCATTTCCTCGCCTGACCACTTGTTGCTTGGGAGAAGAGACCGACCCCCACCTCGCTACAGCCTCCTTTGAGGTAGTTGTAGAGAGTGATAAGGTCTCCCCTGAGCCTCCTTTTCTCCAGGCTAAACAACCCCAGCTCCCTCAGCTTCCCCTCAGAAGACTTGTTCTCCAAACCCTTCACCAGCTTCATTGCCCTTCTTTGGGCACGCTCCAGCACCTTGATGTCCTTCTTGTAGTCAGAGGCCCAAAACTGAACTCAGTATTTGAGGTGCGGCCTTGCCAGAGCTGAGTACAGGGGGACAGTCACTTCCCTAGTCCTGCTGGCCACACTATTTCTGATACAAGGCAGGATGCTCTTTGCCTTCTTGGCCACCTGAGCACACTGCTACCTCATATTCAGCCAGCTATTGACCAATACCCCCAAGGCGCTTTTCTGCTGGGCAGCTTTCCAGCCACTCTTCCCCCAGCCTGTAGCATTGCAGTGTTCTTGTGACCCAAGCGCAGGACCTGGCACTCAGCCTTGTTGAACCTCATACAGTTGGCCTCAGCCCATCGATCCAGTCTACCCAGATCCCTCTGCAGAACCTTCCTACGCTCAAGCAGATCTACACTCCTCCCTAACTTGGTGTTGTCCACCTACCTCAGGGTCTATCCAGAAGGCCTAGTCACTAAGTTAGGGCTGCTGGAGAAAGGGGTACCTGTAACATAGCTCATGCAAAGCCCAGAGGCCTGACATTAAATGGATAGGTTTGCAGTGGAGAGCCCAGGTGAGTTTGCTCAGCACAATTAAGGCCCTTAGAAGCCTACCACACACTTGGTGTCCTGATACTCAGTGGCTCTTGCGGCACAGGCAACAACATGCCAGGTCAGGCTCAGACACCTCTGTGCTGAGATGCTGACATGTTAGTAGTCTGTTCTGGCTCGTGCTAAAAGATGGAAGGCTTCAACAGCAGCTAACAGTTTTCTTTGCGCTGCAGACACATTAACAAAACATATATGAAACACAACCATGCAATTAACACACAGTAGTGTATTTACAGTGCATCAATTTTTCCTAGCTAGATTCTTTCATGATTGAAAGCATACCACACAAAAGTTTTCCAGCCTGGTCTTACCATGCCCCATCCTGAACTGGACTAAACAGGCTTCTATGTGTAGCTTGGCCCCATTAAGCATTTAGTGTGGTTTACATACGAATTATTTTGATACTTAACAGTACACATTTGTCTGAATTCAAAACAACGTTGAGAAGTAATGACTAAACTATTATAGAAGAAAAATCTAAAACAATTTGGTATCATCTTCGTTAAGAAGTCCAATAATCTTTTCATTGGCACTTTACTAGAACTATAAAACTTTCTACTGCCTATCAGCAACTCATCTAAGCAAAATCCCAGATAGTTACGCAGTTATATAAGTGGTTTATTTATTAAGAAAAATCTATAAACAAAAACACTCAATAACAACTTGCATGAAGCTGACCTTATAACACCAGCAGAAATGTATTCTTTCCTCAGTTCATTTTAATGTGACAGTAACTACAATGCTTCATTATGATAAGCAATTCTAACATAAAAACTGTATGAACCAACCAACCAACAGCAGTCCTTAAAACTGAATCGCTGAGTTATGGATAGCTGTTTTGTTGTTGTTGCTGGGTTTTTTTTTTTTAAATGCTGCTAAATGTTTTCAAATGAACCAATACAGCCAACATGAAACTCCAGCATCTCATGTCAGGCTTGTGAAACTAAAAGAATTGGGTGATGCAGCATGAGCCACACTAGTACTGAGCAAGGAACACAGTTTTGTTCTAATTCACAGCATTCAAGACAATATGATTCAGAAGGACAACATTGGGAGATCACTAGTAAGTAAACAATAGTAAGCAGAGCCAGATATGCTTATCATAATAATCAAATACCATTAATCTGTTTTTTTCTTTTTCTTGTTTTTAATTTATCAAAAAGTGAAAGTTGCCAAGCAAATAAATAACTGCTGCTCAGAAGTGAAGAAACCATGCACAATGCTTCATAAATACCACTGCATGGGCCATATTCACTTGGTTCATTTTTGTGTCCCACTAATCACCTAGCATGTCCCTATACCAGGGGGTTGTTTTCTTCTTAATTAATCCCAACTATATCTTCATTGTTTCCACTTCTGCTCACAGATACATGATTATTTGGGGCTAGCTATAGAGAGAATCACAGAATCAATGTGTGCAGCTCAAGCACAGAATGTCCATGTTGTTGCATTGCTTCCTAAATTATCTGTGGCAACAACAGTATTAGTCAACTATTATCTGTGCATTATACTGCTTAAAACTGAACATTACAGGCAGAGAATGAAATTATAATTTCAGTTTGCAAATATATATATTTTTTAATTGCATCTCTCATTCCTTTTTAATTGTAACTTTTTCCCTTGAAAAAATGCCAAGCATGGTAGCACATACAATTTTACTACATCCCTTCCCCGGCCCGCTCTAACTTTTCTTTCCTCTGAGCTTAAACATAAAATTTATTAAAAGCAAATAGGTTAAAATATTCTCATGTATTCATTTGCAGACTTTGCACAAAACTTCTAACTCCTTTTCTCAAGTGTTCCTGTTAAAAAAAAGTTGTTTTTTTTTTTAAAAGCACCTTCTGATTGTGATGGAAAGAGCCTGTAAACATAAATAAAACAGACAGATGTTGAACAGTCACAGCAATAGCCATAATTCTTAGGTTTTCAGTTGAATGAAATTTAATGTCATATGAGTAGATATCATGTATCAAAAAAGAGACCGCCTTTAATAGCAACAACTACATGACAGATGCAGCTGAAGGCACTTCAACATCACCTGAATTTTTTCCATTATTTTTCTTTTCAAGAGCTTCAGCTGCTACCTTTAGCTTTTTGTCTCTATGGAAATTTCAAAATACCTACAATCTTTATCAAAGGAACCCTTTGCAGTTAGATTTGACAAAGACTCCGTTCATCTAAAGAAAGCGCAGGTAGGTTGATATAGATTTAAATCCAGAATTGCATTTCTCCACTCATGTGAGTTTGTATACAAAGTAAATCAACAGTGACTGTCTTTATTACGAGAACAATTCTAACATTGTTCATTTTTGCAAAAAGGAGACAGATTTTTATTTATTTAAATAATCCACCCATGCCCTTTTTCAAGCTGCACAATTAAACTTACTTTAAACAGTACACCTGCTGTAAGTTTGTGCTTTAAAGTCTAAGCTACTCTGCTAATTCTACTTTTGTTTCTATGGACTGAATAGAGAAGAATTTCCCAGAAATTCTTTTGTACAGGCCCAGGTCCTCCAGAACTCTGTTGTTGCTGTTAGAGGAAAGTAGTTTTTTCCTTTTAAAAATCAATGGCATTTAATGGAACACATCCTTTGAGTTTATTTCCAAATGATTTTTTTTTAAAATATATGAGTGTTGTTCTAAAACAAGACATTCAATTGACAGAAAATTGCCACTATTTCAAGAAGAACTGTGACTGAGGGAATTAGGCATGCAAGTGCCAATAAAAGCAAACAGGAAAATAAAGACAGTTAATAATAAGCTGTTTTAAGCACTGATAGAAGTTCCAGTTCAGTATCTAGAAGAGTAAAAAATCTAAGAAATTGTCTGTGAGCTACTGTATCCACAGTATTAACAAACTGAGAAAAGATAAACATCAGCCAGAATACTTCATACATAATATGCACAGTTCCTTTGTTCACAAACACAACCAGCAACATTCCAGTTTCCCCACAAAAGGGGATCACCCATGCTAAAACTGAGTATGAAAGAAGTATTGAGCGATGTCCAACCAGAAATGAATACCTATGCAACATTTCAGCTATGAAACGCTACCCCCTCTGAAAATCTCCAGAATCCAGCATTTAGCTCACAAGCTTGTCCTAATATGGACCATCTCTTCATTAAATGAAGTCACAGCTGTTGAAAACAGACTCTTGCACATTTTATGGCCTTGAAGTTGTGCTGTTTTTTTTTGTTGTTGTTGCTGTTTGTTTCAAAAACAGTCTGCACTCACTATTTTTCTTTTGTGCAAAGACAACGCAATATGAAGCAGTCTCCTGTTTTGAATGGAGCTTAAAACCAAAGGAGACCCCAAGTACAAGCAAGCACCTTTTGTAAGATCCTGCTGAAACAAAGCCTCCTTAAAACAATACAGGAAATTTTGTGCTAGGAGCAATAACATGACCATCCAGAAAACTGGCAAAGAAAAACAAGGTAACAGGGAATAACTAATATAAATACGTAAAAGGAGACAGCACAAAGACCCTCAAAGCTCAAATATTTAATTTGATTATGTGCTGGCCACAATAAAGAGCAGAATTCCCTTTAAAATGACATTTTTGTCATCATGCGCTTAAAGTGCACAGGAAAATGCCTTTCTTATGGTACTTCCAGAGTATTTAGAAGTTTCAGAGGAAGTTTTCAACTGTGATTTTTTATAATTGTTTTTCTATCAAAACCTGCTATCTCATCACACTAACTGTATGAATCCCTTCAGGCAGTTCTGGGGATACAGTGTGTATCTGGACACAGCACCAGAGCACAGCAGCAGTTTTTATCTTAAGAGTCATGCTCATATCTAGAGACATGAATTACACTTTGGGATATTGCATTTCTTAAGTAAATATTTTAACCATTGTGCAATATATTTCTGCTAGTAACTTTCCCTTCTCTATCAGTCTTGGACTAGAATCAAAGGAAAACGTGCTTAGTAATATGTTTGTTTGCAAGTTAAGGTAACATATATATTCAGTATTTAATCTGGAAAAATGCAAAATGCATTTCCCCCCCCCGCCCTTCTCCACCCGCTACCTAAGTTAAAAAATATCCAGAAACACTGGAATCAAATATCCTGAAATAAACGAGAAATATCTATGGTAACCAGTCAAATATGACATTTAGAAAGGAGGTCATAGAAAAACAGAGGCCTTGAAATTAAGGTGGAAAATAGAGTCTGCAAATTAAAAATATTTTTTGCTTGGAGAGGAAATGAAGCAAGGTTAAACAGCATTTCAGGAAAAAGCAATACAGAAATCCTACTAAAATATAAAGATTTTGTGTGCTTACTTATGGACCCCACATTTCTCTTTGAAAGCGTACCCCAGTGAGCCACTACAGCTGAAAGGCAGCAGTAACCACTGCGGAAGTTTTATGTGCCTATTTATTCTGCTATTCTATAAAAATACCCATTAGTTACTAGTATTTCCCATTGCGCATGGTGTATACATTCCATTCATGAGATGAGAGAGACTGCAAATGAAGTCATGTAGCTATACCACATGTAGAACGCTTGATATATTGGTATTAATATCCTTGTACATAATTTCCAAAAAGAAGTTTCTTAACATCAATGAAAAGGTGAGGGTCTATCATGGCAACAGTTAGGGCTTTCCATTTCCCCAAGAAGCTTTTTATTTCATAGCTAACTTCTCTGACATGATAGCAGAGTTGACTTTTATTCCATCTTCAATTGCCGCTGACAGTGCTTAGACTAAAAGAGCTTCATGGAGCTGTCACAGGCCACGTCTTCACTGCCAAGCAGCGCCGTGCGGTACAGGTAGATCTGTAGACTGAAATTATCGCTGCTAAGTAACCAGTGTCCAAACAGTACATATCTTACACTAGCTCTAACACGATGCTGACAATGAACGGCCACTAGTGGCACATCCCTTCAGTGCTCTCCTGGGTTAGTTTCATCTGGAAGAAATCCCTTTCATAATGCTCCAAGGCTGCCCTGCAATGCGAACCAAATGAAGACAGAGGGGAATAGACAAGAAGCTCACTGAAAAAGAACCGTACCGATGTGAACTGCCATGCTAACACAGATGCACCCAGAGAAGACACCCCCAACTGCAAAATGATCTGATCGCTCCTTATCCTGGGAAAGTTAATCCACAAGGTTTTCTACAGTCAGAGCTGCTTCAGATATTGTCTAGAAGAAGCATAAGGAGTGCATCCAGCTAGGGAAAATAAGTAGAGACCAACTAAAGCAAAAGAAAAATACTTGTTCTACTTTAACTGCCAACTGTCAATACAAATGGTCACTTTCTACATCATGATTATATCTGCAAGGTGTGGCTGTTGATTCACTACGATGTCAGGAAAGACATTTTATTGATGAGAAAAGGAGAATTATTGCTCATTACAATAATTTCTCCGGATAGTAACATAGGTGTTAGCAAGAACTTAGATCCATCTCAGATTTTATCACTTTTAAAGATAGTTCAGAAAAAAGCACAACGCATTTATAATAAAGTCTGTACTAAAGAATGACCAATGGCAATCAGATAGAGCAACTCCTTTAATAAGCAATGGTGCGATATGAGTAAGAAGTGCAGAGGGGAGGAAGCCTAAGGATCAAGCTGACAGTGAGAATTGGTGGGAAAAGTCATCGCCGAAGTTCTCTTCTACGGTTATTTGTTGTATTTCAAATGCTTTAGAAAGAGAGTCAACGGCATTCAGACTCGAGCTTAAGCCATTAAACTCTTACGTCTACTTGGCACTTGTTATGAACTTACTCTGAACATCAGAGTATTGGTTTGACCCCACAGATGAAGGATAATGTAAATATGGAAGTAGGGCTCAATGACAGACCGCTGTGCATTTACATGCCTATAGATGCAAAGATTCAGACATTCCTGCACACAGCACAGTAACGCATTTGGAAGCACAAAGTTAGCCTTTGATGACAGCAAGGTCTTGCAGTCTGCAAGTATTTTCTCATTTCTCACCTTCCTCAGTAGCTGTAAGTTATGCAGGACCTGACATTGATGTGTCAATCAAGTTCACCCTGTGAAACCAGTCCTAAAAATAGCAAGAATCACAACAATTCATCAATGGAGGGTCCAGGACAACTTCTACCTCATGTTTGCTCCCAAACCTAAATGCTACCTATATGAAAGTCATTCACCTGATAACATTCATACTCCATCAATGTTGATGTTGAAGCCCTGTGGAAATGACAGAGATGGATAATCGCACCACAGTCGCGCTCCAAATAGATTTCTCTGATCTATCTAGCTTAGCTGACACATGTACAATGGAGGAGCATACATGGATAATATTTTTTAAATACAAAGAAAACTCTCAAATATAATTTTCAGAATGTTATAAACTGAAGACAATGTCTCAGGGTTATGAAGCTCTGAAAAATTGTTCTGAGTGCATTAAAAATGTTCTGTTCAGACCTGATAGCCTGAAACAGCAAGATAAAAAATAACCTCGAAAGAACATACACTTTATTACAAAATTGCATGTACTTGTGCAGATGTAACTAAATAAAGCTGTATTCCAAAAAAAGACAAAAAACTGAGTGTATAGATGACCTCAATCTTTAGTTTGATAAGGAAACGTAAATTCTTGCTTTAAATCTGACAGAGAACTCAAACTGTATTCTAATTGGCATAGATTAAGATTTTATATGTATAAATATTTACCCACAGGGAAAAAGTCTTCACAATAGTAAGAGAAAACAGCTGGAATTTGTGTGGCATTTTAAGTACACATTTACTTAATGCTTTACTTGTTTAAGTGTTGACTTTCAGCCCTTTTGAAGTTCAGGTCATATTTCCACTTGACTTTTATGAAAACTGAACCAGCACTTCAAATATCAAAGAAAAAACAAGGTACAAACAATGAATAATCAGATTTGTAAAGTTAATGAAGCAGAAACTTTTTGTTGCACTCAAAACAGTACAGAGCTGTACTGCAAAATCTCAGGTAGAATAAAGCACCGCTTCTGCTTAATATATTAACAAAATCAGATATTTAGGACAGGGTTCACTAAGAAGTATGAATTCATTCAGATTTCATGCTACAAATGTTCAGTAAACAAATGCTTAATATTTTAAAGAATCATTCCATCTCCTTTCAGGGAGGGAAAGGAACAGTTTCAGTATAAATGCAAGTAACACAACATCATCATGAATTAAATATTTTTTGTGTTTTAATGAACCGAATACCAAAACTTTTATCCTCAACTCCATGAAAGAATGAGAAGATTTTGTAAACTTGCATATATTTTATAACTGTATGAATAGATATTTCTTTTTATAACATGCTAAAATACTGACTTGAATAGTATAACTCATGTTATTTCTTTTTTTTTTTTTGAACAGGTGTTCCATGAATTTACTTCACTTTGCTGAAGGTGTTTGAAGGAGGTAATTTTCCCTTCAGAGAAAGAAAACCAAATGGAATATTCTATGCCTCTGACACATCCTGCTATTAAAAACTTTAATCCTTAAAAAGTTCCTATGAACGTGGGTGGGAATCCTTTTAACACAGAAGGAGGTTCCATGCAACACTTGGTGTATGCAAGGAAGATGCCACTGCCTTCTCAATTATATAGTCCCATAATGAAACTCATTTTAATGATCCCCAAGAGCAATATTCCTCATTCACTTAATTCTCTTCTCTCTGGAATCACTTTCTGTTATTGTCTGAACCTTTCTCATTTATATCCCATAGTATATAACAGCATTTTAAAGTTGAAAGTAAGAAATGTACCTCTTTTGAGGTAATCTGTCCCCATTACAAGAAAAAGGTCGCCCCCCCCCCCCCTTCTTTTTCTTTGGTTTTCTCTTCTCTTGTTCTTCAAAATTTACTGATTTGAAAATTTTAAGAGTCTAACAGCAGTATTAAAATTGGACTAAAAACTTACAAGTCAAATAAAGAGTTATTATGAGGACTCTGGGGACTCTCATAAAAAGAAGAGGTTCTTTATCAGGAAAAAAATATTAATAGCTCTGATAGTAAATACTGACTTTATTTTTTGACTCCCTTACATGAGAGCACAGACAGCCATAACAGATGAGAAAAAAGCCCATTTAACCCAGTGCTTCATCTCCATGATGGCAAACGTAAGAGGAAAATCACAATCATAGGGCAAGTCTGCTGTGACACTTCTCCAGAACCCTATCTAACATTCTTCTATTACAGCATCTTTTAAAAACAGGTGTAACTCTTTGCTTGCTTAGAAAAATGGAGAGAATTTTCCAAAGAATTTAAACAATCACTAGTTTGTTTGAAAAATAAATAAAAGTCTTCACAAATTATCAGGATTTTATCATGTCAGTTTATCAGAAATAGTAAGATTCCAATGTTACCCTCCATTTTTCCTAGCTCAGTAACAGAAAACCAGTCATTGTTTCAGTATGTCAGCCTTACAGTCCTGAAACACTTTTTCAAATCCTGACCAAACCAACAACACCGAAAGCCTACTGCTGCACAGAGTATCTGAACTATCAGATTAAATGCTAAGATACACAATACAGAAGCTGCAACAAAGGTGTTGGTTTGATTCGGTTTTGTTGGTTTTTAAGCTAGTGTTGCTTGCAACATTTCTCACAAATTATAGTGAAAACTGCTGAAACTTTAAATCTTTGCAAGAATAAGGAAATTTACAAGGAACAGCATGCTTTCATAGTCTTTCTACAAAGCTTCGTTAATCTTCTTAACTTTGGAAACTAATTGCAACTTTCATCACACAAATCTAGGATTTTCCAATATTCTTTTTCAGGGAAGTGAAGTGATCAAAAGTAATCAGGCATTTAGGACAATGAGATGTAGGTACCTACTTTGCTCTGTAACGAACTTCTTAAATCCCACCAGGCACACCTGTTGATTTTTTGTTCTACCCTTTTCCCTCAAAAATAAAACCTTAATTTTTTATGTTAGCTTTACAGTGATTACATCACTCCAATACTTTTTTTTTTAATTACTCTATTAGCTTTGTTAAGTCTCTATTCAGCTATAGAAATGAAATATCCCCTATTTAAATAACAACATAAGACCACCAAAAGTAAGCTAAGAAATTTCAGAAGCAGCCTGATATTGCAATAAGCCATCTGAAAGCTGACTTATCAAGTGTTTCCTCTGTGATCTGCTGTGATGCCTTGCCTATACCTTCAGCTAGTTCAAGAGTTAGCTCAGAAGCTCTCCACCTGCAGCAGCACCAACTTTGCAAACAGTTTTGCAGACTACTGGGTACAGCTCTGCAAGATGAACTACAGACAAAATTTTGAGCTGTCTTGTTCAACTGGTAATTGATCAAAGGATACATTGTTATAAAATACTTAATCACTGTCTCAACCACTTTACATAACTATTTGTGCAATGTAATCACCAAAGCAACAATGAAGATGCATATGGGAAGCATCCAAGTTGAAAAAAAAACCAACATTGCCAAAGGACAAGAAGAAAACAGTGGACTGCAAATAGGCAGGACAACCTCCTGAATACACGAGATGAATAACAGGACAAAAGGAAACAACATAGGCGGTACGGGGAGCAGGGGAGACTCTTAACTCCTTTTGGAGGAGGACAACAGAAGGCATTAGCAATGACTGTCCAAGAAGAAAGACAACAAGACCACTTCAATGCCTTCTCTCAAACACTTCTCCAACCCATCACCTTAACCCCAGCAGCTATGAACCACCAGAGACTGCAGCCATCAGTGCTAACTTTATGACAGTTCCCTATAGTTAGCTCCATTGTACAGCATACTCACACCAAACTTAGAATATAATTATTAAAACAATTTTGTGCACATCATGATTTTGATTAATACAAAGAAATGATTAATAGCAAGACATGCTATTAAGGAATTTACAATTGGCCTATTTTGTCAGTCTTCTGAGCAGCCTCCATCACAACAATTTCTATCCCTGATATTGATACATATATGGGTGTGGTGTGTACATTTTTATATATGCACTGATATATGCATCTACAGTTGTGCCATATATTCAGTTGCAAAACAGCTTGGTGCTCCTCAAAATCCTGAACAAGTGGATATACTGTTTAATCATGTGAAAATCAGGAAGCAGAGACATACCTCTGAGACACGAGCAGTTAAATGGGAACTCAAAAAAAAAAAAAAGCAGCTCACTGAATTCAATGGCATCTCTTTCTGGGTATGAACTTTGCTGGACACTCTCTCCCATTACAAAGCTCTTGATCTTTAGACAGTCCTTTAATTACTTTCTTCAGCTCATTATCATAATAAGCCTCAGCTACAGTAAGCTCTCTCATGCTTCTCTCATGAGTGGAAAGGTGCAGCATAAGCAGCTCTCAAGCAGTTGACAACACGAGTCTCTTTAGACAATGAAATCACGTCACTTGCATTCACATTTTATGGTCATTCTAATCCTTGCACTATAGTTTTATTAAAGTTCACAAGACCAGCAAAAGCATGGCAAATTCTTGCTTATTCTCCAAGCTATTTCATAATTTAATATTTAAATTTCAAGAGCATCCCAGAGTAATTAATTACTATTGGAGGGATTATTTGTATGCATCATGTTTACACATCAAAAAAAAATTTGCTAAAGGAAGTCTTATTCAGTGCATTTTACAACATTACAGCCAGTAGAATTAATTAGCTCATTTAAAATCCTCAGAGTGTTTTCCTTCATACCTTTTTGAAAAAAAAGGTTATGCTATTTTTGTTTTTTCTTCCACTGGGACAAGGGTAATGCCTCAGCACTTTACAATCACTTTGTAGAGTATAAACTAGCAATAGGTGTCAAATAATGATCTGAATATTTATGATGTGATGTATAGCGAGCAATTTAGATCATTTACATTGCAAATATTTGAAAACAGAAGACAAAATAGAAATGATGCTATCTAATTAGACAGGTCTTACAATTAAATCAAACTTTACTAAGCAGTCTGAGAGTCCTCTGTCAAGTTACCTTGATCAGGTTAATTGGATTCTGAAGAACCTGACAGAAGCCCCTTGGTAAAACCAGTGTTCGAAAGTTTACAAGTTGAGACATTGTTAATAGGACTGGTGAGCAAAACAACCATTAAAGGGTACTCTGTAGAGACTGGGACCAGTTCAAAACACTCTGCCTTAGCAAAGCTCTTGTTTTGTTTGATATGAGTGTAGATTCAAGTTTGCATAACAATATCACTGCTACTGTTTTGGCACATGCTTCAAGACAACTATTAAAAGCACCACAAATATACCAGCCCAGTACTACCACAGCTTACTTAAGATTTGTGTATGCAAAACCAGAAGAGCTTGGATTAATTGAGAAGTTGTGCCCATGCTAACTCATTCTTTAAGCCACCACAAATTTCTGATATGAAGGCCTTCAGTTACTGAAATGCTTGTTTAAATTAGCTCGGTTGGTGTTAGAAAATTAACAGTTTTCAGATACTGCGCTGAAGTCATGATCATGTCCCATGACAGCTGGTTGTACAGAAAAGTAATTTCTGTTTAGTATACCTGTTCCAGTCATAAACCCAGATCCAGGCACAGAGGGCTTTTTCCATGTGGTTTACAGTCAAGGAAAACAAAACTCTTCAGGCCTTGCTAGGGAGTGTGGGTAAACAAGAAGAAGAGCCAAATCTGCAAGATCTTGGTTCCTCTTCCTGTAAGTGCAGCACCGTACTTCCTTACGTAGTTTGTCTATACCCTTTGCTCACAAGCCCACTACCTATTATTAATTTCTCACTGTTAGTGAGCAAGGCTGGGACTGACCTCAGTGCACGTGGGAAACATGCACGTTTCCCCAAAACAGAGAGAGGAAACGCTATATGTATTTAAACATGGGACAAGGCAGTTTGGGCAGGAAGGCAGGTGCACTGCTGCCCGCACCCAAAGCCACATCAGACCGCTGGTGGGCAGGATCCCACCATGGCCCAGCTCCAGCCAGCTGGAAGATGGGGCTGCCTACAGAGCAGGGCCTCTGGTTGAGACTCTGTGATGTCTGGTATGAGGGCTGAGCTCACTGCAGCCAGACATGGAAAGTGTCTCTCTTACTCTGTTTCTGTGAAACCCAGAGATACTTTCCTGCCCCAGATCTCTGCCTTCTGTCAGCTTTGTCCCAACCTAGGCAGACAAATACACGCAAAGACAGGGAGACCACAAATCCTCAAGAAAACAGAATAAAAATTATACAGACCTTGAAGAAGATTTTTCCTTGCTTTATTACCTCTCCCCTAGGGGTTCTCCAGAGAACAACAAACCCAGGTGTGGTCCCCATACCGGTGCTGAAATCAGCCCTGTGCTTGGTCTGCATGGGACCCAAACACTCGCAGCACCAAAACCTAACGCCAGGGCTAGAAACAGCCCCCTCCCCTCAGCTAGGCTACCCAACAAGGGTCACAGACAGATAGTTTTCTTCAGAGTTTTTCCTCCAGAAAATGGTTTCCTTTAGCACCCACCATATTGGCCCTGTGCACCTTGTCCTTGCACCAGTACTGCATCCACAGCTGGGCAAGGCACTGACAAAAACGCCACCAATGCAATGCCTTCGTCTGGAGTTTCAAGGGTACTTCAAAGGCCTAGACCTTCTTTCCCTCATTTTTCAAGCTCTGACCTCACAAAAAGTGGGTATTTGTCTATTTCTCTCTGAAGGTGGAACAGAGGATGCCAAGTTACTTACGCATCTTTGAAAAATTTACTCTTAATGCTTTTTTCAAGCTGCCTACAATCATATGATTTGCCGTATCTGCAAGAATCGCAGCTCCCTCTCAAATTGTGTGGCATGTACTGCTCCCTACTCGTCTTGCTTTCTGTCCAGAGCTGCACTGAACACACAAGTCATGGATTGTCTTTGTTTTCACTTTGCTTCATCTTTACAGAATCAATTAATAATAATTTACTGGGGAAAATAAATTGCAGTAATTGAAAACTGGGTATGGAAACTTGAAAAGTGTAAGACACCATTACTTTTGATAAGTTTTTATTCTCATGATGTACTGTCACTGTAAAGATGAAGTAAATAATAAAGAATTTACTAAGGTTTCCAAAAATCATCTCATGTTAACACAATTTAAAAAACAAAACAGGCGTATATTTATAAACATTTTAAAACACTTGGATATTCTATTTCCTTTCATACTGTTAGTCACAGTTAAATACAGTATTAAATAATTACATGGTTTGGGCAAAAAAAGATTTTGATATAATCACCAGTGCATATATAAATATTCTAATTTTACAGTTTTGTTTAGGGTATTGCATAATTAATTTACAACTGTAATATGGCATATGGTTCATCCTTTGTGCGTTAACTACCTTCACAAGTAATCAGCCAAGAAAACAGAGAAAAACATTATCTGAAAAATTCATTTCACCACACTATTCTTTGATCTCTTAATATGCATTGCACATTCATTAACTCTTCATTATATTTTCATGATTATATTCTGTTTGTAGCTGAAAACAAATCCAGCTTCCTTCGGGCAAACATTTGCAATCTAAAAAGTCGATTTCTGTAAATATAATCAATCTTACGCATGAAATTTTAATTCCACTCTCCACCCCAAAAAAGTAAAAATGCACGATCCAACCCCCCCCGTAAACTAACAAATTTCACTCTACTTCATTGTTAATTGCTCTTTCATTTTAACTGGCAACAGAAAATAGTTAAGGGTTACCAACATACATAGCACAATACATAAATTTGTATCTTGGTCGGACTGGACCAAATTCTTCAAAGTAAAGGAGAATGGGGTGAAATTGCCTCTGTATCTCCATGAAACTGCCAGCTCAGTTCAGCTCAAATTAGATTTGGGTAAGTCTTTGTTATTTTGAGATTTTTTTTTTTTTTAAACCTCAAAACTTTTTTTTTTTTTTTAAACCCTAGAACTTGTAAGCACCTTGATATATAGAGCAATATGTGATTTTAATGCATCCCCCCCTTTTTATTTTGGAAAGGTTACTTAATACTACTGCATGCTGGTTTTGCAATTGAAATTAGTATTTATAGCAGAATTCTCATAATAACTAGAACAATAGAGTATCATAATATTTTTGCAAGTACATATGCAAATTCAATTAAGAATATTCTTAAGGGATGTTTATTTTTAAGGGATGTTTAAGAATACCACAAAGAAAAAATTGGAAAATCATTTAAGTCTACATTAAACGTCAGGAATTTTGGAAACTTTTTCCATGGGTAAGATTCTAGCTACCTACAGATTATCAGCTTCTTCATAACTGCTCTCTATTTCCTTGTAAGAGCATTTGTTGTAACCTTTTCACAAGTCTTCAGTTACAGAGCATTTTGGGAGATCATGTGCAAAGTTTCAGGGCTTTCATATAAAGCTTGATGAACAGACTTTGACTATACAAAATTTAGCTATTGGAGAGCTTTCCTTTTGCATACACATTTATTTTCCATAGCTGCATGAAATAAGAACAAGTGTTTTAAGAATAAGTTGTCAAAATTGCAAGAATTCACTCCCCCTTCAAAGCAAAAAAAAAAAGAAAAGAAAAAAAAGGAACCACACACAAATTTTAAACAACTGAATACAAGTCCCAACCATCCCAACTGCCATACACACTTGCATAAGCTTTAGTCTTGACTTGAGCAAATGCACTAAAATTACAGGTTTCCTGAGTTGTTTTTTTTT
>VXAL01013480.1:605155-683026 GCA_013399475.1 Chauna torquata | reverse complement strand
AGCTGATTCTATTGGGGTTTCATTGCAGGCAACAGTTTCCACAAGCTTATTTCTACTAGTAGGTCCAAGAGAGGCTTAGGCAGCTTAAGTATGAGAATATGCCTATAAAGAACGTATAGACAATTGTTTTCTTTGTGGCAAGACATAACAGGAGTCAAAAGAAGGCTACTCTACTGTATTTTCATTTGGTGGACAGACAGAAGATAACCACACTAAGAAAGGAAAAGATTGGAACATTATTTTTTATATGTAAAATAACCTACCTCTAAAGAAATGCATGTAATTTTTAACCAATATTTGATTTCAGTGTACTTCTCAAAGTCAGTGGTCTTCCCCCTTGCTGAGTTTGCTTTAACAGGGAGACCCTGAGTCTGATTCTTCATTGCTTCATGAGACATCACATACATTTAGCCAAAGCCTGTGGCCGACCATGCCCTTCCCTAAGCAAGGTCATCAAGAACCTCAGAGCCCAGCAGAGAACAGGCGTGAGCACTCTACAGGGAGGAGCATCATTACAGACCTCAATCTGAAGGTAGAGACAAAGAGCTTCTTAGAAAGAAAAAGAAAACCTACTATGGCATCTCTGGAATCATAGACAAAAGTGATTTTAAGACCACTTTGGTCGTCCATGCTTTGACATATATTTTGATGTTTTGGTTTGTTATTACGAAGTTCTTTAATAAAATTCAACCTACATACCAGCTACCATGAGATTAATACTATTTCCTTCCTGGACTGAAGAATTTCCTTCTTCTTCGATATTTCATCTTGAAGGTTGTTAATGGCAAACACTCAGAACATGGATGATGCCTGCCAGCTGATTTCCTTTCTGTACAACTGTAACTCTTTTTTCCAAATTCCAGTATCATTTTAATATATCTTAGTATTTTCCAAACAAAGAAAGGTCAGAATGACAGAGTTGATTAGAGACAGTCTTATGAATAACGTTGTGGTCCACAGCCGTGCTCATCATAACATCACGTTTTGGAATTTAGCAGTAGTCCGAAGAACCACATTGCTTCTGTGAAGACATGCAAGTGCCACTTTTGCCAACATCTCTAACCTGTGCTCACAACTATACCTGTCACAACCACCTCACCCTAATGAAATGCATTGGATAACTGCTCCATGCAATCAACAGTACACAAAACCTTGGTGTGCTGGAACTAACATTTTGATCACGACAGATCCACATCCAGCCACTCAGCAGGTGCAGAGCTACACAGACTTCAGAAAAATTCAAGCAGCCTATTACTTGTGGTCCCAGACAAGATGTGGGTGAATCTCAAAACACTAGATTGTGCTGATAGGACATTCAACAACACAGCAATACACAGGAAAATCCTCCAGTACATGATTAAATTTGTTATTTACTAGTTTTCTCCTAGTTTGTTGTTCATGTATTATTAATTTGACACTGAACCACCTGCTTCTCAAGGGTGCCATAGTTACTCCTTGTTACTTTGCAAGCTGAAACTGACGTTGTTTTGCCTTGCATCTTAATTTCATTGTCATTCAGACCTTTAGAAATAGTTGGTGTTATACTGTAATCTATTCTCATACTGAAATTTAAATATTGTGTACTTCATTCAAATCACTCATAGTTCCCTTGAAACTCCTTGTCAATATGGATTATCAGTCATATTGTTTCCTATTAGATCCTATTCCTCAATATCATTCTTTAATACAACTGGTTGTTGGTCCTGCCTCATTGTAAGAGGACATAATTTAAAAAAATTATCTGTAAGATTAAAATCTGCCTTAATCCCTCGCTTTTATCTTTTGTTACAGCAGAAATGGTCCTGCAGTGGCTATTTGATTTATTTATACACAACTATTTCAGCTGAGCTTTTTTGTCAGTTAATGAGGTCAAGCAAAGGGTTTACTGAAGATGTTCTGTATCAACAGAAACATTCAAAAAAAATTAATAGAACCATAGTGCACAACATAAATGAGGAAAATCAATAAATTAGCTTCAAGCTACAAATTGTATTTCTTTGTGTGGTTTGCCTGAAAGTTGTAGGCTTTCAAATTACAAAGGGTAACAGAAAAGTTTCAGAAGTCAAAGCTCATAACATGTCTTAACATAACTCATTAGCCAGTGTTTTCATTTTGCTTTAACAAATATAATACAACTACATACGCTTTAAGGTAAAAAGCTGGTAAATTGCTAGCAAGTGAGAAACATATGAACTTGTTGCCATTAATGGCAGCTCTAAGGCTTTTAAGTTGGTGGGTATCTCAACAGTACAACTTATCCACTATCAATAATAACACGGCAAGAATACTTAATTGTGCAAGGAAAACAGAGTGGCCATTAATTTGCAAAAGATTTTGTAGCTTCCTCCTGCAGGCCTCATCTCATGTTCTGCCTGAAGTGCCAAATGCTCATCTCTGCAATCTTGACTTTAAGCAGCGAAATATCTCTCAAAGGCTGGTGCACATGTAAACTAAAGCACAAGAACACTAACAAGTTTTTCCACTGTGAAAAACGGGGTGGGGAGGGATGGAGGGGGTGAAACAGCTTATACAATCAATCCTTACAGCTCATCTCAGGAATGAAGTCACAAGGCAGCTGTGGGGTCAACACTAAATATTTATGTTGTGCTCAGCCTGAGCTGCTGTATGGTTATATCTCTGCAAGCTCAGACAGCCAGAAAAAACACCTTGGAGGAATACTGTGCAGATACAGTATGTTCCTTGTTCCAGTACACTCAGTGCTGGGCTTCATGCTAGCACGTGCATCGCTCACGTTTAGCCCAAGATGAAAACTACAGTCAAAATTTTTTACAAACGATTTTAAAAGCATTTGAGGGGATAGACCCCACTATTCCCAAGCTGAGCCACCCCTGAAGGATTTCAAAAAAAATAAAAATCAGAAACCTTCATAAACATGGATTATCAATACAAATTATCTATGGGTAACAGTCTGCAACAGTTAGCAATACATCAGTTATTAGTATTACTCTCATGTACTGTTCTTAGCAAAGTTCTTTGTAAAAAATCAGGCTGGAAGAAAATAAAAGGTATCATCATATGAAACTGGAAATTGTAAACACAAAGTAACAAAAGAGTTTGTTTCCCTGTTGAACTTTGTTTATAACTTATTTCTATCAGTTTTCATGGTGAAGATAATACAATGCAAAATCACCTTTCCTGATAAATACTTGTCATGCGTTTAAGAAAAATCAGAACAATACCTACAGATCATACTCAGCCCAACCCTTAAAAATTCCCACACTGCATTCCAGTGCTCACTCCCACATTTCTTCCAAAAATGAAACTGAGCAAGAAGAAAAATGAAACAAATTAGTTTGTAAAGCATTTTAGAGAGTGTTTTGTTGCTGCATTGTATAAAGATTATGTCATCTCATTACTTCCATCTCTATGACAGTGTGTTATGTTCAGAAACAGTACTAATGCAGTGACACAGTGAGGCATTGCAGAGTAGTCGGAAAAATCTCTACACAAAACAAAAGAGGTGGTTTGGTCATCTTTTTCTAGATGAAGTGACCCCAGTATAGACTTCTGGGCTGCTTTAAACATTTGTCAGACAAGAGAACTTTCTTTCCTATAAAGAAGTTGAATACTTGGGTTAATTTGCTAATTCAATAGATACGACGTAAAACACAACCTTGTTTTGCTCAGATTTTATTAATTCCCCTAATTTATATTCAGTTTTAAGATCAAAATAGAAATTCTTAAAATCATAAAAATAACCTACAATAGCACACAAATTGGAAGAGGGAAGAAAAAAATCTGCCTGCCATTTACTGATCATATTGAAGACAGCAAAATTGTTTCCTTCGGATTCAAATTCTCATGGCAAATAACTGTACTGTCATTCTTAGTGCCATTGTACATAATACTGAATACATTGCAAAGCAGACAGTAGTTGATCATATACTCAGAAGAAACACCTGACGTGAAAAGAAAACAAAAGAAGCTACTGATTTCTCAAGTCACCAGGACTTTTCAGTAGCGCTCCTACTACGTACAGTTTTACCTTTCCAGAAACATGGTATAAACTAAAAGATTTTTCTCTCATATTTTCCCTGTATTCTGGCATCCCAAATCTAAAGGAATCTTAAACATGCTACTTAAGAATTTTCATCAGAAGAATACACATCTGATAAGATAAGAAGATATCTGGTACTTTCTGTTCACTACCAGCACGGGGGGGTGGGGGGTTGACAAGTTGAATGTGAAAGACTAAAGAAAATATGTCCTTCTCCTAATATGTTATTAGATATTTTCATCTATGCGACACTTTTCAAATGCCATCCTTTGGTGTTTATCAGCCAGGGTAAGAGATACAGATAGGTAAGTGCAACTGGTTCAGCCACATGTCTCTCTTGTCCTTTTGGAACAGATAAAAAGCACTGGAACATGATTTATGTATGTAAGGTTCAGCCAATGTCACCTGGATCAGGAACAAGTAGACAGACTACCAACAGGCAAGTCTCAAGCTGGTAAAAGCTCCAATGGTTTCGGGGAGGAGTGGAAGGACATCAGGATTTTGGCATTTTATCCAACAAGGTCTCTTAATAAACTAAGCAGTTTTAGACTTTGCTGATCACAGATAAGAATTTTTTTTTTTTTTTTTACCCAACCACAGAATATGCTTCATCTCTGGGTAGATATAATACAGTTATAAATGAAAACTGCAGCTAGGTATTCAATTTGGTCTTTTCAACCTTTCACCTGTATCAGACACAATGCTGAAAGTATATCAGTACTTGCTAAATGAGCTCATGAAATCCAAACACACACTGTCATGTTAAAAAATAACAATAATAATAATCCTAATACAAAATATTTAGAACCAGATTGTTGATAACCTCATTCAGACTGAGGGATATCTTAATTCACACAACCTCCCTTTATCTGTAATGTTTGACAATCAGTCTACAGAAATCCCACTCTAATATTATGCTAATGCTTGCCAATTACTAAGTGGCTACTAATGTCAGCCTCCTTCAGAGCATTGACTGAAAACTTACAAAAACATTGCCAAAGTAACAGTTATGAAGACTACTGCTCCAGAGCAAGGCAGAACAATCTGCATTGCTGGCCCAAAGCAGCTGCTTTTTAGATTGAGATAAAAATGCCTGTTCTATATTGGATGAATTCTTGGCTCATACAAAATGAAACCTGCAGCGTGATCTAACTGTTGCTGAAATGATGCCAAAATGCATTTATTACCGTGGACAACCCTAGGACATCCAGTCTGAACAGTTACCAGCTTAACTCAGAGAGGCCAAGCAGTATATTTAGGATGGCTGTAACTTGCAGGAAGTGTTAAGAGTTTATTTGCTGTTTTCCTTGATTTTATCACAAAAACTTTGTAGTTCTCAGTTATTCGCCTCAGATTCACGGCCTCCAGCGGCACGTGATTATATCAGGTCTTTTCTTAGATGAAATAAGCTTTAAAATGATCCAGTTTTCATATAGACTGTGAAACCAAAAGACAAAGGAAGTTAAAGACAAACTAAAAACCTACACCCCTCTTAAAACTCTCCAAACTGAGTGTTGGAAGCATTCATGTGTGCCAGTTCATACGAGTACTATCAGGGGGCTGGGTGAACACAATTTCAGTTATTGTTAGTGCCTGTCTTAACTGTCCATTTTTGAAAATGTAATTTGTTTTGAATTATTTCAGAGAACAAGCTTTTATAAATTCTGTTGATCCTTTAGGATATTTAATTAAATACTAATAAGAGATGTTATGAGCAATCAGACAAATACATTTCTTCAGCTATATCATTTGGATTAATGCTCAGCTTCTTTTACATGTTTGCATGGTTCTCCAGGCTTCATCTTTTACTCAAACACTGCACCAAGCTGTGTCTTTTCTGATATCTGGTATTTTAGCTTCTGCTTCAAATTTTCCGTCTTTCCTGGAATAAACTCATAGAAAGAGCAAAACAGCGAAGAGACCAGCAGTGAAAGTGCTGGGAACTTGGCAACTTAAAGACTCCAATTCCCAAATTCATTTGTAAACAACCATAACCCAAAGCAGACGTTAATTTATTGGTGCACTGTAAACTTCTGGCTAATTTATCAGCCCTGGCACTGTACTGTTCAGAAAGCACTTGGAAGAAAAGAGTCAGAGAGTGGTCACTGCCTGAGCTGCAGCTCATTTCCACTGCACAGTCTGAGGCTCTGCACAAAGACTGGCTCTAACCCACATGCATCAAATGTCCTGAAAAGTATTCCCCTATGTCCATCTTTCCCAGCTAAAGATAACAACAAGTATTAGTATAGACTTGAAAAGCCTTATAACCAAACTGTTAGTTCAATTAATTCACTATATTTGATTAGATTGTAAGTTGTTTTCTGCTGCTTCTGTGGACCTGAAACATCACTGTTACTGTCATCAGGCAGGAGAAAATCCACTCACTCAAATCAGCAGTGGGAGCACTTGTGGGCACCTTCATGCTTTTTGTCAGTTCTGCAGACACAGTGCTTCTTTAATTCCTTCAGTTTCTGAAAATCATGATCAAAATACACCCCTCAGGGACAACAGATATCTTTGCAGTTTTGAACCAGAGATACATGGGAAGGAGGTACTGTGACACAATGCAGTGGCAAAGGGACTGATGCTTCAGTCACCATGTTCTCCCCAGTTCTTGCTTTGCAACCCTTGCCATCCAGCTCCACCACTCAGCAGCATCTTGGCAATACAGGCCAGCCAGACCCCTTGTTGTATCTAACCTGAGGGACCGTGAGCCTTCAATGTAGTTTGTTCAGTCTTTTGACTACCAAGATTTGCCTAAACTTCCCAACACAGTCACTGTGATTAGTAGGGGAACCCACTCCCTGTGCTCCTCAGGCTCCTGTGCATTCTGCAGTAAGAGCTCGGTCCCCTCACTCCCAGACTGGCACACCAAGCTAGGAGCAGCTCTCTTGATTAATGTTTCACTTCGCAACAAAATTCTTAGTACAATAGCATTAATATAGCCTAAAGACTATATGTGACACAGTGAATTGTCTCAGCAGTACAAGATGTACAGGCATGACGAAAAAGACAGAAACCAGACAGGCTGCTAAAAGGGTCTTCCTGACCTGAAGATGCCCAGTCTATTTGCTTCACTTTCACTTCTGCTCTCCTTGTCCTTTTGCCACACTGGTGCAATCAAATGATTTGCTAGATTCTCTCTTCTACAAATCTGTTGTGATGGGTACATTTTTATCATTAGAGAAGCTGTACACCTAGAATCCTCTTAGCCCAGCAAGTCTGTTTCTCGGGACAGGGACAAAAGCCCATTTCCGAGCTTTGGGAAAAACTTGCTTCTCTTTTTTGATGAAAAAAGTCTTTTCCACAACCCTCAGAGATTGTGTGGCTAGAAGAAGCTATTTTTGCTCAATCAAGTAGCACAACAGGCTCCCTCTGTGGAGAAAAGAAAAATAGGGAAGTTCAAATGGCATTTACATCTGCCTCAAGCAGGCATGCAGAGGAATCTGTAGGATGCTCTATACTGGCTTTATGCCTCACCTCCTCAGGAGGAGGGGGAAGCAGGAAGGGAGGCTGGACCAAGGTGCTGTGCAGAGCATCCCTTCCATACTGCCAGCCCAATGGTATCAGCTAGCACTGCTCAAAGGTTTAAGAACTGAAAAGTAGAAGATGAATACAATTTTTTCAGCTGGTGAATATGATCATGACTTCTCAACAGAAAATTCAGATCCATGACTTTTGAAATATAGAATATACTCTTTTTCTAGCCTATGGTGTTGCTTTGGACTCGCCTCATTAAGACACAAAGAACACATGACTGCTTAGGAATCCAGATGAAAAAGTTTTGATATTCCCAAATCTGTTCCTACAGCAGAGTCACGGATAACAAAGGAAAACAAGTTGTTCATATATGTAAGCATAGTTAATTGATGAAGTTCATTTTCTTTTTAGAATAGCTGTCTTTTTAGAATAGGACCAAAAAAAATGTATACATTTTTGACCTGGGGTTTAATTTTATATATTTAAGCACAATTTGCTGGCTCACAACACTGGTTGGGCTAGAGCAAATATTGCATTTTAAAACTTTATGGAACTAATTTATAGTGTAGTGCAGGCACAGACTTGATCTCCTGGCAGCAAAATTTTATGTTTCCATTTCAGCAGTACTGCCTAACACAATAATATCAGGCCAGCAAATCTTAAATATAAGTTAAGCTAACATGATCCATTATCTTATAAAGCAAGAGTACCCTGTGGAGTCACGCTGAATATGCCAAGTGATTTTTCAAAATTTAATCATCCTAAATGTCAGATAAAGGTGCTTTTGCTGTCATTCTTTAAAACTAGGAAAAAATCTGAGTGTGCCTTCAAGTTATACAGAAAACTGTTCAAAAATAGCTGTTAAAATATCGATCTGCTGTTTGCTAAATATAAGGAAGGAAATATTGAAGTGTTTTATTGCAAAATAAAGAATTGCATTTTTTCCCCATAAAGACCATCAGTTTTCATATCAATATAGATATTACTGTTTCCTTCCAAGATCAATTTGCCTTTTGATGTTGCCTCTACAATAGATGTTGTACAATGACAGCAATGACATTTTGATAAAAATTTTAGTATGCTTCAAATCAAGCTTTTGTTGACTTTAAATGTTGAGTTGATCAAATAAACAAGTTGGAAGCTTTCATAAAAGCATGCTTTTTACTAACCTCAGTCATGAAATGTGATTGATATGAAGACTGCTCACCAGAAGGATGTACAAGGATAGATGATCTCAGGATCAAGCACCATGTGGCTGAGTAGTAAATATAAAATCGAATATGGTGAAATTGAATATTTGTAAAAAAATTAACAAATATTTAAAATGTCTCCCATAAAGACCAAATTTTAGTGTTTTTTTTCAATTATTTACAGTTTTATCTTTTGAAAAAATATCATTGTACAAAATTAAGTGAAATACCAGAATCTCATAGTCATTAACACTAGAACATCACAGAAAAAGAAAAATAAATTTTATAGCTAGGTAGATTAAGTCAACAATTTGTTTAGATTAAGAACAAACAGTGTGAGAGCGCTATGTATAGTGTCTATGGATCGCAATCCATCCATTTTGTTTCCTATTTATACTAATGTCATATATAAAATACTTTGCCTTATTTATCGTGCATACACTACCACATAAATTGAATGATTTTTTTAAAGGGTAGTATGTCCTGCAACATACAAGATTTAATTTTAGGACAACATCAGGCTTGCAATGAGCTTGGAGTTATAAACAGATCTTTTAAAATTTGTAATCTTAACTAGCAATTTGCGCATGCACACACACGAAATATTCATACTGAGACATAGTCAAATTCAGGTAGTACTACTATAAATAACACTCATGGAAAACTTGCATCCAGGAGCAGGAGAATGTACAAAAAAAATTGAAACAACAGCAGCTCTCCCCCATCAGGCAAGCAAGAACAACAACAAATGACAAGAAAAGCTCAAGAAAACAGAGAATGTCTAAACGCTGAAAGATGCTCAGAGCACTTATCACTCTGCATGTTGTCATGCAAGTGGAAGAGGTGCCAAGAACCACGCAAAAATATATTCCTGGAAATTATCAGTATTAAATCTACTTAAATTAAATACTAGGAAGAGAGAAATGCCTTTTTGTACTTTGAGAACACCAAAAACAAACCAAAGTCAGGCTCTAATTTCACCAGTCTGAAGTTAATACACTTCACAATGTAAAAGGGGACTGGTTGAGTTACTGTAAAAACTTTCTTGGTTTTCACAAATAATGAATCTGACCTATGGGTCAGATTGGTCACCCAACCTGCAAAACAAATTAAGTAGAACTGATGCCCATGCTTCCTGTGAATGGATGTCCCATCTTCATTTCCCTTGCCAGTTAAAAAGACAAAGTATTCTTTTCTTTATCTAATTACCATTTCTGTTTTAACATTGTTGATGAGCTCTGCAATCCACTGACATCAAATAATAGACAACACACTGCCAGCAATGCTGCGACCTAATATCATGAAAGTCTACACTGAGTCAAATAAACGAACTTTTCTCCCTTACACAAACAGTTTTCTACATTGTGTGATGCAGCCATGCTTTCTAGGAAAAAGGCTTATTTTTACAGCAAATCACTGGCTATTATTTATTTATTTATTACCTTGAATGACATAAATGATGCTCATGACAAGGCCTAAAGTTGGGTTGTAAATGTGTGAGGACTAACATCTTGAAAATGAAACAACCACAAGACAAGAGGCCTCCTGTGAGCAACTAACAAAAATGCTCTCAATTCATAATCTCTGTATTCATCGGCTATGAAAAAGATGTAAAAAGCAGCTTTAGAAACTTGGTGTTATATACTCTAGACAATCTTTTACTCATCTTGGAAAAAAGACTCCAAGCTGTCAAATGAACAGCTGCAGGAGTAGCCATTTAATCATATTTACTGTTCCCCATAACTACACCTAAGCAGCAAGCGGAGCCTTTGAAAAGCCTTCTGCTACTGTGTTATTGCTTCAACAGCCTTAGGCAACTGATGAGAGAAAGCATAGCCTAGCATAAAAAGCTGTGGAGACGTACAGTTTCCACTCTATATATTGCAGATTGTCTGTCTACTTAATCAAACTACTTTAAGAATGTGGTCTGTATGCAAGAAACACCGTCCAAGAACGATTCTGCTCTTTCCTACTTGTACCACTGCACATATGTTTTAACATGTTAATTCAAACTTGCTTGACTGGGATATTACTTGTACTAATCTGTAAGGTAAAACATTCCTGACCAGCCACAGAAGGCACTACAGCTACTGGGGAACCACCTCTGGCCCGCCAGGTAGGAGGGCCGCAGACTGGGCAGGTGCGGCTGCAGAGCTCGGGCAGCGCTGGCTGCAGGAGCGCTGCCCAGGGACTGCCAGCAGCCATAGAGCTGCTATGCTGGGCCACGCTGGTGCGGGCCGGCGGAAGGTAAGGCAGGCATCTACTTGGATTGTCCAAGTTCTACAGGGAAGCCCACCTATCCCTGCAAGGGCAGTTTGTGGAGATTACGTTACTAATTGAGGAAACTAAATTTGTTTCCCGAAGTAGATGGCATGAACATCATTCTCTTCACAAGATGGCTGGCAGCACGGCCTGGGACAGCACTTCTGAAATATAGGTAACAGAGCATAGGAAAAGAACCACAACCTTCTGTAGAAAAGCTAGTGATCCATGAAAAAATACTACACTAACCTGAAGATACCTTATGCTCTTATCTATTTTTCTTCTATTTTTCTTCTGTTTTTTTTTTTTTTTCCTTCCTTCCCCAAAGATCACTAAATATTTCCTAACAGACCTAAAGCCATTCCCTTTGGTTTGGACAATACTCTTATACACACTCTACATTGAAAGCACTCTAATAACATTAAGAAAATCATGTCCACATCTTAATGAAACATGGGATAGTTATGTCTTCTCTTCAGCAAAAATATGTAAAAGTATAACTGTCATGTTGTAAAAGTCACTACCTTTTTGATAATTCACATAGGAAATATGAAAGTCCAGAGGATGGAAAAAAAACTTAAATATTTCAAGCAATAGACACTCAGGCTGTCAATTGTCAGCATGAGCATTTTATTCTGCATGGGAAAGAAGAGTTCATGCTTGACTGCATTTTCTACTAAACTTACAAATTACTTGTCAGTTTATCATCTTTTAAAGTGACATCCTTAATTTTCTTTATTGCAGTTACACCACTTGTAATGTGGATTTACTTGTCCTAATCACTTATGTCCATATAGTTTATTGTCTCCATCAAAAGTATTTTTGTTCTATCGAAATTCCTCTCGTATTTTCTTGTTTAAGACCAGAGAAATCAGAAACAAAATGGATGAAATGTGTGTATTATGCCACCACATCTCAATCTCAGTTATTTTCCACTTAATGCCATGATTCTGTTTAGTGTGTTGTTCACATCTGGACAGTCAGTACATGCTACTCATTTGATTTTGATGACCACCAGACTTATCCTTGAGTTTCTCATTCTGGTTTAATTATTGGAAGGTAATGCACTGCAAGATGAAAGTTGCAGATAAACTCCATGTGTTCTTAAGGCAGCAAGACTATGTAATTACTCTTTGTAAGGAAAATACTCCTACCAGTCGCAAACAAAATTGTTCCCAGCTGACAAGCAACAGGTTTAAAAACATTAAAAATATATGAAGTCTGAATTTAGGTATAAACAATGGAACAAAAGAGGAATTTTTAAAATTTTATTTATTTTTTAAACTGATACATAGTGGAGATAGAAAAGGAAATATTTCTGGGAAAAAAATATTAACCCCTCCTGTCAGACACTATCTGAGTTTTTCTGTCTTTTGCCTTAAGTTTTCCAATACAGGTCAATGAGCAAAGTAACAGGAGAATGAAGAGATAATACTGAACAGGACTGGAAATGCGAATTACTACCGAAAATATTTTCCTGAGAAAAAGAGGTGCAGGCAAAGAGAGAGAGCAGTTATGCACCTTTAAGTATTGGCAACCTGAAGGGCTAAGATAGAGGAGTGACAACATCCACAAAGACCTACTTAACTCACATGACCAGCATAAATGAAGGCAGGAACTAATTCACATGAGATCTTAGGGTTAGGTATCAAGTTTTTTTTTTTTTTTTGTGTCACAGATGCTGTGCACTGGCAGTGGCTTGAAATTAATGTGCAACATGTTATCTGGGTCAGCTGTGGCTGACTCCAACTTGAGAACATTTGGGGCCCATTTAAATTCTGCAGCATGAATCTGTCAGTCACTTATTTAGACCCAACCAAGTAAAAGGAAAGAACAGTCTCTAATAAAGGACTACAAAGAACAAAGGAGAAGAACAAAGGAGAAATGTAATAGAAAAGTGATTAAAAACAGAAACAATCACACAGATTTGTTCTTTTTTGAGGACAGAAAAAGTATGATTATATTTCAGATTCATTAAGAAGCACAGCAGAAATTAACAGTGATGCTGGAGATGATTTTTCCCCCCCTTTTAACTAGAAATTCAGAACAAGTCAAAAAGTTAAAGAACTAGAAAAATCTTGCCCCACATACAAAAGAAGACCAGCATACACATTAAGTATTCTTTCACCTTAAAACATGAAATAAACTTACCTTTCAAAAAGGCTAATGAGAGGGTCTTAAGAAGATTAAACAAATAAAAATGGGAACTGCATGTAGCAGAAAGAATAACTCATGCCTCATTTTGATTATCTCTAATGTAAGGAAGACCTAGAACTAGGGAAAAAAAGAAATAGTTTGAAAGCCTCCAAAGGTTCATAAAAATCAACTAAACTTTGAGATTTTGCTTATATTAAGAACACACAGATTTCCTTAAACCAAGGTATAAAACTTAATTGCCACAAGTTTCATTTCTCTTAGCTCAAAGGACCTATTCATATGACAAGTCGATCAGCTTCCTTGATTGATGCAATCTGCAGCTTAAAGCCAGGGAGAATTACAGCAAGTGGAATCATTCCCTCTGGGCTAGGTGATCACATTCTCAACTACTTCATCAAGAAACTTCAGATACCCCAGGGCATTCCAGCTTATCAACTATTCACCAGTCTCAGCCAGGTAACCATGTTTTACTTATAGCTTCATCAGTGGAGTGAAGTCTGTGATGCCAGGATGTAGCTTCACCTGGGACAAATTCCTACAATATTGCAACAAGTGCTTTATACAACCAACAAGCCAATGCACTATGGATTTATTATCTTACTGCTGTTTCTGCAAAGAAGAATAGAAATGAATTTTTTTTTCCCCCTTAAATCCATGTAACAAGTCGACTCAAACTACTGAACTACTGCAAGTAATAGCAAATGTATTACCAAATATTAATAGAAAAGGAAGTAATGTGCATGTTTTGTGGAAGCCTAAAACAATTATTTTAGAAGTTGTGTGTGGTTTCTCAGTCCATCTCGTCCCCCACCCCGCCTTCATGCTCCACTTTGTGACAACATGTAACAAAATATTTTTTTCTTTCATCATGCAATCCTCATACGTCTTTCATAACTAAATAACTACCTGGTGATCTCCAATGAGAATAATACTCCAAGAACAATCTTACAGCTGCTGAGACTATATACTTTCCTCTTCAAGTTTTAAGTAAGTGCAATATAATAGAATCACATTGCTCTTCTGTCTCTATCATATTGCCCTTATCTGCATTACCTTTTTAGCACAGATGCTGTTGATCAAACTGTTCCATGAACTTTCCTGGATTTTCTCTACAGTCCCCAACACAATGTTTTATGCGGTGAGTTCTTTGGCCATCAGACCAGAGAACCCCTGGATGAGAAAAGGCTCGGACTGCTTGCATGCAGTTTCTGAACAGCTGCGCTCAGCCCTGAGTCCCTCCGGCTCTTACTAGCTCTACAGAAAAAAACAGAGGAGTTTAGGCCCAAATAAATAGTATCTGTTAATCTCTGTGATTGTTTTTAATTTTTTTTTTTAAATCTTAAGTTTGTAACTTTACACTTACATGAACTAAGTGACAGCCCTCCCCCAACCTTTTCTCAATTTTTGAATTATTCACATCCCCCTCTTATTTTTTAATAAAGGTTCATGTATTTCATCTAAAAAAAGAATGAGCATTGAAATAACCAAGTACTGAAAGATATCAACATTTTTTGGTCAAAATGTAGAAATACTTTCATGTTTGCCCACTTCTATAACCTTCTCCACATCACTAGTAAATACAACAGATAACATCTGGCACATTCTGAAGAACAACCCAGGAGTCAATGGTCACAGACACACTGGTCACAGAACTGAAAGCCCTTCTAGAAAAAATGTCTTAAGCGATCTGTGCTGTTGAAAATCATGACCTTGTTTTCTGAAGATTTAAAGCAAGCTCCTCAAAATCTTGCATTTAAATATTTTTCTAAATATTTTTCACTGGAATTTCAACCCCTGCTTCCCCCCAAAAGTACTTTTGAAAGCTTTCAGGAGCAAGAAGTAAAGTAATGGCCTAAAACTACACAAAGAGAATTTCAAGTGTTAGAGGCAACTCAAAACTCAAATGAGAAATACAAGCTGAACATAGCACCCCAGGATACAAACTTCAGTGAAAAATATAGTAACAGTGCCCATAACGGTCAAGAAAGGAAGTATAAACAAGGGTTTGGATAGAGTTTAAATGCTTTACCT
The DNA here is from genome assembly GCA_013399475.1 of Chauna torquata. NCBI lineage: Eukaryota > Metazoa > Chordata > Aves > Anseriformes > Anhimidae > Chauna > Chauna torquata. The sequence goes on along the minus strand of VXAL01013480.1, from coordinate 667,888 downwards.
TTAGGCATTTTGTACTGATAGCGAGGGACATGTTAGAAAAACAGGTTCTCCAAACTTAGCATGATATCAGGGAATTGCAATGAAATTTTACCTTCACTTCTGCTCTATTAGAGATATTTCACTCATAGAACTGCTGAATATTACTTTTGTTTTCATTATTTCAGAAATATAGGTACTTTGGAAAAATTGTGAAATCCTATTCACACTGGATACTAGTCTATGCTATACCAAAATCTATCTTCCCCAGAAGATATGCTTTCTTCATAATAAAGAATTATTTAGGTATTACATATAGAATGCCTCATTCTTATATGTGTTTTGGTAACTGGAAGATGTGGGATTTTACATCTTATGGAAGGTACTGCAACATTCCTTTTCAGTAATACATTTATTTTCACAGCCCCTTGGCTCCATTGTTCACCAAATAATCTGGGTACAGTTTGCAGTATCATCATCTGGCCTGTTAAGCAGATGTAGTATTAAGCACTGCAGGAGGCTGCCAAATTGGCAATCAAAGAGTAAATCTCATAACAGAAGTTAATTCTCTGGAAGTCTATTAATTTGTATTAAATGCCACTGTGCAGATATTATATCATAGCATGAAGATGTATGTAATACACAGAACACAAAACCCCTTCTTCCCTCTCAAATCTTTTTCCTGGCTGGGGAATAAATACAGAAAAGAATGCTGGAGTAGACACTGAAGATGACAATTTTTGTATCAGCTTTATGTTCTTTTCTCTAGTTTTGCCATAGCAACTAAACTAAATCTTCCTCACTTGGCATCATTAGCTTGATGATTTGGATGTGGAAAAAGAAATTGTGATCTGGGGTCTTTCTGAAAGCATATGGTCTTTCTGAAAGCATACCTCATTCAGGTATGAGTCTGCAGAGAGATACCTTGTTTGGGGTCAGTATAACCGTCTCTGGCATTCAGTGGGCATACTCCTTTCAGGCATCAAATGCAGTCTGGCCTACCTTCAGATTTCTCTAAATTTCAGTTCTCTGGGGGGCTCTCTACGCTTTTACAATCAGTCTACCTAGACAACAGTAAAGGATTAAGGTTGTCCTCCCGCCAAGCTAGCATGCCTGGCATGCTAGAAACAAGCTCTGGCACCTGGCAGGGACAAGGGCATTGAAAGCCAGGTGGCTCCTGCACAGGAGGTGGTGGAGGAGTATCTCAGCAGTTGGGTTCACTGAGTATGTGTACACACCACAGCGCAGAGATCAGAACAGATCTAGAAAGACCTACAATGTGGGCTGTCACAAGACCAGATTCTTCTCCTGCTAGGACCCTTTCTTCTTTGACAGATGCATTCTATCAAAGCAGCTGTCCTGGCAGGACAAAGGATTTCTGAAGGCGCAGCAGTGCAGAACCTAATGCCTGGACCACTTGGTAGCACCACTCTGAATTTAACCTCAGTGACTAAACTAGATAAAGGCTGCTATTGAATTTTACTCGTTTTCTGCCCTAGATTGGAACTGAAAGCCAGAGCAGCTTTGTCTTAACTTCTAGCTAAATTCCAATACTTTCAGTAAACTCTGTCCATAAACAAGTATTTTAAGTATAATATGCCAAACATACAGATCAAAACAATTTCCTCTGAGAATGCCTGTTCTTCATTCACCCAGAAAAAAGAGTAAGATTATTTGTTAAAGGATGATTAAAAAGGAACATCACAGTAACGGAAATATACAGAAACCTCATATTTAACTCGAAATAGTTACTATTTCTGCCAACATCAATAACACTAAGTGCAACTTTAAACTATTCAATAATAATTATGCTGGTTTTAGAGAACAGTATTTGAGAGAGAAGCTACATACTAAACAATAAGATTACACCATTTACACAAATAACTTCTGCATTTCTGTCATCATAGAAATAATGTCATGCACCAATGTGTATAAGCCACAAATGCAGAATGAAGAAGTCCTAATAAGACAATATAAAAAAACCTTATTAGCTATCTATCAGCAATTTTTATCTTAAATGACCTGTTTCACTTTCTGACTTCTCTCTGTATTTCCATTAATGGATATCATATTCACTAAAAGAGCTGCAACTTCTTGCAAGGGCAAGGATTGTATAAAAATATTGCTTGTTTACATGTAGCATGCAATTCTTTTCTCAAATAAAATTTGAGAAGAGCTAGCAATTTTATATACTTTATACGCTTCCAAGATAAAACTTCACAACTTTTCACCTTCAAATTGTTTTAATCTCAAATTTAACTTTATGAAAATAAATGGTTAAAAATTATTTTTCAGTCAAATACATCTAAATTTTCTTCTCGAAGTGGTATCACTCAAAGTGCCTCTAAAAAAAGTTTGATCCATTTTTCTTAGTTTCTTCTTACTTTCCTTTTTGTTTCAGCAGTCAAGCAAAAAATCCATTATTTGCCCAGTTCTGGTCTGCTATACTTAATGTTTTTATGGTGCTTTCAGAAGCCAAATACAGGACAGAATACTGATCACTGTTTGCAATACACTGAATAGTCTGCATGTTTAACTTAGTGAGACCTCAGATTGCTCCCTCATTCACAGAAATCACTGACCCAGCAGTCAGACTGTGCTGTATGCTGAGCATTTATAGTAGCAATCCTTCTCAAAGACATAAACTAATGAGTGCAGCTATATTCAGAGTGCAGTGTAATATATATATATATATATATCAGATCATCAAGAATTTTCACTGAAAGTTTCTTGCATTATTCCTGGTGTTTAAACTATTTCACAAGTTCTGCCTCATCTTGTCCACGAACACCAAGATTCTGCAGATAGCAATGAGTACTTATGCCCTACACCTGAAATATTTGGACTTCTGATTTGATCCACCTGCCATGGCCAGATTATATTACTGATGGGCTCAGTAACATGGTAAGTGATTCTGATAACACTGCTAAGCACTTTCTCATTTCCATACTTGTTTGACTTTTTAGCTCATGTATTGCACTAGATTGCTTGGTTTTGCAAAGATCTGACTTAAGCTATATACCTCTCATTTCATCTTGCATGTTTTCAACAGAAGACATTAACCTTCCTCCTTGTCATTTTAGGGCAATAGCTGATTAGTTGTACCTCACCTTAGAGAAGAAAGGATAGGAAGGAATTTAGAACACGGCTTCTATGCTTAGCATATATTGACACTACTTCAGGATTGGACAATGAATCTTCATGTTGTAATCTAATACCATTAGTTTGTGAACTAGCTTCTCCTCATCTTGAATTTTACAACAGTATATATAAATCTTGTTAATTAAATGTCTACAAAACCAACATTCTTGAAATTTGAACATTAATATTTAGAACACAAAAACACAGCAAGATATGATTTAAATCAACAGTATTCCAGAGCAAGATATTTCGTTTTTAAAAAAGTCAAGCCACATCACAGTAACAGCAAGTACAGCTCCAAACATTCCCATGAAAGTCTTGGAGACGGATTTGCTCACAGCCAGTGTAATTTCACTGTTTGCTGCCTTTTCTTTACTGTCCTTATTTTCTGCTTAGCTTTAACCAATTCCTTCAACTCAGCTTCAAAAATGTGTATTATTTGCATCTACGCATATAATACAATGACACTCAATTAAATCCTCTTATTCCAGCTCTTCCTCAGCTAAAACAGTTAGATAGAATTCACATATTCAGTTATGCATTAAGAAGTTTCTGAGGAGAAAGACTAAAACTTTCTCATACCCAAATTCTAGCATCTAATTCAACTTTTTCCCTCACAAACACGGTAGCCATTAATCATCACACAAAGCATGTTTTTGATCTCTTTAGGCAAAATGATTCTGTAGCACCATCTAGTGAGATGACATCACTATCTGTGACGGAATTTACAGCTCCCAATCAATATTGATTGCCCTTTCCAGTTTTGGAAAAAAAAAGTATCAGGTTTCAAGATTTTCATTTAAATTTAAACAAACAGTTCATAATATAGTGATGCCAACTCTCACAGGAACATTTTTGCAGGACCTATCTTACGTGCTCAGAATGGAACAGGTCAAATGCCTACAGAACAAGTGGAAAAGTATCTTGACTATCTCTCCTTTCCCCCACTTTGAGATATGTGTTTGGAAGACACAGTAGTACCCTCTAGTTCTTCAGTAGTTCACTGAAGAAGTGTGATCTCATCTCACTGGCTGCAGAAACAATCAATGTCTTGGAAGAAACATGAGGAGCCACTCTTGGACCTCTGCACAAGAGGCGCTCACAATCTAGCCTTGCTTGGCCAGTCCAAAAGCCTACACTTACAAAAAAAATTTGGAAGGCTGCTATTGCTTCCTGTGTTGTCACACAATCAAAGCGCTGAGAATAAACTCAACAAAATTTCAGTTTAAGGTTGTTTATCGTAAATTTTACTCATGCAACTTCATGCAGTTTTACAATTAAATTGAAAAAAGAGCCACCTAGATGAATCTTAAATTTGCCTACAAAATTAGTGCATATGCTATTCAGTTTCTACCTCATTCTTCCTGCAAGTTCTTGGCATTACTCACTGAAAGCTATAGATGAATTCTGAGTTTCCTTCACCACTAAAGAACATTCTGAGAAATCTAGGAAGTGAAAACTACTGAAACACACCAGGAGAAGTCAGTAGGGATCTGTCTTTCTCAGGTTGCTTACCAACTAAGAGACCCACATAAGTCTCCCTCCTCTTTTCATAAGCTGTTTCTACTGTTTGGCTTCACCTGCTATAAAGAGCCATCATAATTATGAACTCCCATTCATACTTATTATTTATTACGTCTATGATTAGCCATGAAACAGATGGCAAGGGAGACTGTGAAATACCCATTCTTGGACATGCTTTTAACTCAGCTGTCCCTAAACAACCTGACCTAACCTCACACTTGGCCATGCTTCAGGCAGAGAGCTGGGACCTGATGAACTCCAGCCTAACAAAAATGGGTACACACCGGTATTCAGTTTCCTCCTTCCCTTTTCCAGTCCAAAAACATCAACGCAGCGGTTCCTGGGAGAGGTAGAGTAGCAGAAAAAGAAGAGATTATGAATGTAGAAATCAAAATATCAGAATTTATTTTCCTCTTAACATTGGAAATCCAGACACGAATGCAGACCAAACCAGCATCATGCTTAAACCAAATGCTAATGTTGACAGAAATGAGGCTGCAGTGCTTTGTACAAGTGATTCAGTAGCTTGCAGTGGGAATGAACTATACAGTGTATAAATATGAGGAAGCCAGGTCACACCTTATCTTCATATATTTGTAACCAGCTTTTTGATCCAGTTACTGTATTTTCTAAAACTTACTACGTATGCACCTTTTAATTAGTTAACTTTGCTTAGAAGCTGAGCATGCATATGCACATCAGTCATTAAAAGCACAATGTGATCAATTCGTGCTAATATTCATGTCATGTTTGGATATTTTCTGCGCTGTTTCTCATTTGAGACCACACACACCTAGTATAAACGTTTGCCTTCTTTTTGATGATTTCTGACATTCTGCCCATAAGTCTATTATCTGGCTGCTTATCACTCACATTCTTGAGCTCCCTATACTCCCACTGCACAGCTACAAAAAAGACTCCAATTTCAGGCCTTCGGCTGCACAAATACCGTCTGCACAGCCCACCCCCACCCTATCAGCACTGTATTGATTCATTACTATTAAGATCCAGTCAATAAAAGGCTCAACATAGCATGGCGCTTCCTAACTATATAATAAAGCCTAAACATTACATGCAATTAGGAATCTTTTCTAGGAAACTGAATGAAATATTCCTTATTCAAGGGAAGAAAGATGTGAGCTGATACTTTGGAAGCAGCTAAATTATCTTTCTCCAACTTTTCTTTCATCTAATTAAGAACAAGATGCTCCTAGAAAGAGATTTGCCTCATATTTAATATTCTTCTTTTTCCCCCCAATGTTTTGTCATTTTTTTCCCTTTATATCATTATATAGCATCATTTTCTGTTACAGCTATATAAATATATCTGTACCTACCCAAGTGTATTAAACATTGCTTCCAGTATGAAGAGTTTGGCTATGTTTCCATACAATACCGGCTCAAATTTTCACATTTTTAAAACACCAATCCATCCATTTACTTGAAATATTTGAAAAGAATGAGAACATTTGTATTTATTTCTTCCTGCTATTACAAAGTTTTAAAGTAAATGTAATGCTTAACTATTTTATTAGTGAAGCTAGTCTCCACTAGCACTGCGATGCTGAAAGAGACAGTAAAACACAACCTGATAGTTACCTTGACATCAGACAACTCTCAGCCCCCACTGCTACTCTTTTCTCCCTCCCTGACAATAGGGAGCACATACATATGCATGACAACGAAGGACCACAAAATGTTAAAAAATGTGTCCTAGTTTCAGCTGGGACAGTTAATTTTCTTCATAGGGACTGGTATGGTGCTGTGTTTTGAATTTTGGAAAAAAATAATGCTGATAACACACCGAAGTTTTAGTTGTTGCAGAGCAGTGCTTACACAGAGCCAAGGGCCTTTCAGCTTCTCATACCACCCTGCCAGCAAGGAGGCTGGGGGTGCGCAAGGAGGCTGGAGGTGCACAAGGAGCTGGGAGGGGACACAGCCAGGACAGCTGACCCAAACTGGCCAAAGGGATGTCCCATACCATGTGACATCACACAGGACAATAAAACTGGGGGTGGCTTGGGGGGCTGTTGTTGCTCAAGGACTGACTGGGCATCAGTCAACAGGTGGTGAGCAATTGTGTTGTGCATCATTTTTTAATTATTATTATTATTGTTTTCTTCCTTTTCTAATTAAACTGTCCTTATCACAACCCATGAGTTTTCACACTTTGACCTTTTTTCCCCCGATTCTTTCCCTTATCCCACTGGGGGTGGGGGGGAAAGCAGGAGGGCGAGCGAACAGCTGTGCAGTTCTTAGCTGCCTGCTGGGTTAAATCACAACAAAAAGTCATCAGAGCAAGACTGAAAAGTACCTGTCAGGTGATTTTTGATGTTGCAAAACTGAAAAACTTGCTCAGATTTCCAGACTTCCTGTTAAAGGGGTTTACTGGGTGCTGGGAGAGTACGAGGAAAATAGCCTGCAGAAAGGATAATATGCTAGATGTGTCCTGGTGCTGCTCCTGGAGACAGCGTTCTAGACCACATGACTTCACTGGTCTGATCCAGGAACAAATTTATGTTCTTAAAAATATTTGATAATAATCAAAGTAATTATTTCCTGTGAAACAGGTGAACCTGTTTGACTAACGCAGCGGTGTCCATCTTCTGTACTTTTTGTTAAATACATGGAATCTTTTCAATTAAAGTTCCAGCCCTTACTGAAGCAAAACACATTTTAGTTCATGAGTTCGTGTATACAGATTACAGCTAAACTAACAAAATTATTGAAATTCTGTTAACACAACAAATCAAAAAAGCATAAAAGATGTTCCTATATTTAATGTTCTAAAGTTACTCTAGTGGGGAAAGCAGACATGTGACACAGGGTCACATTTGTGTTTATTCCTGAAAATAATAGCTAGAACACTGAGTATAGAGATATGTGCTAGAAATTGGCATTATGTATGGTACTAAATTCTGGTATGAAACAACTGCCATATTTCCTCTGGGGAAATTCCCAAACTTTTTCAGTAAACTAATTTTAGATAGAAGTGGGTACATCTTCCTGCATTTTCTAAAAGAAACCCGAATTCTTTCAAAAATTGCATTTTACAATTCACACAGTAAGTTGTTTGGAAATGACCCTGGGTTGCAAGTGGTTTATTATGAGCTCAGACTCATATCAAGTACTAAAATGAAGTTGATGTTTTTGTAGATGGCTCAATTTTTTAAATGGAAAGAGCTGAAGGTTTGAAAGTAAGAGACTGATAGGTGCTGATATTCTTGAGCCTTACACTCAATAATAATCTAATCAGGTCAAACTTTCCCCATCTATCCCACACTTTTATTTTAGTTGGCTGTTCGCTTTCTATTTTCCTTTTTGTTTCACAAACTGTGAGAAAAGCCCAAGATATCTATTGCAAATTCAACATATCTATGTCAGTTTCAGATTTTAGCTAAGGCTGGAGTGACCAGGCACAGAAAGTAAATGTTTTTGCCAAGCTCTGATCTTACCTTCAGACAATCTAAGCATCACTAGACTGCACTTTAGATTATTCCTTTTTTTTCCAGAAACATTGTAGAACTTAAGTGCCAGAAATGTAGGGAAAGAAAACAAAATTTTAGAGTAAATTTAGTATGTCCAAAAAGATCAAATTCTATCACTGTGTTTATGGTAAACCCTGTGGCTAAAGTTTTCATAATTTTTATTTATAAGCGTTTAATTAGGTTTATAAAGCAGTCTAGAAAAAAATAAACATCCTTTAACAGTGCAGTAAGAATTGAGCAGGCAAAGAATCAGTTAAGGGTATATCAGTTATACACACAGACACTTGGAGACAAGTACAGGCCAATTTATGGTTCATCATATATATTAGTTACTGTATGGTTGCTGAAACACAACCATGAAGATAAATCAGTAAGCACTATAATTCGTGTACCTTATCTTCAGTATATTAATAAGAAAAAAATTATTTACAGAACAAGAATATTCTTTAAAGCTTTAACAGCTGTATCTTGACCATTCCAAGCAAATGACATTACAGCAACAGAGCACAGCAGCGAAGGCAGCGGTTGGTCAGGCATGCTCAGACCAGTCCCATTACTGCTGAATCAGCAGTGCCTTTGTCATTTTTAGGATACTGGATTGTCAGAGTGTGCTAAGCAGCTCCTTCCACCATTGTCAATGACAACCTCACAAATCAGCAATGTAAGTAATAATGCAGAATCCAGATTTTTCTAAAAAGACAGGCATTATTTTGGACATTCTTTTCCAGTATCTTATCTGACACTCAAATTATTTTGTGCTGGGGGAACAGGATATGTGTTTTTTTTTTTTAAGCAACCTTCGATACTTAATTCTGTTAAGAGCTTGTGCCTTAAGCTTCTTAAATGGCTTCGAACCTTTCAAATTGACTTTGAACAGCCTTACTTTTCATTATTGCCCTATGAATCACCACAGAAATATATCTGCTGGAAGGCTGGGTGTGGATGGTGGGGCACTTGCCCTCCTCCCCAGCAGTCCTCACACTTATCTGCTCTAAGCACTGCCCAGTTCACACTAGGAGCTGGGCTCAAAGCCCAGCTGATCCTGAGCAAGGAAAATTTTTCAGTATTATATATCTATTACTAACAATTGATTAAGTGTCAAAATCAAACAGAAACAATTACCAAAGCTGCCTTAGAGTGTGATCAGATAACTAGCTCTGAAGGTATTTGAAATGCAACTGACTGTGTTTTGCATTGATAAAACAATTATCACCTTCTCCCAGTAATAACTCATGAGAAAAATTGATTGTTTTAGAAAGTTCAGCGTATTTTGCTCAACAAAGAAAATAAAATCATGGATTGACAGAATAAGGTAGTCTGGTCAGATATATCACCAATTGCCAAAGGGAAATTCAACCTCAGATATAGTGTGCATAAATCACATGAGTTAAAGCAATACAATGTTTTGGGTTGGAAGGGACCTTAAAGACCACCTGGTTCCAACCCCCTTGCCATGGGCAGGGACACCTCCCACTAGACCAGGTTGCTCAAATCATGGAATCATAGAATAATTTAGGTTGGAAAAGACCTCTAAAATCATCAAGTCCAACCATTAACCTAGCACTGACAAGTCTACCACTAAACAATGCCCCTAAGCACCACATCTACCTGTCTTTTGAACACCTCCAGGGATGGTGACTCAACTACTCCCCTGGGCAGCCTGTTCCAATACTCCACAACCCTTTCAGTGAAGAAATTTTTCCTAATACCCAACCTGAACCTCCCCTGGCACACCTTGAGGCCATTTCCTCACCTGACCACTTGTTGCCTGGGGNGAGGTCCTTCTTGCAGTGAGAGGCCCAAAACTGAACACAGTAATCAAGGTGTGGCCTCACCAGAGCTGAGTACAGGGGGACAGTCACTTCCCTAGTCCTGCTGACCACACTTTCTGATACAAGCCAGGATGCTGTTGGCCTTCTTGGCCACCTGAGCACACTGCTGGCTCATGTTCAGCCAGCTATCGACCGATACACCCAGGTCCCTTTCCGCTGGGCAGCTTTCCAGCTACTCTTTCCCCAGCCTGTAGTGTTGCATGGGGTTGTTGTGCCCCAAGTGCAGGACCTGGCAAAGCCTCATGAGACCTGGCCTTGAACACTTCCAGGGACAGGTCATCCACAACTTCTCTGGGCAACCTGTTCTGGAGCCTCACCACCCTCATCATGAAGAATGCCTTCCTAATGTCTAATATAAACCTACCTTCTTGCAGTTTAAAGACATTCTCCTTTGTCTTGTCACTACACTCCCGAAGAGTCCCTTCCCCAGCTTTCCTGTAGGCCCCATTTAGGTACGGAAGGCCGCTATAAGGTCTCCCTGGAGCCCTCTCTTCTCCAGGCTGAACAACCCCAGCTCTCTCAGCCTGTCTTCACAGGAGAGGTGCTCCAGCCACTGCCCCGCCCCTTCCCCGATCATCCTCATGGCGCTCTGGACTCACTCCAAAAGGTCCACATCCTTCTTATTTTGGGGGCCACAGAACTGAACACAGTATTCCAGGTGGGAATTATGACAATTATCTCCCTAGTGCAGGGCCTAGAGGTAATTGCTATGCCCACAGATATTACTATATGATTATCCAGCCTGCACACATGAGCAACTTGCATGGGACAACAGAAGTTCTGTGAGGACAGCAGAATGTAATTACCTCCTTCCACAGCTGTCTTTGTACCCATCACAAGTAAAGGGTACTCCAAAAGGCCTTTACAGTTTGAACCAATCCCAGGAATTCCAGTGCACTATTCCTTTTATGTTCTCTTGCTTGTTAACTACCACCTAGACCAAACAAATGCCTGGTATCTCCACCTCTCTTCCTGAGAAGCGTGGGATTGAATAAGTGATGGAATCATAAGGTAACAGAAGAGACTTCCAATTCCTAATCATTGTCTACAAAGTCATTTTGCTTTACAAGCTGAACTATATTTTTCAAAAAAAGTCTCAGCCACCTGATGATATATGTGGAACTTACCATCAGGCTCAAGGCAGTGCCTAGCAACAAAGTGCTCAGAGTTCAATAATCACTACTAGTATTTTATAATAATTTCAAAAGAGCGAGCAAGAATCAAATGGATCTGATGCTTCAGTGTTGTGTCAAAACACTATGGCACAGTACTCAGGGACTTGTCATGTTTAAGTCCCATGCCATACATGATTTCTGTACTAAGTCTCTAGCGTAGATTATCTTAAGTATTTGAATAACATTACATTGACTTCAAATGATCAGAAACACCCAAACCACCTCATTTGGCAGCCCTGCTCTTCCAAATTATTCTGCAAACATTCTTTCCCTGATCAGCATCATCTTTAAATGAGCTCATTGTAATGCAGGATGTATTGCCTACATTGTTGGTAACATATAGTATTGGGAAAATAATTGCTGTTTAAATGGCATTCAAGTACTGCAATTGAAATAAATGATATGAATAAAATGTCAATTAAATGTTGATAATAAGAGACTATGTAATTTGCTTCCCAACAGATCAGAAATCAACAGTCACAGTGGTAATGCAAAATAAGTTTGGAAAAAGAAAATGACCATAAAATCTAAGTAATCTGAAACACTTCACATAGGGAAAAATAAAACATGATTAAAAAGAAGTACAGAACAGAGAAAAAGAGCCTCTAGAACTCAGGTAAAGTTCAGACCCTACAACATGTGCCACAGGAATCCATGCCAAGTGAAGCCCTTTGGGCTGTTTCTCTCATCTACATGAAGGAACCTTCTCTCCCCCCTCCTTTTTTTTTTTTACCCTTGTAATTACTTTGTCTTAGTGAGTCCCAAAGGGGTCCAATGAAACCGTATTACTCTGTGTAATTCAAGCTGTTGTATTTTGTTTTCTAAATTATCACTATTACTTTTAAGCTCCATCCTGTGATTCTCCTCTATTTAACCTTGATGCCAAATTAAGAAATAATCTGCCCCCAGAATAAACCAGGTGGAAAGAGGGAAGTTCAGTTACAAAATGAAAAAAGGTGATTGAATTCAAGACACATACTCTCAAGAGCAAAATACAATGACAGGCAGTGTGAGGATAGTCTTCAAATATGTGAAGATTGCAGCACAAAGGAGCAGAGTAATGTGTTCTCTGACCCATGGTGGATAGTATGAGAAGTATTGCACTTAAAATTCACCCATGTAGAGCCCAGTTAGATATGAAGAAAAATGTTCCACAGGAATAATTTAAGCAATAGAACAGATTAGCAGTGGTGAAATGATTTAAGACAGATGTCTGTAGCTGGCTACATTGACCTTGTCCTCTGAACAGTGATTTCCTTTATCATTTCAAATAAAATTCAAGTTCTCAGTCTACTTGCAATGATGACAAGATCCACAGGACTGCACAAAATTCTGGGCTGGAAACAAAACTTACACAGCTCTGAAAAAATGCAATAGTGGTTAGCTCATCTGAGATGATTCAGACAGATTTTTTATACCTGTCCTAAGCCAGAAGAACAAACTCTTCTTTGGCTAAGGACATCATAAATGCCATTGCCCACTTCTGCATCGAGTACCTTTGATTTATCTCACAGAATCACAGGACACATTAAAAAATACTAATACAAACACTATCAGAACAGGGAACTTCAGCACATGTAGGTCCCTCCATGGTTAGATGAGAAGGAAACAGTACATAACCTGTATTAGTCTCACTGTTGAATACACTACCATAAAAACCTTCAGTAGCAAGAGCAACGTAAGAGTACATGCAAACATCATGAATGCCCAACTATGATAAAACCATTTATACAGATTCATTTCCTTCCAGGGTAAAAGTTTCAAGCACGTACCACATGAATCCTGTGATTTGGGGCACCCTACAAGTCGACCCTTCTTCGGCAGTCATTTAACAACCTTGCTATTTATCCTTGTTTTGACTCAGATAATTTTCTTCATAGTGGCTGGTATGTTGCTTTGTTTTGGATTTAGGAAAAAAATAATACTGATAACACGCCAATGTTATAGTTGTTGCAGAGCAGTGCTTACACGAAGTCAAGGACTTTTCAGCTTCTCATATCACCTGGCCTGCAACAGCACTAGGAGCTGGAAGGGGACACAGCCCGGTCAGCTGTCCCAAATTGGACAAAGGGATGTCCTCATAACATATAGCATCATGCTGAACAATAAAAACTGATGGAGTTCGCCAGGAGTGATGGGGTGACCACTGCATGGGACTGGCTGGGCATCGGTCAGCCACATCACTTGTTTTGTATGTATAGTATTATTGTTTTTCCTTCCTTTTCCGTCCTATTAAACTGTCTTTATCTCAACCCACAAGTTTTACCTTTCCCCCCCACCCCGATTCTCTCTCCCATCCCACTGTGGGTGGAGTGAGTGAATGGCTGCGTGGTACTTAGCTGCCTGCCAGGGTTAAACTACAACAGTCCTTTTCCACTACTGACTCCTGTTAGGTCCCTTGGCTCAGGGAGTCCCACCTTGATTCTCGAGCCTTTCTGCACAAGAGCCTCAGCTGAGGGGTGAAGGGTGCTCTGACACCAGTCTGGCAGAGAACTCTCTGTTTGAATGCAGGTGAACCTGGAATCCATGCTGCAATTGAATAGCTTTGATTTTAAAACATGCCTCCTGGTCTACAAAAACAACTTGTTTTGAACTCCAAAGCCCACACGAGCATACTGTTTCCTCTCTGATGTAAGCCATCATTAAAAGATGTAGTACACTGCTTGTTCTAGTGTGAGGTAGGAGGATGTCAAATCAAGAGCTGCTGCTTTCTCTTGCTCTATCATGCAACTCTTAGGTGGAGCACAGGCCAGTCTTTCAGATTTTTCACAGGTGACCCTCAGTAAAGCTCCAATAGGAGCAGGCTCCACTGTCCCCTCTAAAAGAGGGGCCCAGCCCACCCACTCTCTCCTTCTTTTTCAAAGGCAGCTTCATTCTGATGCTTGGTTTCCCTTAGTGACGTTTAGGCCTAAACTTAATCAGGACCGCATTCAGCGGGACTCTTCAGTTTAATTCCAGGATCACTTGACTATGCAGATAAAAGCCTTGCCAAATAATAGCAGATAAAAGTTTGAACAAAACTGAACGATGCTCTCTGTAGAGATCACTAGTGACAGTGAGGAAGACAGAGGGAGATAAACCAAAGACCAACACTCTCACATTGTTGAAGCATCCTGAAAGTAGAATTTTACAGAACAGACAGGTTACATGGACGGAAGTTGTTGCTTACAGATTGCTTTACAAATTCCAAATGGCAACGGGTAAATGAGCTATCAACTCCTGTAACACTGTTGAAGTTAAACCAAATGCCACTCCTTAGAACACTGCAGACAGCGTCTCCTACATTTTGCTCTTGATCCTTCTCCTAATGTTGCTGTCCTAAAGAAAATGTTGCAACCATCAGTAAAAAAAAGTGGAAGAAAACAATGAAAACAAAATGGTAAGTCATTCATTAACTAAAGCCAATGTTCTCATGACTGGATGTAGAATGCACTGTCCGGAAATCAGTTTTTATTATTAACGTCTAACTTAAGTATCATCTATTACTTTAGCGCTTGGCAAGTTTTCTGTATTAATTGCAAAAAACACCTAAGTGTGAAATGTCATTATTCACTTTTTATGCTCAATTTGCTTACAATTTGCTGAAAGTATAATTTGTCCCTGTTATAAACTTACATACTCTTTAAATCATTCCCCTGTGGGGTCTTGAAACTGAAATACTGATAGATTCTCATTGAATACCTCCAAACCTTGTGTTTTTGTACATTAAATTCTTCTCAACTTAGCTGCCTAATGACTTCAGAATATGTATAAAGAGCTCTGCAGTAACAACTTTTCCACACAAATATTTTGATTGCTATTTAAAAAAGGGAGGGATTTGTTTTTCTGTGTTCGTAATTACTGCATCACTTGACTTATTTTTCAAGCACCTACTTAACAAGGCCAAACTTAATTGAATTGCTCATTAGAAGATAGCTGAACTGCAAAATACAAGCATTTTTATTCTTTCGTATCATACTGATCATTTCCACACTTTACATCTTGTAAACCATACCTGTTCCTACAAAACGTTTTATGCTACAACTGCATGAATGCTGCAAATTACTTGTTATTCTAAATAAAGATCAAGATTTTTCTAGATTGTCTCATGACAATGTAAAGGAATCAGATTTTCAAGTAAAACCACCTGTCCTCTGAAAAATCAGACAGCTTTAAGGTTTCCCCAGACTGTCCTTAGGTTGTATATACTATTCCTGAAGGCGAATTGAAAGGAGAGAAAATAAGAACAATTTAAGTACTTCTATGAGTGTCTTATATTTCAAAAGTAAAAACCTAATTAAAATTAACAGTTCAGGGTTTGGTCTCATTTATATCAACTTTGATGTTTACGTAAGTGTAAGTAAGATTAAAACATAAGCCAATCCAAATAAAACAATTGTACCAATGACACTATCCAAACGTGAGCTCAGTGTTCACTTAAAATCTTTCAGACAGCATCCTTCAGTGTTACATAGTCTTAACATCAACAGTAGAGTATACAGGATATAGAATTAATTTTTTGTATATAAATATATATAAAGAAATGGATTCATTTCCTTCCCATGCAACATTTGCAGTTAGCAGGTATGATGTCAATGGGTTCATAGGAAGCATTCTGCAAACAAATTCTTTGTCCAGAACATATAAACTAGCTAGTATACACTCCCTCTAGCATCTTTCTCAATATAATAATTCAAGAGGGTGAAGAAGCGTTTAATTGTCTAAACAGAAGACTTCATTCTTCAAAGTAACTAAAATGGGTATGAAATTCTGAAGTTTGATCAGCCAGGTCCATCAATGTTTAGAGATTTTTTTTTTCTTTCTCTATTCTCCAATTCACTTAAAAAATGACACTCATGTGACAGTTTAGCAAATAATTTTAAAACGGGCAATTTTAACATCTCTACAAAGAGAATGAAAAGTATCTGAGTTTAAGAAATAACAGAGGGCAAATACTACATATGCATATATACGTGTATAGTTATATGTGTATACACACACAAGGATACTACTACAAGTCTCTTGTGCAGGGAAATGGAAACAGTATTATAAATTCTAGTTTTACATATGTAGGAGCTTCCCAATAATGCGTCTCACTTAGAACAGCTTTGAGGGAAACAGTTGGAAATTACTGCAGTAAACAGGCCTGAACAGAGCTCAGATCCCATTCGTAAAACTACTGCTTTCCACCTCTTGTCACTAAGATGTTCTAAGCTCTGAGTCTTTGCTTCCCTTCCACAAAAAATAAAGGGAACTTTACAAAAGACACTGCTATAGGCAGCTGTCAAGAAAAAAAATTATGTTTTTAATCTTTCCCATTCACTTTTTTTTTTTAAAGGGAAATTAAGTCTACTATATTTCAAAATGTCTTCAGCTAGAGAGCCTTCCCAGAAGGAGAAATGATGGAGGATGGCAGTAACAATAGTCACTACCCAACTAAAGAGACTCTCCCAGTTTCATTAGCAGGACCAACAATGAAAGGAAGAACTGACTGGGATGTGCACAGCTGCACACACTGCCAGCACCACAGTCCCAGTAAGCCAATGCCAGCAGCTCCCAATACTGGAAGATATTCTCTCCATCCCCTCCCCACCAGGAGGTAGCTTTATTTCTTAGTGTAATAGAGAACCATCATGCTAATGCTAACTTTTTGTGTGAGATATTTCCACAAAGATGCACTGTGAAATGATACACAGTGTCTTTATCTTCCTTCTCTCCGAGTCCCCAGAAAGACCTGCATACAAACACTTCACCTTGGGGTGAAGTAGGCAAGAAAGGAGAAAGTGGGCACGGAAGAGGAAGATGGAGGTAGAAGCAACTGTAAGCTAGCAACTCCATTCCGTCAGCAACACCTCTCCTCATGCTGCTTTCACAGTTGCAGTAAATAAGGATGATAGGGTCTTTGCCCCACTTCTACTCCTCCTACTTGCTTTCACCCACATTAAAGCCTCATTCTCAGAGAGGAGTCTAGTCCCTTAGCCACTAAAAGTACTTTAGAGACCTGTAAAACTCAGCTTCCTAGAAATTAATAATGTTTAATACCATTATTGTGATTTTAAAGTGGGGCTTCCTAGCTTTTTTGTTTTTCAACACAATACATAAAATACTTCGACTTTATATTTAGTTCTATCTAAAACACCATGCTAATCTGAATATACCAGTAGACATCTCCATAAAGGAGAATCTAGAATCCTGAACTCACATCTCTCCCAGCCAAAGGCAGCTGGCATTTACTTTACTGTGGATCCAAATTTCAAATCTCAGTAATACTTCATTACAGCAGAAGAGAGAGATTGTCATCTGATACAAGAGTACAAATCTTGTTATAGCTAATAGTATTATGCTAATGTTAAACAAGGAGGAAAGGAAAAAAAACAAACATTTTGTGACTGAACAGTGCAGGATGAAGGTCTTCCATGACAAGATGTTCAAAAAAAGTGAAAGCTGAATTTGATTTAAGAAATCAAATTCCCAAAAATAATGAAAAGAATTCTAATTCAATACCTTCTCAAAGGATGATAATCCAAAAATATAGTACAGAAATCTTTGTGTTACTCAATTTCTCTTAACTTTTACTTTTCTTAAAGGGTTAATCTGTCCTGGTACTGCTACACCAACAGGTTGCTATCTGATATTAGACAAAAGGATAATGACCTCGGGCAAACCTTTCACAGCTTTATATCAGATCATCCCAAGATATTAAAAATCTTGTTTTGCTCAAAGTATAAATTACTGATTTCTCCTTCGCTCTCTCCCTTCCCCAACATACTAAAATCCGTAAGAGATTTTCTCTTTCATCTCCATGAAAGAGAAAGTTAACATACTAATTCAATTTTTTTTCCTTCAGATTTTTAATGGCTAACTCAGGTTTCAGATGCACAAATACCTTTTTTTTTCTTTTATTTAAATTTAGAAATGCACAAAGACGCAAAAGTATATCTAACAAAACACATGAATAAGCACTGTATTCTTATTTTCAGGAAAAGCAACTCATCTCACAGTTTTCTCAGAAAGTTACATCTTAAGTAGTACTCACAGAAATGACAATATCATGAGAGAATCTGGAGATCTGTCCTCTTGACAATATAGCCAAAGAATATAGCGTGATGAAAAGCACACATTGCAGCATTTAATACAGCTAAAACTTAAGTGTTCTTTAAAAGACATTCCTACAGCTGATAACCTGGATTTTTTCAGTATTTAAGTATTCTGTGGAATCTGAAATTTTAGACTTGTCTATAATGTGGATTTGACCAAAGCTGAGATGTATAACTCTATACACGACTTAAAATGTTATCACCTTTGATAGTAGCTTTTAATGACTCTAAGGCTGTTATATCAAAAAAACCTATTTACTACCGTTCTGAAAATGTCCAATCAAACAGTGCACCAACATTGGAATTGTTACCAGATATACTTCTGGTAGAGAATGAGCAGTACAGTTATAAACCAGCAGTACAAAAGGTACAGAGTGATGATCTTTATGCTGCAGGACCCAAGCTCTACTCAGTTCAGATGATTCAATTTGATAACTAAACATGGCAATAACTTGAGAGATAACAACAAATTTAACATCTGCCAGCGTCATTAGTAAGCACCAAGAAAATAACAGAGTCTAAAAACCTATGACATACCTGTTCAACAGGTAGAAAAGACTCTAGAGTGAGATAAAGCTCAATTTGCTAGAAGAGGAAGGCAGCACAAGAGCAAGAAAGCTAAGCTATGCAGCAGCCAGCTCCCACCACAAAACAAAGCAACTCATTTGTTTTGGAAACAGAAGGCAGAAATCCTTCTTCTCACCAACAGTGAGATGTGAGAATTTATTTACACATCAACCTTCAACTCCTTGAACACGTATGACTGATGTCATGACAAATAACCATTTTGTTACAGCAGCCATAGTTTTAGAGATGACTAGATTTATTGGAGGGATTTATCTTGCACTTAGGCATTTGCTCATGCACATTCTAGCAGCTGATCTATCCCTATTATATGGTGATTTAGTTATCAACCATTTGCAAGAATGCGAGAGATTTCTGTGTAATGATTTTCCAGCTTCCTGCTGTTTATGTGCATGTCTACCATGCAAACGCTAGGGAAATCTCTGTTGTCCTCTGATCATGATCATCTTGATTTATGAGTACTTGAAGAAATTCAAGTGGCAAATTGATTCTGACTGAATAGCCATTCCTAAAATTGCTACAGTTTTTGAAACTGTAACGTGCTGCACAAGAGCATGCTAAATATACTCTTCCCCAAACTAGCATTTATATTGGCAGTGCTCACTTTTAACCCAGTTTAGCTTTTTGCATATAGTGGACACTGCACACCATTACTTGAAGTCTGCTAGTCTATCACTTGCTGCTCTACATTTCGAACATTTGAAAGTGCAACAATTTGTGTGTGCATGATTCCACATGAAGTTAGGGAGCCAGAATTATTTGAATATATCAGTTCATGAAAATATCGGCGGAATTGTAAGAAAATGCTTAGCTGTCTACAAAATACATATCTGCAGGACCACTAGCATCGCCATTTTCAAAGGAGGAAGAGAACCATACACAGCCAGTTTATACAAACTGATCCAAAGCTTACTTCTCTCAAGGCTTTTTGTTTTGGGTGGATTTATTTTTATTATTTTTTAAATTTTTTAAAGAAGTAACATGATAGTCTTCTGTTGGGTTTCAATACGTGGTCAAATGTCTGTCTAGGGGACAAAATAATTTAGATAAGGAGAGGAGCAGGAGCTGTGTATTTTAAATGTTTTCTCTATAATAGGAAATAAATATTGTAACAGTTAGAGTGCATTTGAATTACACAGCTCTGTTATGAAAAAAATGGAATGATGTTACAGAAGTTTTATTTTAATTTTAAGGCCTTCTAAAATCCAAGTAAGCTGACATGCACCAAAGCAGACTTGGCCTGTTTTACAAGTACTATGTGTTTAACATGTTTAACTTCGTATTTTTAATAGCCCTGTTAATACAAGCAGGGTTACTTAGATACTAGAGTTACAGATGTCAAGGACCAAAACAGCCTCATGAGTTGTGACGCTAACGACTAGTTTAAAGGCCTCCATGAACTATATTAACCTAATTGCACTGTAATGACAGCAAAAAAGGCAAGGTACTAAGGAGTTTGAAACCACAAAGTAGCACATGCCTTACACTTTGCATAAGGGGTGACCTCTAGTCTCTCCGTACATGGGTGCTCAGTTCTCCTACTACACTTCTATGAGTCCACAGTTATTTGAGTCAAGAGAATTAAACTAAAGAAGGACATGAGATTTGGATTAGGTCAAACAGATTTCAAAGTTCCAGCATGCAGGACAGGCATTTTTGTGCCTGTGAAGAGAGATTTGGAACCCTCTTCATGTTATCCTCTTCTACAACCCTCTGACAGAGAAAGCCTCTACACAACACAACCGCCTCATGTTACCGCTGTTAGAAAAAAGTGCATCAACTTCTCAGCTTAACCACTAGAAGCTACCCCAAACAGAGAAGTTCACTAGGAAGATCTCACCTTTGCTATAATAAGTCATACTGATTTTCATATAGACCTGATTTCTTTTCCTGGGAAGCTGATAGTATTTGCATTAATTATATTCCATAATTTGGGGCTTTCTGAAATAAAGGCTCATTTGTGTACCATGTACGTATCCATGGGGATAGAATTAGCCTACAGTCACACAGCCTACAACCACACAAGCCAACCTGACCGCAGTACTAGAAGGTGCCAGATTTGCCTTGCACCAAAATGCTAAATAGGAACATTTATGCTAGTAGCTGCACAAACCTGTATAGTTCAGATGTTAAAATATGAGCATAAATAATGGAATTAATCTCCCACCACCCCACTAAAATTCTTCAAAATCTTAATTAAAACTAGATTCACTTCTGGTCATTGTTATTTCTTCCCGTTAAATTACTGAAGTATGACTAGAATATCTTCATAAAAAATATCTGGAGTAGAAGTTTCTGACTTGTGAACTAGTAGTTGGAACAGAACGTTCAAAGAATGACTAAAATGGTTTTGTTTCAGTGCATTATTTCCTATAAAATTATTGAACATCCTTACTGCAACACTAAAGCATTGTGCTAAAATGCACTGTGATTTGGGAAAAGTGTGTGCACACAGCTGGGTTTTAACAATCAGAGAGGAAGCTTACAGATAAAAGCCTACTTCATAGGCTACAGTCTGAACCAGAGGTCTGTCAGTCAAGCTGAGTACTGCAGAGTAATGATCAGTAAATTTCTAGACTATGACCTTCCAGAGAGAATGGCACATCTGATAGAAGAGGATGGAAACAATTAGATGGGGGGGGAGAAAAAGAGAAAAGAAATTAGAGTGATCTCAGTAGCTGATCTCATTCTGGATCAACTGATTCTTTGCTGAAATGAAAACATTCTGAAATATTACTTTAAGATCTGAAGTACATATCTAGCTACAAAAGCAAAGTAAATAAAAGCGAATGAAATCTCAAAGGACATAAGAGCTTGACATTGTTTTTTCTTACTTTGTCAAAAGTCAATGCCTACCATAACAAAACTCCCCATCATTATCTAAGAAAATTATCTTAATCTGTTTTCCACTTTCTGCATATACCTTTATTAGATTAGCTATGGTCACAGAACAGATGCACTTTAAATTTACTTTAAATTCTCATGCACCTCCAATTCAAATAGTTAATATTTCTAACACATTATTATTCATATATCCCCCTTGGCATACCTACTTGGGCTACGTCTACAGTACAAATGAGCTGCCCACAGGATTCCACATTTTCAGTATTAGACTACAAGTATCCTGTGCTAGAACACCATACATACAAGTGTAAAGAGAAAAAAAGAAAAACGCAATCACACCTTTCATGTTTTAATGAAACAGTAGGACAGCGTTTTCAGCCAGAGAAGCTATTCTGATTTACATAGCCAACAATACAATCACATTTCCAGCCCTATTTTTTATACAAATTCTACAGAAGGAAAACAATGAAATATGCTGAGAAAACCAAAAGTAGGCTTCCTTTTAGAGGAAAAATGTATTTTTTGCAAAGGCCCCTTACAAGTGCTAGTAGTGTGCTTTGGAGAAAAATCAGTTCTCATGGCTGCTTGCAAGGCCAGCTCAGCTATAATGAATCTCAAAACTAAAACTCATTAAAGCAGCAGAAATCATTCTCTTCTACAGAGATTCTTACGGATCTTGGTCCTGCAATCAATTAATCAAGAACAATTCCCTTAAAGGTTTGCTTGAGTAGATTCAGAGATAACAACCAGTTACAGTCCCCTTCAACTCAGAGGCCAAAATCATATTAATCCTATGATAATAGATGACTAAGATGAAATTCAGCTGATTATTTTATTTTATTTTTAGACACTAACATGTGTCTAGTCTAGGTTTATCATCTATATGTCTCCACAGTCAAGAAGGTACCTCCAGAGAAAAACTCCATCGTAAAGCAAGTCTTTTACAGGGGATGAACTGCCTTTGGAGGTGCTTGTCCTCTCTGCTAACCAGAGAGAGCCTAGGGTAGTGGCTCGATTTTTCAATGTGCAAGACAAATTCCTTTGTATTGGAGCATTTGGTTTGTCATAACACTGACTTCACAGTTGAACCTGACAATGGTGATTACTTTCCTCAAATGTATTGCAAAAGACAGCATCAAGGGACTACTTCTATGTTTAGATCATTTTGAGAAAGTTAATTTCAAATATGTAAACATAGCTACTTCTTGTGAAGTTAAATTTCAACAAACTTTAGCTACGGTGAGACTGAATAACCACTACTAGGATAATTACTCATGTAGACTTCTCACTTTCAGAGGAGAAAAAGTGAAGAGAATTGGTCTGTAACAGTAAAAATTGCTGCTTCTCTTTTAAATTCTTAAATAAAAACTTCCACCTCTTAGTCTCAGAAGAAAGTTGGGGGAATCATTTTCTGACAGAGACAAACAAGTAGCAGGTAAAAAGTCTGGGATGATAGAGATATGAAAAACCTTCTTTCTGGAGAACCATTTCTCTGAATTTTTGAAGTGAAATGCAGGAATAGATGCTACTGGTACAATGCCTGAATAATAATAATTGTACCTGACACTTCCATAGACTACACTGACTTTCATCAGAGAATTGCAAAAACACTTTGAGGGCATTTCTCTTTCTAGAATGGTGGAATCTTGCCAGGTATTGAGTGCTTCAAGCAATAGAAATTGAGCACCTCTTGTGTTGTGCTGTATAGCCTCAACAGCTTGGAGAATCGAGTCCTTTAACCTTATTACAACCCTACAAGTAAAATAACACTGTCAAGTAAACAGACTTTCAACAGTAAGAGCACAGTAGAATTGCAGAAACAGACAGCTAGTGAGGCATTCAAAGGGATGTGTTGAAATGGCATAGACCTGACACTGACTTGCATGAACATATTTTTCCTCTACCACTACTGCCATCATAACTAAATAAAATGCATTGTCCTGAACTCCTCATCCCAAGAACTCAAGAAATTGGCTAATTCGGTCTCTCCAGTGAAGCTCATCTGGTCTAATACAAAGAAATGTCTAAAGCCAGTTAGAATATTGCCTTTTTAAAAACTTGGTAACTAAGACTTGTAGGACTGTGAGAATGGTTTGTCAGTGTGAAATAGCATCTCCATGGTCAGATTCTCTAGCTGCATAACTGGAGAAGTCAGATTCCTGTTTTTTTTTTTTTTTTAATTTATTTTTGAAGTGCTGAAAAACTAGTTCAAATGGCCTAATGATAGTTACTTAACTCTGCATATTTACAGAATTAACAAGAATCCAAATAATTTAGTCTGTAATTACCTAAAATACCCCCTAGTGTCATATCAATATCACTGTCATAAACAGGACGTAACAGTTTATGACTTGTGAAAAGGGCAACCACATCAAAGTATTTTGCATCACCACCTAGACTGCATTAAACTCAAAACAAAAGTGAAAGATATGTGGTAGCTAAACATAACAGATAGCCAATCACAGGAGAAACGGATCATAACAGTCCTGGACCCACACAGGAAAATCAATTTGAAATGAGAGTGCAAGAGCACTCAAGGCAGTGGAGAGAAGGTATCATATGGCATTAACTCTGTATCTGCTCTTACTCTCACATTTGGGTCAGCTCTGCATGCGTCGGTCAGTGTTATGACAGCTATGGCTGTGTTCCTGCCCCTCCTATTCGTCCTCGCTGCTTGCAGACCACATGGACTTGTCCTCCATGGCTGGTGTTCTCTCTGCTCTTTGACTGCCTTCTTTCTCTTCTGTATTTAAAGTGTTACATAATAAAAGCATACAATGAAGAGGAGTTAAATGCTTGGCTTGGCTCACCCTCATAAAAGTTATTTCTGTTATGGGGCACACTGCTCTCTCTTCCTCCCCAGATCCTGGCAAATTCAAAATGACTTGACATTTTCCAATGTGATCCTAAACAAGCAAATGATACTTTCTCAACAGGAAAACAGAAAGGAGTGAGATAGCTTTTCAGATAAGAGTACTAGTTAGGATACAGCACCTGCGAAAGACAGCAGCATGACAACACTGACCAGCACAGCAAGCACAGCCAGGCTGCAGGCCACAGCTCAGTCAACTGCTGCTGCTGCTGCAGGAGGAGTGGGAAACAAAAGAGAATTGGAAACAGATAATGCCACAGTGGGGACCAGGTGCTGGGCAGGGTTCACAGCTTCTCTGAGCCCAAGGAATCCATGTTGGTCCATTGGATATTTGGTGTCATTGTTCCAGGGATCCCCACAGCAGCATAAATGCAAGTTCAGCACATGCTAGAACTTAGCTCGTACCCTTTAGTCATTATTTATGCTTTGGTTGTTTTAGTCGGTATTTTTCCTTCTGTCAGATTTAACTAAGAGGCATTTTTTATCTAGATAGTGTGACAGCACTGGCATCTTCTGTGTTTGTAGCGACCAGATTGCAGCAGCATGGTTGTCCCTACTCTTCCCTGGCTACATCCTTCCTGCATAGAATGGATCCGCCTCCATTCATTCAAACTTTAACATCTTTGCTGAAAGTGCAGTCAACAGTTTCTGCAGCTCGCAACACGGACAGTTCTTCTCTGTGAAGCAAGCTGAAGCCATTAACTCATTTCACACAGGCCAGTGAAGCCATCACATACAAATGACTTTTGATCTATTGCAACTTTGGCCACATTCAGTCAAATGACCGAAAGGTTAAAGGCTCTGTATCCCATTATCTCTCCTGAAGTCAAAGCATCCCACTTGTTAGGAGCTAACTCAGTTGTACATTGACCTCAAACACCGTATTTTCTGTTCAATAGAAATAGGTCAACACTACTTAAGAGGAATTTGCAAGCACATTGTTTGCTAGTTTATCTGTTCCTGAAAACAGGACATTTATGTATGTTTGAAAAGCAAGTGTCAGAATACTCTAAGTTGAGACCCCAGAATATTTCCCTTTAGCGAGGAAAGAGATTGGATTTACTTGTGGCGGGGGGTGCATGGACAGCACATCAGGGTGTCCTTGATCTGACCAGTGTTCTAAGGAGCCCGACACACCACAGCAGCACCCCATTAATAGTTATTCAACTCTGTAGTTACAGCATAGCAGTTTTACTTTAATACACTCATACATGCAAAGGTAATTCAGTCGAATTAAACAGAGCTCTACCAGGATAGAAATAGTATGCAAAACAGACATACCAGGTTGGTTCAGTCTGTACATATATAATTTGACTTACAATTCTCAAATATTAAAAAGACATCACTAAAGAAGCCACCCTAACAAACCTTCTTAAAATCCATTATTGGTTTAAAAATGTTTATATGAGTAGTGAACTTTTCAAACAGGCCAGAAATACTTCACTGCTAGAACTATGAGAAACATTCACATGGAAGCTTGAAGCCATAGCAAACTTTGTATCTGTTCAGAGTCTTGCAGAGTGCTTATCACTGGAGAATCTGCAAAAATATCCTGACTTTTCATTTCACTATAATCTTTCAACTCTAGAGCCTTAGCAGGTTCTGCACAGTTGCAAAACTTTTTTGGGAGAATACACCAAACTAGAGTGTATTTGCAGGTGTGAATTGGAATCAGAAGATACTCAGTGCAGCCTGTGCTTGATTACAGCAGCCCCTGAAAAATTACCCCTCTTGATTCCACACTTTCAGTTAAAAAGTCTTGGAAAATGTTATTTGATTCCAGTGATTGTAATTCAAATATGAGTTTTATTGAAACGATCCCAAGCAAAACACTGTGGTTGTTTTTTTCCAGTTCTTAGCTACTATCTGCATTCATTTCTAATAAGTGGTACCTGTAAACTGACCACAATAAAGGCAGTATCTGGGTCTAGCACAAGAAAAATGCCCCGTTTAAGTACAAGAGAACCCCCAGAGGATATCAGCCTGGTTTCCTCATATCTAATTACATTTAAAAAAAGAGGAGGGAAAAATTCATAGCATTTTATCAAGCACATTAATTTCTTTATAGGTCTAAGAAATGAAATACATTGGTAAATGAAGTTATGCCCTATTTCCCTGAGGAACAGAGTAATAAATAATATTAGAAAACAAGACTGGAAAGGCCTCTTACTATCTAGCTTTTAAAAGAACCTGAGTTATCATCCAGAACTTTTCCAGCCATGTGATACCATGAAATAACACACAAACTTAAGACTGCAGAGGAAGTGAATAGCCAAAGCTACCTTGCTCTGCTATTTTCTTTAATGAATAACAGTATCACAGCCAGAAAAATACGACAGCAGCTGACAGTGTGGGCGGTGGTATAGAAAAAACATGAAGAGAAGTATTCTAAGTTAATTTAAAGTTTTGTTTTCTCTTCTCCCCTAACATCCCATGAAACACATCCATATACTGTATTTAATTAAAAGCCAGTGATCAAAATTAGTTAACACTATCTCCCTACTACCTAACCTGGATTTTTATAAAGAATCATTCCCTAAAGAGATCAAAAATCTGTCCTTGTGCTTTTGATTTACTGTGAGGCTGCAAAAGTTCTGATCACTGTTTAATCAAAACCAGTTAGGGTAATACAGTTCACTGCTTGCTGAGTGCATCGGTGGATGCGTTTACCAACACTTAATGAAGAATGAACAAATGTATAGAACAAGTTCAACAGTGAAACAAGGTAAGTCCTGTGATTCTGCAGGCTGTCACTGAGGTCTCCTGACCTCTGCCGGCACTGTGACACGCAGAGTGAGTTTATGGTTGCTGCAGTGTACTGCACGGCATAGTGTAACAGTACAACAACTGTAATGAGGCATCATCCAGTGTAACAACTGCCAGGTACTAAGAATCCCACCCCCACAGGAATACTTACATCATAACACTGCATACTGACCCCAAAATATTATTATTTCTCCATGGATTCTGCTTTACCTTAGATTTACCCAGATTTTAGGGAGTAATAAGGAGGAGAAATGGGCTTAAGTCTTCAGTATTGACACTGAACTGGTCCACAGTGGAAGCCCCCTTCCCACTTCTCTTCTACTTCTTTCTATTTCTTCTGGGATTTTAGTCATTTACCCCATCTCTAGAATCTTTGTGCCTTCATCTAGTGTAGCTACTTCCATAACCCAGGATGGTGCAATACCAAAAATTCCGATTTCTAACCTTAAAAGTAACACATGGGGAGGTGTTTTTGCTCATAACCAATACCTTCATTTCTTTCCCCTCTAAAAGACATTTCATGTACATACAAAAAAAGGAAATACATGTACAACCTCATCCTGCCTTCTCATTAATATATATTGTGACATACAGTTAAAATTTACTCATTAGGTAATCACACATTGTTGTGCCCTACAAGTCCCCTGCCACATTCCTTAAGATACCAGCACCAAGGTATAATGAAGAATAAATGTTACATTGACAAATACAGGTACTCCCAGAACAGTTAATACGTGTGTGCACGTAAGTGCATAAACACACACACACACATGGAACAGCAGCATTCGAAGCTGCTGTCTTCTGAGCCACAGTCAGGAAAGTTGAGTCTCAGCAAGAATTATTCCATGTTTAAGGTAATGGATTCATTATTTTTTAATCTAGCTGACTTTTGAACAATTCATGAAAGGCTTATCAAAATTTGATATGTGCTTCATGAATCTCTGAATTTAATACTTTTTTGTGTAACGGTAGGCAATAAATACTGACTCCTTTGGAAGAATCCAGTGCCATGTACACAGAATACAAGCATGTTACATCTGTTTCACAATTAAGGTCTACAAGTGATAGGAGCTAAAAATACAGGCAGAGCAGGCATTCAAAGTGGGAAATCTTTGTCCTAAAGCATTTTGCTACATGCAAACAACAATCATATTCCATTATCACCAGCAGTGTTTATGGAGCAAGCTTCTGCTAGTTATGGAAAGATCCTCCACTTGCTAACAGAAACAGGCAACAAATAGTTGCCATTAAGGTTCTTGCCTATCAGCTGCACACAAGCAAATTCCACTTCTCAACAGGAGAATCTGATTTGTCCCACCCTCTCCACCCATATGTTCTACAACAAGCACAGCCTGTATCTACAGTATTGGTACTTCCGATCCTCTTTCAAACGGTACTATCCAGGTTGCAACTTGACCCATGTGAAAACAGTCATGTGGATATTTTTAGGTCACTTTTGTATGAGTTGGACTCTTAGAACTTCTGGACAGTATAAAGTGTATTTCAAAATGAAAGCTTGCTTTTGCACACCAGTGTCTTATTTTTGACAACATGCAACATCCCGGTTGCATTCACACACAAAAAATATCTGTGATAACTATAGCAATTCCTTACTTGGAAAAGTAATATTAGAAAAAAGAAAAAACCTTCAGAACACTTACCCTTCAATTCAGCTTAGCAGCTACTTTTTACCACGTAATCTACTACCCACATCATATGCATCACCACCAAATGGACAGCCGGTGGCCAACAAAACTATAAATAAGAATAAGACTTCCAGAACATATTTAGAAACTATGAAATAACATGATTATATGCAACATCCATACTTCTTGTGCTAAAGATTTTTTAAAAAGCTGTACAAGCTACAATAACTCAAGGACAAAACAAGAATGTGATAGAACTCCACAGGTGGATCTAATATTTTGAACACTCCATTCTATTTTGAACTTTGCTTTTCTTCTTCAAATTAAGTCCTCTGCTTATAAACAAGATCTAAATCCCTCCCGGGGTTAATCAAATAACCACAATATACAAACCCAAAAAGAGAAAGCACCTTTAAAGCTGATATTTGCTCAAAACCTGGAGCAGTTGCCATGGAAATCATATTCTTTTGATCCATAAATATCGCCAAAATAGCATGAGTATTTGAACCAGGTCCAGCTAGTTTGAAATCAGAAAATAAGAGGGAAATGAAAATGACAGAAGGAAAAAAAATGTGATAAAATCTCCCAAAAAGTTACATCTACCTCTTTTCAAACTTTCATCATAATAAAGTCTGAGTTCTACCAAAACTTTGTCATCATTGTTCAATTAAATTTAAAATGCTGAAGAGGCAGAAGATTCAAATGACAAGACAAAATTATGGATAAGATTGTTAAATATTGCAAAACTATACTAACAAGGTGAATGCTGTGCAGTTATTACTTGTACATAATCAAGAAAATATTATTGTACTTGAATGTGTCTGTTTCAACTTGTGAATAGCTAATTTAATTCAAAGGGGTTGCTTATCCACATACTCCATTTATGATGTAAACTTCACTGTACTGCAGAAATTCTTAACTATACCGTAACTGTACCCTTACGGACCCTAGGCACCAGGCACCACAGAGGTTTCAACCACACAACCATATCTACCATACTCAACACCATTAAGACAGTTTTTCCTATGTACTTAGATTCTATCTGCAGTCTTGAAACACTTTTTTCCCCCCTCCTTTATTCTGCAGTTTCACAAACTTCATTACAACAATGATTGAGGTTAAGAACTGGCTTTTTTTTTTTTTTTTAAAGTATAAATAGCTGAGAAAAGTGAGTTTAAGCATAGCAGTGCTACATACAGGTATATATTACACTTCCCATGTGCAGCTGCAGAACATTCCTCCCTAGCTTGTCTGTCATTCCTCCCTAGCACCGTCTGCACCCATGCCTTGGAGTGGTGGAAGGAAGCAGTATACTAGCCCTCACTCCTTCATCTGTTCTTTGTCTCATCCTTACCAAGGGACAGCAACCACTGTATTTACAAGACAGAAACTTACTGACTGTAAGTTTAGCTCTGTTCTAGGCTCAGCTCTCCACAGCTTTTCCAGACTAGCCAAGTCCAAGAGACCTAGACTTCCCTTCATGATAACTCATTAATTATTGCTCAGATTTTCTGTCTCTGGATAGTAGTCTACACCTGAGATGACTAAGAGGCAAGTTTGTGTGGTGTTGGATTACTTGAGAATGCACGAACTTCTCTTTTCCCCCCATTTCACCTCATCCATCCTCTTTCACCTCCCTGCACTACAGCTCCCTGAACAGGAGGAGATTAAGGAGGACACCTTCAGAGATTACTGGATGGATTCCTGGAGATCACACTGCAGAAGAGCTACAACAGCTTCTCCTCCAAATGAAGTCTGGATGCCGAAGAATTTCTTTTCTCTACTTTAAAATGGTACATAGAGAAATGCTGAGAGCTGCTTCATCCTGCTGTCTCCCAGGTTTGCTCAGATAACTCTTGCAAAACAGCCTTGGGAAACAAAGAGTGATCTTGCTGCTGAACTGGCAGTAGCATCATAGAAGATATTGCTTTTCTGGAAAAAACTGCTGATTATCAGTCCTTACTTTATCTTGCAGAATGGTGCTTCTTAGGCATTAAAATAAGACCAGTAAGCAATTGCTGTCTTACAGCACAGCCTACCAGAACAGGAAGATGGTTGTAAAAGGGAATACTTTTCTCTGCACTGTACTGGAAGCTATCTCCTGAAAAGCCATTATTTCCATTATCATTTCTTTCCTTAAAGATACAGCCTTCAGTGTGTTATAGTCTCAGCTGGAATAAAGTTAATTTTCTTCATAGAGGCTTCTATGATGCTGTGTTTTGGATTTTTGATGAAAATACTGCTGATAACGCATCAATGCTTTTAGTTGTTGCAGAGCAGTGCTTACACAGAGCCAAGGACTTTTCTGCTTCTCGTGCTGCCCTGCCAGCAAGGGGGTTGAGGGTGCACAAGGAGCTGGGAGGGGACACAGCCAGGGCAGGTGACCCAAACAAACCAGAGATATTCCATACCATGTGGTGTCATCCTCAGCAATAAAAGCTGGGGTAAAGAAGGAGGAAGGGGGGGACATTGGGAGTGATGGCATTTGTCTTCCCAAGAAACCGTTACGCGTGATGAGCCCTGCTGTCCTGGAGGAGGCTGAACACCTGCCTGCCCATGGGAAGTAGCAAATGAATTCCATGTTTTGCTTTGCTTTCATGTGTGGCTTTTGCTTTACTAGTAAACTGTCTTTATCTCAATTCATCAGTTCTCGAACTTTTACCCTCCCAATTCTCTCCCCCATCTCACTTGGGGAAGAGCGCGCAAGCGGCTGTGTGGTACTGAGCTGCCTGCCAGGTTAAACCACAACACAGTGCCAGCGGGTTATGCTGATGAAGAGAGTCAGAACAAACCAGGAAAAAGTTACCTTGAAATATAATTGCAAAAAGCTACACTAACCAGTCAGAGGGAAGAAAAAACCAAACCCACACTGCTTGCTTATCTACAGAATAACCACACAAAAAGTGATAAAACAAATTTATAAATAACAGCATAAAATAAAATGGGGAAAA
Organism: Chauna torquata; assembly: GCA_013399475.1. NCBI lineage: Eukaryota > Metazoa > Chordata > Aves > Anseriformes > Anhimidae > Chauna > Chauna torquata. Next base: position 636,012 of record VXAL01013480.1, on the reverse strand, counting down.
AAACAGAAGCTCAAGAATTAAACTAAAATGTAATGTAACTGTTGATGTTGGTAATGTAACAGTCAAGTCGCTTAAAATCTACTGGGCTTTGTGAAACATTTTAAATATACTGATTTTCAGAAGAAAAGTCAGCCTTTCCAAGGCTAGAAAAATGCTGGCTGGTTCTATACGTAGTGACATTTCACAATATCATTAATTCTCTCTCTTATATCTGAGACCAGTACAACTAGAAAACTTTGTTACCCTTACAAAACGTGATATGTAGAAGCAAAGACATCATACTTATGCTACTGCGCAACACCTACATTGCAAAACATTTCAGCTGCTCCAGTGGAGGCCTGAGTATGTCAGACACTATGAAATATTTATGAGTAATTCCTTCGTTGTAAAGTTGTCCTGGGCAAGACCTGAAGAAGGGAAGAAAGTTACAATCATCTATACACCCTACTTTCCTACTTGTATACTTTTGAAATCTGTCTTTCAGGCCCTCACAAAAATTCAATGACACTGATTCTTGAGTCACCAACAGCTATTCAACAGCCTTTCAAGGTACTGCAAACAAGGGAAGCCTGAACAGGTTTGAACATGAAAACAGGTATTGGTCTTCTGGCTCAGGTAGGAGAGTCCCACGTACAGCCTGGCTCAAGGGTTGCGCAGATACCTTGGGAGCCAACGACAACAATATGTCACTGCCAGCAGTGCAAAGGGAAGGGAAGGCAGGCAGTAACACTATGATAAGCCATTAAAGAGTACCGAAACCTGGATATTTAGTCCATAGCAAAGAACAATACCAGTAACCAATGACTATATCCCTATGTATAGAACTCCTATTTTACAATGCAACTGAGATATACTACACATTTAAATGATTTGTAGTCACTGCTTTGGAGAAAAAATTTCTTTGCATCCAGAGGATTTCTTAGCAAACATGGTTAGATTTTTGCTTACACCAAAAATATTTTGGAGATTGTTTAGGGTGGGGGTTACATCTAAAATATTATTTCAGGATTACCCAAAGAAACAGCTCAGAGTGCAAATTTAATATAATCAGAAAGAACTGGACTTATTGCCTATGTCTATCAAAGGATGAGATGCAGCAACTCCAAAATAGATGGAAGGGGGCTGAAGCTACAGCAGGTTTAAAATAAGTAGATATTTTTCCCATTAAAGATGACAGAAGTTTTCTAAAATTCTGAGAACATTTGTTCCTAATTGTATAGGCACATGACTTGGTACAACAAAATCAATAGATATACATATTTGGGTCCCAATCCTGCAGTGCAGTGTAAATGATGGCATACATATGGGAACATACTTGTTTACAAGTGTTTGCAGGTCAGGATCCTTATTTTCCATTTTTATGCCTATCCTGGTTTATTTGCACTTTTTTTTTTGCACTGCCAAAATGTAGGTACCAGGGCATTAATTATGGTGTCTTTTTTTTTTTGACTGGAAGGCAATATGTGCAAATATGTTGTAAATAAAATCTGCTTAGAGCATTAGTGACAGTTCCCTGATGGCTTTTGTATTTTGACACTTCTTTTCAAAAAAATATGAAAATAAAATATTTTCAAAGGCATGTGCCTCACAGAATTCCTCGAGGCATGTGTTATCTTACTGCTACACATTCCTTGTCATATGCTTTTTTAATAAAAAGTTCCTGAACAAACACTATCTTTTGTTCAGCAGAGGAAAACAAATTATTCTCATTCCATTTGTGCTTTGTGACTATTATATAGAAAATCACACTGCCGCTTGCTTTCTAAATAGGTAGGCCCGAAAGCAGGTCTTAAAGCAAGCTGATTTGTTGTGGTAAGGAACATTATAGGTGGGTGTGAATTAGTCAGAAAACGGCTGCAGATGGTAAGTAAGGAAGTGCAGTTTATAAGAACTCATACACTATACCCAAAAATGATGTGTAAGAATATGCATAACATAACTAAAGAAATCTAACTAGAGAAAAGAAGGTATAAGCTAAAGGTAAGTCTTGCTCTTTGTTTGCACCTCTCAAATACACTTACAGCTTTCCCAGCACCCACCCTCACAATATATGACTATGAAAGGCTTAGAAGCAAAGCATTTAAGAGACACCATACAACTGGCCTCCCTCCTCCAAAACCTGACAATCCTGGTATGTTTCCACCATTTGAGCCCTGGCCACCTCTTCCTCTAATGGCCACACTAGCAACAGGAGAAAAAGTTCTGACTGCCCCTGACACAAGTTGCCATATCAAGATTTTTGGTCCTTGGGAAATACTGAACTGAAACTAGTTTATTTTTCTTTTGGGGGAGGACTGAGAACTCCATTCATTCCTTCTAACAACCTGCAGGCAACCACAACTTACTCAAGCTAACAGAGTTCCCTGAATTTCTTTTCGAATGCTTACCCATGCAATTGTTCACCACCTTCCTCTCTGGGCCTCTCAGACATGGGTCACTGCTATATCCTCCCTCCCACCTGCTTTACTTATAATTCTGATATTTCTTCCTAGTATTTTTGGAATTCACTCTTCCCTTTCCACCTGCATATCAAATCACTTACTCAAAATTAATTACTGAAACCTGATTCTCTATGGCTTTCTTTGGAATCAGCTGTCATCTGGAAGTCCAAAATGTCCTTACAAAAACATCTTATTGCAACTAAATTTGAGTTATCTTTCTTCATTTCTCTTCTAAAACTATGCTATGATGTTGCTCTTAGTGCTTCCCATACAAACAACGATATTTGGTGTTTATTATAAGATGCGTATGGAAGCATTGTTTTTAAAAGATCTTTTGAAACAGATACATATATCAAAAGTGTTCCTAGGATGTTACAGTCCCGCTTCATTCTCGCTTCACTTTGCTCTTACCCACTCAGTATTTCACTTTAGATCCTAGATGATAAACTCTCTAGGGAAAGCTGCTGCTTCCCTCTGCTTCACAAAGCATCAAGCCTCCCTTTACATGATAAGCAGGTAACAAACAACCGCATCCACCATTGCAAACTGTGTATACTCTGAAAGTACACAGGGAACGATGTTTGACAGGTAAATGTCCACCTTCATGTTTCACCATGTAAAGTCTGGGGAACAGTTTGTTGCCATCAAGGTAAACAGGCATAGAGCTGCATCCCTAAGAAGCGGTGCTGGGGGTGCCAAGCACAGCAGGTTGCCGGGCTCACTACGCAGCATCACAACAGGACAACTGAGGCTGGCAGGGACCTCAGCCCACCACAGCCCAGCCTCCTGGCCAAAATGCAACAGATCATATGGTCCTCCCGTGACCAAAATACATGCCTTGATGATGGGATGACCCCAATCATAGTGTCTTCCACAGAAGCAGAAACATACAAGAAAACCTCAGAACTGTGCAGAAATCTGTATTTATGAGTTTATTTATGAAGATGAGTACTTGAGCATATTCTAGGCCAAATTCTTCTTTAATTTCCATTCCCTGAAACCCTGATTATCTCACTGTTGAATTTCCTTTCTGTAACACTGATAATGAAATGTCTATTTTCTTTGAGTAATTCTGACACTTCAACTAGGATTATGAAAAGAAATTACACCACAAAAAATATACCAAAGCATATGAATGCATACACTATGTGATCCGGCATCCCCCCGCTCCAAAACTGTATTCAGATTGTGGCCCTAAAAAAATATGGACTGCGTTAATGGCATTGGTTCCGAGACAACACTCGAAATACCTGCCTTTTAAATCATATGGAAAGGGACATCCTCCTGATTTGGTACTAAATGCAAACTCCTATAAAATTATTTTTTAAAGTCTGATAAAAGTTCTTTATAATAGCAAATTCTGTTCTGTTAGATATTGTTCAGCTGGACAGTATCAGTTTGAATCAGCATTTTGAAACAGATCTTCCAGTCCTACCATTCAGTTCTTTAGCATATTGTTCAGATTTATTTATTTTTAATCTTCCATACTGCTAAGTAGAAAACATGAATCAAAAAAAAAAAAATCAAGATCAGCTCACACGAATTAATTCTACCATCATAGAAATGTCTGTTGGAAGGGACCCCAGAAGGTCCTTTAGTTCAGCCTCCCACTTTAGGCCAGAGTATCACCGCTGCTAAATCAGATCAGTCACAGGTTTACAAAACAAAGTCTTTAAACCCTCCAAGAATGCAGACTCCAGAACTTCTGGGTAACATCTTCCAGTGCTGCACTACTGTTCCCCTCCCCCCTCCCAAGTTCTGCCTAAACTCCTCAAACCACAGGTGAGTCATCACTCAACCCTAGTGAGATTCCACCAGGTACACAGTGCCCAGTTTTTGGGTGGGCCAGTTCAATGGATTTAAATGGATGCTCAGAAGCTTGATAAGGTATACTGGAGGACTACCAGTGTGGACAGGAGCCTACAGCACATGATCTACAAGGAAAGGTTGAGGGAGCTGAGCTTACTTAATTTGGTTGAGAAGAGGCTAAGAAGCAATCTAAACGCGCCTCCAAGATTTGACAGGTAGCAAGAAAGACAGAGCCAAGCTCTTCCAGACAATATAACAAGGTCCAGAGGTCTCCTGAAACCACTATTTTTATGATGCTATAGTGCTAAGGAAAAAATATGGCCCCCATATCACTAAGGCACTGTTTGTTACAGGTGACCAAGCCTTTGAGCCTGGTAACACAATCAGTTTCCAAAACACCATTTATCCAGCCCATACTTCCCAAGTTTCTATATGAGAACACTTCAGAAGATGTCAAAGCCTTCCCAAGGTCAAATCATATTACACCATCACTGACCTGCCCTCATCCACATTGCCAGGCACATCAAAGTAAAAGGCAATTCAGGTTGGCCAGAGACAGCTTTCCTTTGGTAAATCAGACTACTTCTGATAGCATACTTGTTCTTTATGTGCTTGCAATTGGGACTCTAAAAAAGTTTACCATTATCTTTCCAGGGACTGAAGTCTGACCAAGGTATAGCTCCCCAGGTCCTCCTTTTAATGTTTATTTAAGATAAGCATAACATTAGCTTTGCTCCAGCTGTCAGGGACCTACCTCAGTAGCTGATTTTTCAGCCTTGCAATCATATGGGTAATCTTGTACCTTCATTGAGTGAATTCCGTGTGGCCCATGGATTTGAACAAAAAGAGTACGAAAGCACACTACCTTCAAAAGCGAGCCTGCCTTATTATACCTTGCTTTAGAACAGGTTTAGAGAAAGATTCTACTCTCTCTGAAGTACTGATATGTGAAGGTGATTTAAGTTAACCCTCGCATTAGTAGTTTGTTACTCTATATATAAATAAGCACAAGGAGAAGCTTATTGTTTTATTCTAAAGTTAGAATTTTTTTTTATATACAATATATACACAAGTTAAGTTCCTTGTGCTTGATCAACTTTGCTTTAATATGTCTACTTATAGACATCACTTCACATTATGGAAATCCTAGGGAAAAAAGCTAGAAAATCTTAAATAGGTCACTTGTATGATCTTCAAATTTTATAGTAGGAAAAATATCAATCACACTAACTGCTAAAATTTTTAATTTTATTATTTTAAAAATGTGCATGGAACAGTTAGGTTTGTTTACTTTTCTAGGGTTCCAGGAGTGCTCTTGTTAAAATAAGAGGTTTAAACTTATTAAATCTGTTCTGATTATCTGAGCTTTGCTAAATGATTTATCATATTGGCAATAAACATTTGCAGCACATACTATAATGGTTCTATCAGAGTTTACAGTGGAATATGCTGAGAATATGTATGAGAAATACACCAAAAGAAAAAAATAAAATCCATTATCTTAAGTTGCTAAGCCAACCAGAAGCACTTTTTCCTCTGTTGACATCATTCCTTTAATGTTTTTTTCTGGAAAATAAGCAACTACATCACAAATATTTTCTTTAAGCAAAAAAAAAACCCAAAAGCAAGCAAATTCAGTTATTTGGATGCAGGTCTCTCCACATCACATCTGTTACTCCTCAGTATGGATGCAGGTTTCAAATTCGGGATTATATTTCATGCTGTACATGATGGAAAACAGTGAGTCACAGATGGAGCTTCCCTGCATGAACTCACTTTTCCCCTTTGATTTTTGGTCAGCATTTTCAGCATAAAGGGAATGGATGAACTTCATGGGCTCTGAAGTTCTGCAGACTGTGCACCTTTGTGTGGGAATGAGGAAGGCAGAGGGGAATACACTAGGGACTACAGGAGTCCATAAAACTGCTTCATCATATATAGTGCCAGAGAAAAATAATTTGTATTTTACCTTTCCTCTGAGCATTCCAAAAGCAATATGAAAGGGTGATCCTATATTCAATTATTGTCATTACTACCTAAAGTTCTTTTCTGCTGTTTGCATGCATGGTTTTTTTTGTTTGGTTTGGTTTTTAATGCACACAAAAATCAATGTTGTTGTTGTCCCCTGCCCCCCTGTGATTAGCCTAAATGTAATGAGGGTTTCCTAATATTAGAACTGAATAAACTTTTGAATCCATATAAGAATAAATGGCTTCAAAAGGAAATAAGAGTGTTTCCCAATAGTGAACTGTGTAGAGTACTACTGAAAGCAGAAGGAAATTACTGGTCCTTTGATAAAATACAGTGAACAGATTTGTTCTACATCTCAGATTAATTCCTGGAACAAGTGGTGTTGGGTTGTTTCGTTTTCTCCCTCTTGCTACACACCAGAAGAAATCCCCAACAATAAAAAGTTGTCCAGAAAGATATAGTAATCTTTTGCCTAGTGACCCTAAATATTTACTTTAAGGGAAAATTAGATCTTTTAGATTGCAGGATCACACCAGGAACTAATTTCATCTCTATCCAGACATCAAAAAATTATCCTCCCATATAACATGAAGTCAAAGTTCAATCAAGACTGATCAGTGCATCTTAAACACTAATAATCTGCAAGCAATTCGCAGATCAAAAGCAACAACCAGAATCAATACAAAAGATCAATTAAAACAATAAGTACATCTGAAAATATATTATGCTTCCATAGACTTATTAATGGGAAAAGGGGAAAAATCATCATACAGATTATCCACTATAAATTATTTCCTTAACTGTATAACTTCTCAGAAGCACAATAGCTGGCATTCAAATCTCAGTTACAGTTTATTAATACACATGGACACACACTTATCTTGAATGTATCATATTATATTTCTTTTTCTTAAGATACATGAACTACTGGCCTTTCACACTTAAGATGACAATACTCTTGCATACCTAAAAGGTATAGAAGGGCAGCGCAGAGAAATGAAATCTCAATCCTTTGAACAGTAGTTCGTAGTGAGAGATACAATCCCACACCTCTTGCAGAAGATTTCTCTTCTAGGTCCTATGTGATTAAAAAAGATGATGTCTTCACACCAGGTGGAAGAGATTTGATGTCTTATAAAACAGCATCATGGAGACAAGCCCAATGACATTTTGAGAAATCAAACACTATTATTTCACTAAGCACTGTTAAAAGCAGCCTTTGAACTAACAGACCTGGTTTAATTCTTGTTCTTATCTCCAGCATTGGCAAACATCAAGAACAGCATGCAAGGAGCTGGGAGTCCAGCAGTGAGAACGTGCTCAGAGCCAAAACCCATCTCTTCTCATAAGAAGTGTACCAATAGCCACAAATTGTACAAAGTATACTTTTGTGGGCATGCTGCAGTGGGTCCTTGGAAAGGAGTATTTGTAATAGAATCTCATTATGCATGTTATATACTCATCTAGCAAAGGCTCTGCTCTTTTGCTTGTTTAATTTTACAAAAAGCCGTTTGGGTCTAATGCAACCACTTCCCCTTCACATATGGGCATAGTATACAATGGGTATACTGGAAGAAATAATATGGAGAAACTACTGCTTTTGTTGTCTTTACAGATAACCTTTGTGTTCCCTAACAGTTGTATTTTGAAGTGCAGATGTCTAAAAGGTAACAAGCATCATTCCTTTCTAGAGTCACTCAAATATGATTTACAGCACAACTGACAAAAATACTACTTACCAACATATATTAAGAGAGTTTACAAAGACCTCATTTATACAACACAAATATAATCAAATTCCTGAATTTCTGGCCATCATTTTGCTGCAGTTCCTCTACTAGAAAATGTTGACCTGTCCTAATATACACTAAAGAGCAAATGCTCATTCCAAGTTAAATAATCTTCTAGTTAGCATATCTGCATTCTCATAAAGCATGAATTATTCCTCAAGTGACAGGGGACTTAATCTCTCAGTTTTGCTTGAAACCATGTTTTAGTGTCTGAAATAAAACAGAAAAATAGAAAAGCTCTTCCAAGTCCTAATTTAGTCTAAAAAACCTATTATCTTTTTCTTTCTTCAACATATATCTGAGTTGTAGAAGATAAACTTCTGAATGTAGTATTTTTCCACAAAATAAGTACAGACTTGACATAACAAGAGTTTTATTAAAGCATTCTACAAACATTTTGTAGAACTCAGAGGGGACAGCCCTACAACAAATCCTAGCTGGATTAAAGACAAAATTATATAGCTATTTACTTCGGTGTGATTGGTAACTTCAGCAACCGTTCTGCTTTAAGAAACAAGACCTAGCCTTCCAGATTTATGGACAGAGTGGCAGCTGTACGAGCCATTTTTTGTACCCTATGTACCTGTGTTCCAGAAAGTCCATTGAAATCAGTCCATTAACAATGCAGCCACTAGGTTTTCAGGCTCAAGCACAGAACTTTTATGGCATTAAAAATTTTAAATAAGGAACTTATACAGAAGCACAGGCTATACTTCCACAGTGTCAGCTTCTAGGTCAAAAGCAATAGAGACCACATCTAAAAGAGGTGAAAATGCAGTGCCTCAGGCTTTTTCCTCATTTATAAATACTACACATTTCACTTAATGTCTTGAACAGTTTGTTTTTCTGATCCTCTCCCACAAATCTTGCAACTGATTTACATGAACAGGGCAATTCAGCTGTGCCTGTTCTTTAAAAAGTTTCTAGGACACTACGATATCTTGTAGAAATCCAGAGCAGTTAAAAGAAAACCAAATTTCAGTGATCTGGTTTTTATTATGAATTAGATGAATTTTCTAATACTCCTGAACTGTTGCATTCCAGTGGATAAGATTTTTTTTGTTTTCGCTTATTTAGTTGGTCTTTTTACAACTGTTTTCAAATGCTAGAAATCTTCAGATGGACTACTTTGATGCTTTCAAAAGCTTTCAAGTGACCTTACTTTTGGACATCTAAGTTGATCATCTAAAAATTCTAAATGAAAAGCTGTTTGAATTTTGACATAGTCACTTACTGCTTTTGAAACTATTCGCACTTTCTGCAAAATATTCCAATACATACTAAAGTTTGGCCTGAAAAAGTTATTTCAAATTTCCCTTTCAGTAAATTACAGCATGGATGAAGAAACAACCAAGTAGTATCACAAAAATTAAAAATTCATAAGGCAGTTAACATTCAACCTGACAGAATCCAACGTAGTAATCTTTGTTATCCTGGTTGGAAATATAATTAGCTGACTCAAAACAAAATAGTCATGGTCATAGATATTTAAGCCAGTTTCATTTCAAATTTGCCAAATTGTTTCAACATCTCCCTCCAAACCCGCAAACACTTTTTTCTAAAATGGTAGGTGTGCAAATCCAGATGCTTCAGACTTCGTACAAGAAAAATAGTCCAGCCTAAAAGCCATAACAACAACAAATAAGTTTTAGTTAAACAAACAGCAAATATGTTCCAGTCATGCTCAGGAAGGTGACCGATATATCCACCACCTTTGGAGCTTCCTACTGGATACTGCTTTTTCATATCTTTGTCCCAAGTTCATCTCACTTTACTGCAGGCATTTGACTGAGATGACTAAGCAGAAAGTTAGACTTGATTCCCAAAGAGTGAAGAAGCAACATCCCAGCAGAAGTCAAAGCACAGGCAGAATGAACGGCTTCTTGCAGCTGCTGCTTCAGGAAATGAAATGTACAAAATGTGTGTATATGCTGCCCTATATTTTCTAACGCCACTTGCCCAATCACTCAGTACTAGAAATCATGCAACACTGATGTGCTTCTGTCAAGTTCCATTTCAAAGAGAATTGATTTTAAATAATTCTGGTCTCTAAGATCTCATGAGCTGAATCCCTTTGAATATCTAGATGCTTTTTGAAGACATGAATACGGCTTATGGTAGTATAACTTCAGAATTTTATTTTGAAAATAATGACCATTATATTCATAAAATAGAACAAAGAGGAAGGTTAAGTTTTGCCTGTTGTCTTGGAAGAAGTTTTAAAGGCTGGTGCTGCAAATGCTTCTGCCCTTACCCACAGAGATGGAATAAAGTTTTGCAAGCTAAATTGGACTTGTGTCTTATTTAAAATGGGTTGCACTGCACTTTACAGTGCTATTGAATAGCATTTGCCTCCTCAAAACTGGAGTTAGAGATAAAATTTTAACTTGTATAGAATTTCTAGCACCTCCACATATAGGTATTGTTGAACTAAAATTTCAACTCAAAGATACGCAGTGTTAGTTTCCAGTAGTACATAAAAAAATTGACCAAGTTATAGACTGTCAACAAGCAGGAATCCTACCCTGTGTATATTCAATTGATCAACTAGTCTTTTTTCCAAATCATAATCTAAGTTCTGCAGATCTCACTGGAGAATACATCTAAAGCGTAGGTCTGGAATATCCAGTGCTCTAGAATAAGTTTATGGGTTCATTTTTGTTAATTGAGATTTTTCCCACCAATGTTTAACTGCAGAAAAAAAGCTTGATGTATATAGATCATGATAATGTTTTAATTAGACCTTCTGCAGAATCTGTCTGCATACGCATTCATTCATTTTCAATATTAGGATCTTATTTTTCCTGTAAACTTAAATACATTCTAAACAGCATGAGTACTTATTTCTTTTCATTAGCTCATTCATAATGAAAAAATATTGCTCCATTCCATGCAATTAAATCAGGATCAGTAACCTCCTGGGTTAATAACTAGGAGAGGACAGAAAAAATAGCTTCTGGTTAAAATAAATGTTTGTTTCCACTTCTAGTCATGATCTGGAAGCATACAGAGTAGACTGGCTATAGATAACCTTGCATTCAAATACTTTCAATCATCTGAAGGCCAAATCTTTACCAACCACTGATTCAAATAAGATAAATATTGTATTCAAGATAACAAAAAGAGGATATTCTGAACAGATAAATGTGGCTTCAGAAACACTGAAACCGTTAGAAAGTCTTATTTTGAGGTAAAAAGGGGAAACAAAAACATAACCTCAGGAAGGTCTTCCAAAAAGCACATTGTCGGAACCTACGCAGGTAACCAGTAGCCATGCAGCTGACTTTTTCAGGACCACTGCAGCCTCATCCCAGGAATTTAGGGTGTCTCAAAGCCCTAGAAAGGCTAGAAAGATACAAGACATTCTAGAGAGCCACAGACCTGCTTCTCAACAGGAGAAGATTAATGGTGCATATGAAGAACGAATACATTTCACTACCTTGCAACAGGGAAAAGAGCACTCACAAGCGACAACACTCTTTCACTGTAAACAGGCAAGATATTATTCTGAGCCTAGGAAGCAAGTTTTTCTGCTCCTGAAGCAGTAGTCACAGCCACAGTTATGAAAATGGGGAATGTTAACAAGGTTAAAAATAAAAGGTGAAAGCATATTTCTTCCAGCTGCTGTTAGCTATAAGTTGCCTACAAGTAATGCTTTTTCTTCAAAAGGCCAAATTCTTCTAGCCTCTCTTAATCCAAAGTTGCCTAATGCACACTTCAAGCTTCAAATTGCTTTAAGTAATCATGCAATAAGAACAATTTAAGCTACTTGTAATTGCAAATACTTTTACAAAATCCAGGTTATACAGTTGCATTTAATATGCATCTACCAAAATAAGCTGAATTAGTAAGTCTTGTATAACATCAAAAGTTGCCATTACTAAAGATGAGTCTAACAATGTCTAATAATTTTATGATCCCTCCTCAGCTATTAGACAATCATTAATACTTTTCAATCAGCTTCTTTAAAAGATTCTTGTTTTATGAAATAGTTATAATTAAAAAAATTAAAACTAGTGAATGTCTATATCCAGAAATCCCAACATGTAATAAGTTACAACATTAAATTGGTTGTTTTAATTTCTGTTGAAATTAACTCTTACACTTATTATCCAGCTCTCAGTTATTCCTACACTATTCCTTCATAGCAATTTCACCAGCTGTTTCCAAGTTCAGAGATGGGCATGCAACAACAGTCTAAGCACACAAAAGGGCACACTAAGAAGTTGTGGCTTTTTTGTTGTTGCTTGTTTTTGATGTTGTGTGTGGTTTTTTTTTTTAACATGATAACATTGATTTTTTACTTTTCCAGTACATTACAACTAAATGTTTGTCTTGTTCATACTATCTTAATAATAAACTCATACTTGCTTCTGTAGGATACTGTTAGCTTAAACCTCCTTCACTTTCTGCGCATACGTGCAGACACACACACACCCCTCTACAAAGCTCTCTGAGATCCCGACCACCTAAAAAGCATCAGGCCTGCCACAGACATCAGTCAGTGTCTGATCCTACTTCCAAACGTGCCACCCACTGTCCAAGCCCCAAAACAAGTGTTAAGAAGCCACCTGCACCAGAGCTACTTTGAAAAGAAGGACTCCAGCACTTCAGTGCAGACTCAGCTTCACCAACTCAGATGGTCCACACAGATTAAGCATGAGACATAAGCTGTCTGTAAAATACACTGAATTCATAAGTGTGGTGTGGATGCCTCCTGCCTGAGTTACTGCCAAATCTGGGGCAGTAATGTGGATGTGAAGGTCATGAGTCATTCTTACTAGCACTCCTAGACAGGTCCTATGGAAGAAGCTCCCAAGAAAAGCAAGTTACAGGTAAGGGACACTGGGCCTTGCTAAATATTTTGACTTTGAAGTGGTATTACACCTCCCTGCCCAAATGAAAAACTTATTACAATTTTAGACTGCAGCCTGTAGTAGGTGGTACATAACTGAGCATGCTATTGATGACTGCAGTTAAGGTGTCTTACTATGTTCTGAGCACACACACAAAACCTCAGATGCAATGCTTCGTTTAGTCTGACCGCACAGGAATGTAGCAATTGATTATTAAAAAGTTATATACTCTGAATGAATAGTATATTGAAGAACACAACCAAGCAATTACTTAGAACTGGAGAAGCAATAAATGTTGTAAGTATTAAATTTGCAAGAGAATGTCTATGTATTTAATTAGCATTTGACAAGAGTGCTTAAGCAAGGAAGTTATAGCTTTTTCAAAATATCAATTAGTATTTTTAGCAATAAATTGTTATCTTATTATCTTGCTGTACTACTTTTGTTAAATGCCATTTAAAAGATTGCCATCTTTATAACCAGGATAACAGTGGCAGCTCTTTTGGAAAAAGAGCAGCCTACTTCTACACCCACATTTAAGAGCCAGTCATTTCTTTAACTGTAGTTCATCATCTGTTGCAACTGCAATCACAATTGATCTTTTTCAGGATGAATTCCTTGATTCATGAACTTTTCCTCTTCACACAAACCAATATAGAGAATGCTGCTTACATGAAATCAAGTTACAGGTACATAGACAGTATTTGCTGCTTCTTTGATTACTAACATTTCTTGAATTCTCAGGGGGGAAAACGGCAGGATGTAAGGCATGTCTGAGAGCTAGGATTATTCCCACCACTTATTGTTCCTCAGTCTTTTCAACAGAGAGCTCAGTTAGCTGTTATTAAACCAAATGGCCTAAGTTTGAATACCTTCTTGTCATTCCATTAACCTGAGCTCACTTATCAGACTAGCATGCACAAATAAACAAGATGCAAAGGTGAGGGAAAAGCTTACAAGGAAAACCGAATACTTGAGCATAAATCCCTACTTCCTGCTAGTAATAATTTCTCTTCTAGACCTTCAAGTATTCACTTTTTCTTTGTGAACTTCACAGGATTCCTCAATGATTTATAGTTTATCAATTATCCCAGTGGTGCATGCACAGTAACTTCAAGTATTCGATTTGCACATACAGCAACTACTGCTGAATCTTCAGCTACATTTTTCAGGAAATAAACCTGAAGGAAACAAGATAACATATGCATCTTTGGACTTAAGTAAAACTATCCTCAGTGAATTAAGTCAACAAATGTCAATTTGGTGATCTAACAACTCCTTTAGTACTTTTCATTTAAAATGTAGCATAAGTGGGTGAGGTTAGTTTCAAACACATCGGAGATCACTTCTGCAGAGATGACCATTACTTTCTTAACACCCTTGAAAAAAGAAAAACATTCATGGCACTACAGAGTAAGTAGATCTTAGAAAGAGATTTTTAGCTACATCACTAATTCCAGCACAAAAGTAGACCTTAATTAAGAACAGTCTAGAATAGCTTAGCAGTTCCTAAACTGTGCTTGCTTTTCCTGTTATCAGTAACATTTCTTCCTGCCGTACCTCCATTTAACAACAGGATTGAGGAGGAGGTTAGTTTTGCCTGAGGTAAGGGGCGAGGAGGACTGAGAAAAGTATCAAGAACACCATTTCCTCACTAACGAAGTCACAAGTTTGATTCTTTCTCCATTGCAGTTAGACATACAGTCTTGCACAATGTGAGAGAGGAGGTGGTGTCATTTACACATTTGCTGAACATTGCTTTGGAAATGGAAAAAGCTGGCAATTCTTTGACTGAAAAAACAAACCCTGACTTGAGCTCTGAATACAGAGTAACATCACTAACATTGTCTCATTTGCTTCCAACTGAGCAATTTAGTTTAGACTGCAGACATGGTTAGCAGGCATACTAATTACAAGGAGATGGAATGCAACAACTCACTGACAATCCTGAATGAAGAGAAAAATGCCTTAAGGATGGCAGAGTGCAGTGAATTTCTTACGAGCCCCAACAAATAGCAATAGTCAAATCTATTAGCTTGGTGAAGAAAATAAAAACAGACAAGAGAAAAACATAGGGAGTGATTGAGATCCACCTGCTAATTACAGGGCTGTATTTACTTTACCTGCTTTAAATAGGTTGCCTTTTAACTTCCATATTTAATTTCTCTTGCTATGTGGAAAAAGAGAAAGATAGAAGAATGCAAACTGCTGCTCCCAAACCATACATTTCATCTTCCATATCATCTATTTTTGTGCTTTTCCACTTTGTTCTTTACATGGATTCCTTCCCTTTCACCTTTAAACATTTCACTATGCCCTGTATCTCTTCTATATCCATTATATCTATAAGGAACCAGAATCAGGTCTGCCAGTTGTGCTCAGCAACTACTACATAGCCTGTGCATTTCTTTGCCTTGGGGCCCCCATCTAGCACAATGAGTACTGGATCAACCTCAAGAGCATTCAGGCTTCACAAAGCTTCAAAGGCTTCTGTGGGAATTTGATAAATTGAGGAAGCACTGTCAACTAATCACGAGCTCACTGTCACGCTCCTATGCTCTAACTCATCTCAGAGTTACTAGATGTGTTCCTAAAGGCTGTCTGTCTAGCAGCCATGGCTAAGATCTAGAACCCACTGTCAGTTCATCTGTTCCAGCACCCTGGGCTGCATCCCGAGTCTCCCTTCTCTGCATCTAAAGTGCATGGTCCTTCTCCAGAAACATACAGTCGAATTCTTCAGGAAAAATAGCTATGAGCAAGTAGCCATAGATAAGCTGCGCAAAGAACTTCTAATCTTCTCTAAAATAAGAAGTAATGGTAATAATAATAGTAACAATAAAGCTTGTGATAGAAAATTTCCTGAATGTAATGTTCTTTCCTCTGGTCCTCCATGCCCTTGGCAATTCATGCAGACCATCTGTATTCAGACAGCCAGGTTTCTGAAACTCCTGGACTAACTCACCTTGAGCTGATGGAAGTCACTGAGAAGTGTAAGGGATTGACCTCCTGCTCTCTCATCATCTTTGAGGCTCTCCCATCACATGCTGCCCCAGTCACACTCCTGACACCGCAGGCCCTGCCAGGTGACCTTGTTGCCAAGGTAACCTCATCTCTGAGGATTTGATTTTCCTCAGTAAGAGCTGGGTTATTGTCTCACATGTTTGTATTAAAATAGAAGACCATCTGCATGTAATGACCTCTCTTATTTGGGCTTTGTTCTCACTTCATCTCAACCCAAAGTGAACAGACACCAGAGAAGGTAAAAAGCTCACACATCCAAAATAAAGTCAGTAGTTTAGCAGGGTTGGATACAGTTCACTGGGAAAAATGCATTAATTCTTCATGCATCAGAGACATTCACATTGTCAGAGGAACACTCTGGTAAACGGAGAAGGCAATAAACCTCTTCCCAAGATATGCTGCGTTGTAAACTGATTAAGTGGCATAGAACTAATTACAGCACATTATGCTTCCCAGGTCTTTCAGAGAAGGGACGTCTGAAGCAGTAACATTCACTAATTAATGATTGTTTCAGGCTACCAGGTTTAAAATAATCTAGAGGAATAGAAAATAAGGGCCTACAAATGCATTTCATACCCATTAGCTTTAAGGTGTCCATAACAGCATCTTTCTTCTTTTTCTGCTACGCCACCTTCATACACACCCAGCTATGTCATAGAAATTCCTCTCATATGAGCTTAGACCTTTTTGGATGGTAATGAACTAAGTGGCTTCTCTTTTAGCCCACCTCTGCAGCCAGTGAAGAGACAGCAAGCCCAGAGAAACACAAACCGCCTCCTGAAGGCATCTATTTCTTTCTATTAAAAAGACAAGAAAGCTGAAAGACTTGAACTAGACTTCAGAGTTTCAGATGCTAAAGTTTGGTGAGATCACACTTTAATCATTAGAAAGCAAACATACACCACTTTAGGACAGATTTCACCTGGAGAAGAGAAGACCATGGCAAAACAAGACCAAAGGTAACTGCCAAGATGAAAGAAAATGTTTTTTGCAGACCACCCATGTGGAACAGAAAATATTCCAAAATTAAAGACTTAGATTATATACCAAGGCAAAGCAATCTTAATAACAGCTAAGTAACCAAACAGATTGTCTAGTGAGATTACAGCATCCACAGCCTTTGAGGTTTATAGTTACATCTTCAGTGAGGTTTTACCTTCCATTCTTTGATTTTGAGCCCCCCCCCCCGCAACCAAAAACACTGCTCATTTGAATGTGTACACCAAGTGCTTATTTCAAATGGGTCGACATGCCTAACTGAAGTGCAGTATTTGAACGGGCAGGGGACTTGCTGATCCGTTTGTCATTCTGAGAATCAAAGCTTTGTAAATAGAAGGTGAAATTCTACTCCATTTTCTATTAAATGAAACTCCATACAAATTGTTAAGAGTACTCTACAAAAGTCTTCTCTACCACGCTTGCCATATAAAACCATACATGTCCAAGAGAATGAAGTAGCAATAAACCCTACAGCAGCAAAGAAATCCATATGCCTTTATCAGATTCGGTAAATTCTGGGTATTGGCACACGAAAACAAAAGAAAAAGTGTCATTTTAATTGATTGTTGAAACACTTTTGGTATTGATATTTAAAAATATATATAGCTTGTAGTTTATTCGTATTTGGTCAGTTGTCATCTGCTGAAATGAAGACATACATGCAGTCCTAAACCACCACACTTTGACCTTTTCAAAGTTTTCAAATTTTAGTTGTTGGCCATTCCTTTTGTTTTCTCTATAACCTTAATATTCTGTGAGCAATAGAGAAATGGAATGGCTGCCTATTTCAAACAAATACACTGTAAAGGTTAAAGTAATGTGAGAGATTGCTCATGTTCTTTTGCTGTCATTTGCAAACAATCCTGGAAGCTATGACTGTAAGGTGCTACTCAGATGAGAAGAACTAATGGTAATAAGGAGTGGCAGAACTTCAGTAACATGAGCTTTACAAATATAAAGTTTGTTCTCAGCAACCTATTAATGCATGTGATAGTTTACGAGTAGTCCAGTCAGTGCTCATGCAGTGCTTGAATACTTAAGACTTTTTTTTTTTAAAAGCACTAACTGTTTAGGTAAACATCAGTTCCTGTAAGTTTAATACAACACACTATAACAATGTCACAAAGTGAATGTTGCTGCGTGGTCCTACAAACAAGCACATATTTCAGTATTATACTGAATCAAGACCTAAACATTATATATCTCACACATCTTAACTTTTCTTTGATCACATTAGTAGAAAAAAGGGGATGAAATTTCCCACTGAAACCTTAAAACATGGCTTGAAATGTTAAAAGCTTGAAACATGGCTAAACAATACATTCCTTTCTTGCACTGTTACATATCCCTACCAAGTAAGAAGCAAAGCTGTAATCTGTTACAAACTCAAAAGTAAACTAAAGACTTCTAACAACATTAAAAATACTTATTGACAGAAAAATCAACTGCTGTAAATTACTTCTGATTATAAAAAAAGACACATATTTCCCCACAGTATTTATTATAAAGAAAAACAAATGGGATATCACCTTTCATTTTCCAATCTAAATGGAAAGAAGCTATAAACAAAAAGTTACTTTTTCAATTTAAAAATACACATTACAGCAAGGCAGATTGACCTTTCAAGTATGGACAAGCTATTCCACAATACTTGGAAATGCTGCAAAAATTGGTCACAAATATGAGGCTTCACCGAGTGCAAGTCTGGAATGACTTTTCCAAGTATGATATCACATACCTCTTGTGTACCGTTACAGTCAGAGCCAAGAGCTTACTGTTCGTCCAATAATGTTTCAACAGTGTAGTAGTCCAAATTACAGTCTCGTTACAATAATCTAACCCTCATTGCCAATAACGAAGTCTCATTACTAATACAAATAAGTGCAATGCAAAAAGTTTCCTAATTGCCACCTGATTCTCTGGTGCTGTGCTGCTCCTTTCAACATGCCCTGGGCTCAAGGGTTGACAGTTTCCACCTTCCTTAAGCAGAGCTGGTGGGGAACAGCCCTTCCTGCTCTGGCTGGGCCACGTGAGGGGTTCTTGTTACACATTTTTCTATTCACACTGCTTCTTTCCCACTGGATCCCAGTAAGCCCAGGCTGTGGGTTGTCACACAAACCCCCTGGGGCTGCCAGTCCTTTCCTGGGATGCCACGGGCACAGGAAAGCAAGCCCAAACTAGCTGAGGCCAACACAAGCCCAGACAGCTCCTGGGGTCCTGCCAGCCACAACAATACAAATCCACGGAAATGGCAGAAGTTCCATTTAGTCCTATCATCAACTGATAATGGCAAAAATCCCATTCAGTGGACAAAGATGCAACTTCCCTTTTTCCCCATGGATACTCACTTTGTAGTTAAGTGTTTCATGGCTAAGCCAGAGGAAGGCCGTGTGCATTTGTCGTTTGTATGCAGGTATATGAACTGCAACTTTAACAGAAAATATTTAACTGGTCATAATGTAAAGCTCTAATAAAGCACTGTTTGCCTCCAAAATTTTCAAAGCCAGTAGAGAAATCCTTCTATGAAAATAAATATCCAAGTGATATAAGTTTGCTCGGGGTTATAAAATCTTTCTTTGATTGATTGCATCCTAAGGGTGAGTACAGTGAACCAAACATAGTAACTAAGAGGGACTTTCAGGCTTGCTTTGTACTCTTAGTAGAATTAAAATTACTTGCAGTGAACCTGAAACCTGCTGAAGCAGAGATGCTATGCTCTACCCTACGCAAAGTTTTAAGCAAACCATTTCTGTGACTCTCCAGACCAGCTGGAAAGCTGATGAGCCTTGAAACTACTACCTTATTTTTCCCTGTAGATCTTTTTATCTATCTAAGAGATATACTTAAATTAAGAAAGGCTTGGCTGTAGTTCTTGGCAAACAGAGGATAACAGGGATGAAAAGTAACATAGGGATTTCCTCCTGGTTTCAAGCTCATTTTTAGACCTTGGCTCCTAAATCTCTCCTTCAATATATTTACTGTACAAGGCTCCTCTAGATTATTTTGAGCCGCAAGTTAAACTGTCAGACAGCCCACCCTGGAATTCAAGGTGACTGAAAACATAATATGCAGGATCTACAGAGGAAGGCACTGCTGCAGCATTAACTAACAGAGTTAATGTTAATTAGTACTTCCGCCAGTTGAACTTCCAATAGCAGTTTAATCACAACAGCTTGAACCACAGACTAAGTGTCCAAATACTTTGTCAGAGTCTTGCATTCTGTGGAGGACCCCCAGTGCTGCATATATGTTCATTTAGTAAAATTAAATCTGATTTAGGTGTATTATATATAGGAGCTATAATCAGTCTTGTCAGCTGAAGGCAGGAATACTCCGTGAGTTTTTTCAGCTTTTTCAGCAAAGTTGCATGTGTTAAGAACATTTATTGCTGCTTACACCTAATAAGACTTGCATAACTTCCCCTGGGAGACTTCAGATCATTGCTATCATCCAGAAGTTCAGACACTACCCAAAATATCTAAAAGTCACGTAACTGCAGCACAGATAGCATTTATTTGGAAACTAAAAATATATCATACTAGTCAGAAACTTAACAAGATACGCATGCTGAGCATTAATAATCCTTACTGAAATTTACCATCAACATTCAATTTTAATGCCAACTAAATGATTAATGTCAACTACTTGATTAGAACATTTAGCAAGATGGTTACCTATTTCCAGAAGTTAAACATGAGTGGAAACCTCTGCCTATCTCACATTTTTTCAACAGCCTTAATATCATAGAATCAGAGAACAGTTGATGTCAGAAGTGAATGCTGGAGGTCATCTGGTCCAACCCCCTGCTTAAGCAGGGCCACCTAGAGCAGGTTACCCAGGATCATGCCTGGACAGCTTGAATATCACCAAGGAGGGAGACTGCACAGTATCTCTGAGCACCTTGTTCTATTGCTTGGTCACCTTCACATTAAAAGTGCTTCCTGATGTTCGGACAGAACATCTTGTGCCTCAGCTTGTGCCTCTTGTCCTTGCACTGGGCACTGCTGAAAAGAGCCTGGCTCCATCTTCTTTGCACACTGCCTTCAGTTATTTATAGACATTTGTAAGACGCCCCCAGGCCTTCTCTTCTCAAGGCTGAAGAGTCCCAGCTCTCAGATTTTCCATATAGGAGAGATGCCCCAGTCCCTTAATCATTTTCATGGCCCTTTACTGGACTCTCTCTTGTCCTGGGGAGCCCAGAACTAGACATAGTACTCCAGGTGCAGCCTCACTGGTGCTGAGTAGAGGGAAAGGATCACCTCCTTCAACCTGCTGGCAATACTTTGCCTAATGCAGCCCAGTATACCATTAGGTTTCTTTGTGGCAAGGGCACATTGCTGAGCTTTCAGTATTCAAGTCCTTTCAGTACTTGAAGGGGGCTTATAAAAAGATGGATAGGGACTCTTTACATGGGCAGATAGTGATAAGACAAGGGGAACGATTTTAAACTAAGAGGGGAGATTTAGATTGGATATTAGGAAGAAGTTCTTTACTCAGAGGGTGGTGAGGCACTGGAAAAAGTTGCCCAGAGAAGCTGTGCATGCCTCATCCCTGGAGGTGTTCAAGGCCAGGTTGGATGGCCCTGAGGTGCATGGCATCCCTGCCCATGGCAGGGGGGTTGGAACTAGATGACCTTTAAGGTCCCTTCCAACGCAAGCCATTCTAGGATTCTATGACCCATGTTCAACTTGGTGTCCACCAGGACCACCCAGGTTCTTTCTTACAGAGCTGATTTCCAGCTGCCAGTCCCTAGCACATACTGGGGCCTGGGATTGTTCCTCCCCAGGTGCAGGACTTTGCACTTCTTATTGAACTTCATAAGGCTCCTATTCACCCATTTGTCCAGCCTGCATATATGTATATATGCAAAGTACTAAATCTCACTCATCTTTTTCTTAGATACTGATAACAAACATTGTTTTTATTCTCATCATTAGTTAGAGAAAGCTAGGGAACTAAGGAAGACTGACTTGCACTGTCCAAACTAAGGAGAGAAACGATATAAACAGTAACAAACATTAGGAGGTTTGTCACTCACTCAGGAGTGGGAACACAGCCTCCCAGAAGCTTCTCTAATCAAAGGAACATATACTGATATGCATACAGATAATCAAAATACACTTATGTTTTCTGATTCGGACAACAAGCACAACATAGATGTTCTTGGCTTCACAAAACAGTACATATAATTTACTCATATATGAAGTGACTGAGGGTTTTTACTGCAGCAAATCCCACTTTGAACCATGTTTTGCTCTCAGTTATCCACATCTGGCCACCAAGACAGGTCTGTCATCCTCATTCACAGACCTCACAGTGGAGTTTCAACAACATGCAATTACAATGCAATGCTCTCAACATTAGTATCAGCTTTCCTACAGATTTTGCTTAATGTAGGGCTATAGGTTGAATACATTAAGATAATGTAGGGAGTAAGAATACATAACATGGATTGTGCTGCTGTTATCCACTAAAATACAGTTAAAGGATTCATAATCTTTGAGACAAACAAAGTAAAAACAACACAGGAGATTGTTTGCGAATAAAGCTGTATTTCACTTCTGGAGCAGTGATTTTCACTTAAAAAAAATCACAAGATTGACTTGTGCACAATACCAGATACCCCAAAAGATATTTGTATTTACAGGAAAGTACAAAGACAGATCTCTAGTGTAAAATAGTAGCCAGGACCTACTCTATACAGTGATTTGAGAGGCCAGAAGTGAAGAAGCAACCAGAGAGTTGTTATATAATGACTATTCATAGAAATGGATTCTGGACATTCTTTCAGTCTGTAGGTAATTCTTGCTAACAGACTTCACTCCCCAACTTGCACTTTCTTGGCATGTCAGTAAGTGCTGGTTACCATCAAGGCAAGTTCTCAGCTGCTTTTTGAACGGTGTGATTGTTCTGCTTCTGTACTTGCACAGTAAACATCACATGCAATAACTTAATCCTTGTTCTATTTCTGAATCAGTGTTGAACATCTCACACTGAACAGATGAAATGGAGCATTACTTAAGAAATACTGATGCTCCATTTTATTTCTATCCACTTTGATATACAGAAACATGTATACAGGCTGCACATCTGTGAACATGGAATAAATCTGATTTGTCAGATTTCTTGTGCATATGCAGATATATCAGCTTCACAAATATTTTTGCAGTTCAATACTTAGAAGTGTACGACTCACTTGGAATGTGCTTTGTACAAAAATGACACCAACGCTCTTGAATGCAAGGGATCTATTGTACACAAGCAGATCACTAGAGCAGCACGCTCAGTAATGAATGTTTGCCAGAGACACCCATTTCTGTGCTGTGTGCTCTGTAGGGCTGTTCTGCACACGCACGTGTGTAAAGGACAACTGGGATGCCATGATGTCTGCCTGTCCATTTGGACTTCCAGCTCAAAGTAAGAGGAAAGGTCCTCTTCCGCAAAGGAATCTGACCTTGGTTTAAAGGATCTGTCTATATAGTGTGAGACCACTTTTCAATAAAATAGTTTATTTTGTAATTTCTGTCTCAGCAGCTCAAAATTCTTCTGCCAATATTTAAAAATGCAGATACCTTTAAATGTTTCAATAGATAGCAAAAGACTAGTACGCAAATCTTTCTTTAAATACGCCTATTATACACTAGTGGTATCTGTTTCACAGCAGTATGTATAAGGTACTTAAAAACAGACTTGGATTAAAAAGCTAAAATGGCAGTTCTTTGTTATTATCCTTCGTATTTGCCACCCTGTCTTTCATCCTTTTGTATTCTGATAATCCAAATCTTTAAATCCTTCAAGAACTCATTTGGGGTTAGGATAGATTTAGTTCAACAGAAATGCTAACTTTCCTCTGTCAAAACTACGCTTTCACATTTAAACAAAGTAAAAGTTTTAAAAATAGACAATTACAAAAAACATTTCAATGAATGATGAGAAGTACAGCATCATGTAAAAGTATTTCACAATAAAGTCTGAATAGACAATACAGAACTGTTGCTCCTCTGGTAAATCTTTCAAATGTCTTAAACGAAAACTAGTAAAGTTAAACTATATCAAGTTTGCTTCACAAAAGAAAAAAAACATGGAAAAATCATCTGTTATAAACTAGAAAAATACTTGGGTGATTAACCAGGTGAAATAATGCAGCTAAACCACTGGTTGTGGTGCTAAAAGACTAAATATGTGCAAAGAGTTAATACTGTGAACGGCCTGGCCTTAGCTAAACATGGCAGCTCTGTTAAGTTTTAGCAGAATTCAATAAGTATGTTTATTTCTTCAGCATTCAGCAATTAAAGAGGAGTTTCTGAAGTAAATCAAAAACTTAAGGACAAAAGGGAACAATTCAAAGGGAGCTAAAAATTTATTGTTAATATTATTATTTAATTAATAAGAAAAGCCTCATTGCTTATGCAGGTAAAAGCGTTACGCAAAGACCCAGTCCCTTCATCCTCCCAGTGCTCCCCTGCACCCTACAGCTGACTATTCCCAGTTGCCTAAGGCAGAACTGGCAGCGAACATCTCTTCCTGCTCAGTCTGGGCCACTTGGGGGTGTTTTTGTATTTTCTTACCACATTCTGCTCCCTTCCCATTGGATTCCAGCCACAGCATGGTAGGTGCCCACGAGCCGCCCCCAGCCTCAGCTGATACTGGGCTTGTGGCTGACACGCATGGACCCCCGGGTTGCCAGCCCTGGCACTTGCAGAGCTGAAGCTGCAGCCGCGGAGGCCACAGGCATGAGGCTGATGGACATGGGGAAACCTGCCCCAGCTAGCTCAGGCCAACACCAGCCTAGACAGCTCACACCACCAGATCACTATGTATGGCCCTCTACTAGTAACAGGGAAAATACTTCCCCCCACCCCATCCCATCCCCCAAACCCCAAATATTTAGCAGACCAAGCCACATACTGCTGTGGCAACATGCCTTCAGTCTCATCTACAGAGCCAGGAGCCAGTTTCCCTAAACTTTTAATCCTTCGCTTCTGTCTAGAAACCACTGACAGCAATGCCAAGCAGCTTTCAGTTGCAAAGGTGAAAACTTAGAAAAGCAATTGTTTATGTGCAGTCTCTACTGCACATGAAGAAAGCACTCTGGTATCAAAAAATTAATTTCTCAATGTTTTGAAAGGAAAGAGCCCCAAATTAAAAAAGATCTGCAGGAAATCTAATCCAGAAAATAGAGTTGATTACTTTCAAGTCTTGAAAGGACGTTGCAAGGAAAAGGGAGCATCAATGAAGGCTTATGTTCTATAGTAGCAGAACAAGCTACACAATTTTGTTATTAATTTGTTCTTTTAAACAAGATTCTGCTTGTGCACCCAAGGCACCTGCTAACAACTAAACTAGATTTCCCAAAGGCACATTGTGAACATTCAAATCACCAGTGGTATCTGGGCACTTAAACTTCTTTTGTGAATCTGAAAGACCCATACAGTATTGAAAACTAAAGCGTCCTGTCTCTCTCTGCTCACGTAACAGTGACAACAGTGCTGCATAGAATGTGTGCGCTTCTGCTTGCGTGTCTACGCAGAAGCAGACCCCAAACCCCAGAGCCTAGTTTTGTGTTTGTAACAAGTCAGCCTGCAAGATAAACATTTTACAATGATCTCCAAAGAGGCTGTGAAAATACTCCAAGGCTTCAAAATGAAATTTAGTACAAAAGATTGGGGTCTTCTTAGTAAAAATAATAAAAAGTCACTGACAAAATGACAACAGAGCTATCAGCATGTAGGCAATAATTCTGCTGCTGACTAAAATTGAAACAGGTCAAGAAAGAATAGAGAATAAGGGCAATGAATAAGCCTGATTCATATCTGAATAAAACAAAGCATTACTTAGCACAGCTGGAAATAGACTTTGATGTAAGATTACAAGAAGTGCAAGGAGAAGCTGAAGCTTTCGAAGTTACCCTGGAGTTAGTAGTAATGAAGGGTGAAATGAGAGCCATCTTCATGGATTTCAGCCCCACTGCAGAGTGGGCACTACTGATTTATCTCCTTGAAAAACTGTGCTTAACTAGACCAGTACAAACTCCTGTTCCTAATGAGAAAAGATTCGCTCATTTAATTTCGGTGGTTTTTTTCCACTTGTTATAAAGCACCACAACCCTCTGAGGCAAAACCAGAAAATCCAACTTATCTAGAAAATGAAGTAAAAGAACAATGAGAAATGACATTGCAAAACTCAAAGAGGGCATGATGATATAGTATCGCCCTGTAACTGATAGGGCACCACCACTATTTTAAATACCTGTACTTACATGCAGAACAATTATATCTGCAGGGAAATGCTTGTATTTCTTATGGTCATCATCTAGGCAAAGTTTAACACAATTACTGTTTTACTACTACACGCCTTCTGGCATGGCATTCATGAAGCAAGCCACTCCCTGATGCACAAAAGCCTTCAGAGCCTCCCTCTGTTTTTTCTGCAGATGTATTAGGTAACTAAGAGCTATGCAACTCTTCACGATCCTTTTCTTAGTCCGTTTCTGGAGGACAACAGTAACTGTTGCACCTTAAACATGACTATTCCAGAAAGCAGTCAACTCAAAACAAGCTGTGGGCTATAACCAATGCACCAGTCTTATTTGGTAATAAAATTCAGGTAGAGCATTGTCAAATGTGATATTTCAGTGGTTAGCAGTCTTCCAACTCTCTTTTCTTTTATCTTAAGATTCACTGTTTATCTTTAAATCCTGAAGACAACAGATGACAAATCAAGGACTTTGTGTCACTGAGGATATATTCAAAAAATGGTTAAAAAAATCATCTCACCAACTGTGGTGAATACCTGAGCCCACAGCCTTGATTCAGATTAACTTCATGTCTCAGGGTTTTTGCAAAATGCCTTTAACATATTAGTAGCTTTCCAGAAGCAGACGTATCTTCAGTTTGCACACTCATGAGAGTTCAAGGTATACGCATGCGGAACAAACTGATCTCTACAACATGAACACTTATTGGCTTAACAACTGTCATACAAGTATGTTTGCATAAGAAGTTACAACATGTGAGTCAGTGTGTTGTGAACATTCACACATGTACCTAGTCAGCCACAGCAGAAGGTAGCTTGTGTCAGGTTAGCTATTTATGAAAAGTCTGGAAAAAATCCCACCTTGTCTGAGGGACTGTCAAAGACACTTCATTCAAACTCAGTGACACAAAAGTTCATAGATCCAGTATACTGATATTATTATAGTGACTTGTAACAGGGCCAGAACGAAGTACGATGTCCTACAACAACTAATCAGCCATGCTGGACTTCCCCTACCAGAGGGATCTTTGTACTTTACTACTGACAGAGTAAAATATTCTAACTCAGAGCATCGCAGTGTGTGCAGATTAGCTACAGAAGATCATAGGCCTAACTATTGGGCTGATTTTCCCCCGAACTGCCCAGTTAGACTCCCTATAATCCTGGAAATGAAAGTTAGTTGCCCTATCAGCCTCATTTCCTGCAGGCTGCATTTTTTAGGCCCTTTTATCAATGATGGCATGTAGGTCTTCATGACATATTGGCTCCCAGAAAACCCAGTTCGGTTTACTTTGTCACCATGAGTTATGAAACAAAACTCCCAGGTCCTATCAACTCAGTTGGTTTCAGCTTACAACTCTTGGTTTACCGCTCTGTCACAGTTAGGCAGCATTTTATTCCAAAAGCACTAATAAGCCATTTTCCAGGAGATTACCTACTGAATTTCAGTTTGCCACAGAGCTGTGCTTATTTTTTTCTGCATTATTACTGTTACAGAGTAAGCCTCTGTGGAGGATTTAAAGAGAGGTCTCAGTAAGGAAAAAACAAAACCTCTTATTGATATGTACTTGAAAGAAAAGATATGGAACAGAATCCAGCTGTAGATTAGATACCTAAATATCTCTAAGGAAACGAGGCATAATCAACAAGCATTAGACAAGACCAGGATTAGCCTGGAACCCAGCTATGAGGAGACCAGGCAGCAAAACTCTTCTTGGGTCTGGAGGTCTGAAAGGTGCCAAAGAGGGAAAAGCCATGCTTCTGATAAAAAACTAGCAGATGCTACAAAGGAAAACTTATACAGAAGGTGCATGAAGTATTTCAGTGGTATCATCATAGGCTGCTAGCATATTATATATACACACAATGGATTCCTGACTGTTTTTCCCCCCCCTCTCTTCTTTGCTTCCATGAGTCTACAACATATGTCTTCTACTCTGTCAAATGTCATGCAATACCTTTTAACTTACACCCACCACCTGATCTTTCCTACTGCCACCTCCTTTCTGCCTGCAGAACAATATGGTTTGATCATGTCTCTTGGAACCCATTAATGCCACTTTCTCATATCCCAGAGAGTATTTCTACAAAATGACAGTGAGGTACTCCTTCCGTTCAAATGCTGCATGTGTTTGCCTGTGGTGTGCTCAAAGCCACTTTCTGCACTGCAAATCAGACACCAAATTTAAGAACTGCATGCAGTATTTTAGCACTATAGAGCAGAGAAATAATCTAGCCTAAGCATATGTTGATTTGATTCAGGCAACCTTGACACAGATTTTCAGCTTAGATAATGAAATTTTGATAAGATAGACTGAAAATAGTTAACCCATTTTCCACAACTTGAGTTGCACTGGATGGCTTGTAGCTGCAAACCCTTGATTTGAATTTACCAGGTTAAGAATATTCACCTAATTGAGCAATCAGCTGAGCATTAGCTGCTTTATAGCAACACTGACGATCAAACTGAGAAAGCTGACAGCACCCTGTTGCACCCAGGTACAGCAGCATGTTAAATATGTAAGATGAATGTGTTATTTTACACAGAACTACTCTAGGACAGCAGGAAGATAGCAAACTAATTCAGAACTTGGCAAATACCAGAATTAGGGATGCCTGCATACCTAGAAGACAGAAAACATACTTAAGAGCCAACTTAAAAACAATGGATTCCTGACTGCCAACAAACAACAAACCACCACCAATCATAAGCTGTTTGGCCAGTAACCTGGGCATGAGCAAGTATTCAAATTCATCTTAATTGCAAATGCAGGCTTAAAAGCTAAGTTAGTCACAGCAGTCTTAATTTACCTTCAGGACTGGTCAGACAGCTGGAGGTTAGCAAGTACAGTTATAATTGCAAAAGAAGGAAAACTGTTACACCAATTGGTTTATCAGACATATCTACCAGCTATTAAAGACCAATAGTATAGTACAGACTTTAAAAAAAGTTGAAAGAAATAATAAGAAAGGTAATATTACTATAAACATGTCTAAAGCTAGTTTGTGATCCAGTGTTGCTACCTTAAGATTCTCCTCTTTGTGCTGTGCTATGCCATGGCATATTTAGACAGTCTTCAGTCTCCCTTGAGAGAAGAGGAAGAAAAGCAGAAAGTTCTCTAAAGAGTTCAAAAGTAATATTGCTTGTAAAGCACCAAGTCTCATCACCTTTTAAAAAATAGAACCATGCTATGTTATGTTATAACATCAGTTATTTGAACATTTAATTTGGTTTATTCTGTATTACAGAATGCATTATGTGGAATTTAGCGTCAATGTTACCTTCCGTAGCAGCATAGCCTGTTATTAATTTAAAGTTTCCAAGAAAACCAAGCAATAAAATGGGCTAATTAAAAAATGGAAGAAAAAAACCTCACTGAATTTATGTGGCATTCTTGTAAGTAAAGTGAATTATGTGTAGAAGCATGTTCATTCTAGACCTTTATGGCCAAATCTACAAGTTTATATTCTACTCCTTAACTTGATTTTTTTTTAAAGGCACAATTACCTTTCAGGAAGAAGAAATCTGATTTGGAGTACACAATCGTATAATAAAATAAATTTTATAGTTACATAGCTACATGATTATTCTAAAACTCTATATCAATGTTAACTAATGAGGAACAATAACAACTATCTAACAGTCTTGAGATATGGCCCATCTCCCATTACAACAAGCAGAAATATGGAAGCAGGCCTTTGGCAAGGTTTTGTTGTTGTTGAGCCAGAAAAAAATACTAAGTTCTATATGAATGTTCACAAGTCTGCCTTGCTGACACATGCTCTGCAAGTTTCACTGTTTTCAGCCCTTATATCACTGACCTTAAAGGTATGATGAAAAGCCCACTCAAATAGAGAAGCCATATTTATGAAATGGACACTCACAAAAGAATTCAGTCTGTGCAGTTGTATTCTCATTAAAGAAAGAGATTACATCTGTTCCTGAGGCAATTGCACTAAAGCTGACTGTTAGAATTTTGCTTCTCCAAACAGAAGAAATACCATCTGAAATACAGCTGTACATGAAAAGAGTCATTCTAACCAAGATTTCATCATGCATGCTTTCACCATCTTCCTGAAACGAAGGCAAAAGTAGAATCAACATATAAAAAGTCTCATCAGCTGCCATTACAGGATTATTGAAGCTTTTAAACTTAAACGTATGATGCATTTCCCACAACATCAGAAAAGCAGGGGGAAGAGGGGGCAGGTAGAGAAGAGCACTGATAACTAAACCAGCTGTTAGCTAGATAATCTTACAGGTGTTTGTTCTTACCCAGCTGGGTATTATTTAGTCCTGACTCAGTGAGCCTGAAATGCTTTAGAGACACCTTAGGGAGTCAAGCTCCAATGCTGTTCAAGTGATAGTGACTCAGTAAATGGGTTCCTTATGTACATGCCAGCATACTCTGTGTTTGCCTGCATGATTACACCTTAATACTGACACACACACCCCTCAAAAAAAGAATTACAAGAAACAGAAGAGATCCATTAGAACAGAAAAGAATCATCTGCATTTCTTACCCCTGAGTTCCTTTATATCTATGTAGGACCCATTTTGAAAATATTACTGACATTAGACCCTTTTATTGCAGATGTTAGGCTCAAAAGCTTTTATGTTTACATCTGTAAAATAAGTGGAAGATATGAACAATCCAAGTAACCAAAAACACTTGTCGCTAATTAGGCTCCCAGTTTCAATGCTGGCCAAAAAG
>VXAL01013480.1:592298-605142 GCA_013399475.1 Chauna torquata | reverse complement strand
AAGCGTGTTTGAATTTTTTTTTTTTAGTGTACTGAAAAATGAGTATAACCCACGCAGCAACGAGGAACTGTGACTGAATATTATCCAGAAATCTATATGAAAGATTGCAAGGGGTATAGGTCTAATCTATATTTTGATTTTTCAGGTAGATTCAATCTTCACGTGTTAAATCCATAGGAGAAAGGAGAGCAAGTTATAATTAAAGAAATAATATCTGCTTATAATGCAAGTTATTTAGTTTCAAGAGAACAGGATTCCCCCCTTCCCCATCCACCCCAAAATATAAGTTAGTTCACATTTATCACTCCACCTCCAGTCCATATTGAAGTAATCTCAAACAAACAAAAAAACCTGAGCTACTCACAATTATGGTAGACTTAAATCTTAGAGTGTTGCTAAGTACCGAGTAATTATTCCCCTTTAATACGTGCCTCATATAACTCAAAATGATGTTTCCAGATGTATAACCTCTGTATGAAACTCACTATGTCAACAAACATTCCCCCACACCAGCGCCATAAAAAATAGGTGGGGAGGAGGGTGAGAAGAGACATCTGATTCTTCAGACAGAGGCTGAAACCCAGCCCCATAGTATCTGGCAAAGAACAAAGTTACTGGTAGCTTGGCCACTTGGCCCATCACCTCACTTTGCACACTTCAAACACCTCAGCTAACCCACCAACAGCCAAAGTTGGCATCAGTTTTACTTTGCATAGATTTCTCTCTTTCAGATGAAAGATGACAATAATATAGATAATGCCTCACATATTAGCAACAAATCTACTACAGGTACTAACAAAGGTACACACTATGGGTTTGATTTAAAGTATAAATCAGGAGAAAACACTTGACATCAAACCAACACAGTTAAGTGTTGGGCAACAGCAAACTGGGTAAGAGATCAGAGCATGTACCATTGGTTAAGGTATGAATAACAATAATTCTAACAAGAGCACAAAAATTAAAAAAATAGTGATTATAATGAGTTAGACGGTTTGTGGGTTTTCATTGTTGTTCACTTGTTTTTAAGTCTACCCATTCAAAGAAGTTGCTTTTACTCAAGTTACTCCACTTCCTAAAAATTCTTCATGTGCACATTGTTCTGTAAAGCCAGGCCAGACTCTGAAGCTATTTCATTTCTGAACAGGGCATCTATTTTTACTTCTCAGCAAATGACTATCAAGTAGGATATCTGGAAAAGAATTTGTTTTTCATTTTGAGAGCGAGTCTCAGCAAACACGCACGTATAACTGACAGACAGCTTATGGCTTTCTTGACTCTAATAATTACTAGAATTTGAATCCAAGTCAGACTTTGCAGTGAATATAAAAAGCTGTAACAAAATACTAGCAAAAAAAGGCTTAGCTTGCTGCAGACATATATGGATTATCTATCCATAAGAGTCAGATTTAAGAGATGAACAGTGTAACAGACTGTATTAAAACTCATGAAACAAAGGATTCTGATGAAAGTTATCATTCTTAAAAAGAAACCTCTCTACCTATTTTTGCACACTAAGTAACTTTTATACACAAAAGTCAGGTAACATCAGCACCACGAGGTTTGTGCATATACTGTGATTAAAAAGTTTAGAGAGCTCTTTGAAACATGGCTCTTGAAGAACAGAATCAATGTCCTAACTGTAGTTCAAGGAATATTACATGCAAGTTTCTAGTGAATGGCTCACATTGTTTGAATCATGGTATTGCAGCATCAGTTCTGATTGTATACTAATTTCACACAAATAAAGCAACGAGCCAAGCTCTCAGCTGAAGTAAATTGGTGTAGTTTCACTAAAATTAATAGATTTAAATCAGTTTATATGAAGTGATTGTCTGCTCCTTCATAAACTTTGTGAAGCTGTTTTTGCAAGCAGTATTTTTGCTGTGGCAGGTGTGAAGTTAACTTGGGCCCACTGTAGATTAACACCCAACAGCAGCAACAAGCAACCAGCCATTAAGACTTTCAGGAACAAAATAATAGCAATGCTTACTGTTGTGCAGCAGCAATGAATTCAGTAGGGCAGCTAACATTTAAATAACTGACTGGTTAAATAACCAAAAAATCTGGGTCAAATTCCCTTTTATTTATGGCAGTGCAAAATAATAGGAATTTCACTGCAGTCAGTGGTGATACACTGACATATTGACAGGACTATCAGGCTTTGACAAATACCTTTGTGTAATTACAGACTACAGCAGGATGCAGTGGCAATCTGCTTATACATTTTTGATACACCTGAATAAAACACAGAATAATCTGGTCCATCATTGTTATGTAGCCCAACTCCCAAATTCCACTTTCTTTGTATCCTACACATGCTTGGGCACAGTATTACTACAGCCTTGAATTGTCTAATATAGTTCAATTGATTAAGACAGGGCACCGTGATCTATAATGCTTTTGTACTATTGACCTCCAGAGTGGGTAATCATTTTTGCTGTCAAAAATTGACTAGCTAACCATTGACTGAGACAGAGTAACATGACCTTTGACCTAAAATAAAGAATCCTCCACAGTGAAAAAATACTGATAATATAGCACATATGGGGGGAGAGGGGCTTAAATATCACCATATAATTGTTTTGTACTGCAACTCAGGTTTGATGGACGTATACTAGGAACACAATAACCAGAGCGAGCAAAAAATTGATGCACGAGTATTTATAAACCTGGACACAGACTGTTCTGTATGTACTCCCATGAATATACTGCCAGTGTAAGAAACTAATCAACAAAGCATCATGCATGCAACTACAACAACATTACCAAATGATTCAGAATTCTGTGTCAGCGATAGTCTCATTTATTGCCATCTCAACAGTTAAGATAAACACGTCATTAAAGTTAGGGGGTATGTCTTTTATTCACTACATATGACTAAAGTGTTCTTTGTAAAAGCACTACTACAGACAACTTGTCTCTAATAACAGCCTGTGAGGATTATCTCTACATCGTGGGATTAGGTTAGTAGTGTCACCGTGTTCACTGAATACTAGTTTTTGCCAAACCAACCACAAATGATATCAACATAATCTCTTAACAGGAGTGTCTGAAGATATATTGTACAATTTAATTGTCCAGCACAAGGAGTGAGAAAATATAGTGAAAGAACATTCCAAGGACACAGAAAGATAACTTTAAAGTTACAACAGTATACTTTTATAAATATAGTAAGATTTCACAGTATACAATATGGTATTTCTCTTTTGTGGCTACAGATTTGAAAAGTTACAGTAGTTGCTCTAGGGCAGGGGAAAGAGCTCTATCCATTAGAATTTTCCTGTGATAACATAGAAGAGACCTGCTAATGACAAAGATTTACTCTGCACAAAAGACAAGAACAGTCAGCCCCACAAAGCAGGCAGCTTAAGATGGATACATATATATTTGGCCTGGTTCCACACAAATATTTTACACTGTGTTACTTAGCACTAATTCTCATTCAATATCTGCTGAGAGGAGAATAACCACCCCTAGTGAATTAAAAATTGACAGTGAAAACCATTTCTTCCATTCCCAAAGTAGTACTCAGCTTAAAAAAAGTAAGTACATTTTACAAGAGATATATTGTGCCAATCATCTTGCACATCATGCTAGAAGTGCAGGGCATATGTTTTCAGCCAGTAGTTGAGCAGGGATCTTGCCTATTGGTCTGTGCTTGTGACAAGTCTAACACTGAGGGATAATAAGAAATGAATAACACAAAAAAGTTTGAATATACTTAGAAAACTCATGCTCTTGGTGGCAATGGCACTTCTAAATTGAAATGCACACAACTTCTGACCATGATGTGACTTCACTTACCTTCTCTTATGGATGACAATCTGAGCCACTGATTTTC
Source organism: Chauna torquata (assembly GCA_013399475.1). Lineage (NCBI taxonomy): Eukaryota > Metazoa > Chordata > Aves > Anseriformes > Anhimidae > Chauna > Chauna torquata. The sequence goes on along the minus strand of VXAL01013480.1, from coordinate 601,298 downwards.
CACTGTAAAATAAATTATGAAAAGCTGACAAAAAATAAATTGTGTCATATATGGGATGTGTGGGGCATTGATGAAGTGAAGTCATGAGGAAAGGTATTACTGTTTCCAACATGGAAAGGTTTTATTTGCTTTTCTGTTTTCTGTCAGTAAAGATCAGTTTCATGAGCTAAGCAATGCTAGTTATTCCTTATGGTGGTATTTTATGATGATCATCTTTCTAATAGTATCCCTTACCTGTAAAACAGTACAGAAAGAGACCTCACAAGAGCAAGTCAACAACATTCCTTTCCCTTCCTCACTTTTAAGGCCCCATACTTGATTTCCTGCACATCAGTTATACCCCACATTTTAAAATACATAAAGAAATCAAATGGACTATTATTTGATTCCACTGAGAAATCCCACCACATACAGCAGAATATCTAGTACAAATCTTATACTTTGGATATCAATAATAGAGAAAATATGACAGTGAAAGAACAATTGTTCCCTTAGATTAAAACAATCCTGTTTAGCGATTATCTACTGTAACAATGTAAAAATCAGTAAAGCATTATAAGCCAAGTTTTATATTTCATATAGATTAGACAGAAGGCAATCCTGCATTGACTCCTTCTAGGCTAATGTAGATTATTATATACTGTAGTAACATTAACTTTATAAAATGAAACTTTAGAAAAGTCTAAAAAATACCTGAAAAGCCTTTTGCTGCACTAATTGCAGGTTAAGGATATTCATTTTTATAGCCTTCCCTGTTAGAAGATACAAATTCCCCAAAATATATTCAGTTCCTGAGTTCAAAGGAAAGAAGCCAGATTTCAAATGGCATTTGAAGTTTGAGTAAAAGGTAAAAACAGTAAATCAAGCAACATCATTACAATGACGTCATCAACACTAGAAAAAATTTAAGAGGCGACAGTCACACTCGTTCAGAAGGATATAATATGTATGGTATATATTGGCAGATGAAAGAACTTCTGTAATCAGTGACACTGGAATGAAGCAACAGCAGTGGAGAACAGATACTTCCACATGAGAAGAGTGGAAATTGGAAAGCAAGCATACTGGATGAAACAGGAAAGGTCACAATAAACCAAAAAGGAGTTTTATCTGGAAAAATCCAAAACAAGATAGTTAAAAACCTCAAACTTAAACAAAAGCAACAGATAACATCAAAAAAACTAATTTGAGACAAAAAGACGGCAGCAAAAATAAGGTCGCCTCAGGGAAAAGAGGCTGTAATACATCCAGTTGATTCAGTCAGAGAATTTAACCTTTCAAAAGAATTAGCACTGGAAAAAACGTAATTTATACTAACAAGGAAGATTTCACAGAAGAGTAAGGATAGTATAAAAAACAAACCAGTGAGGTGCATCCTGATCAGTAACTGACTTGCATACTGTCACTTTGACATGTAGAGTTAAACAAGATAAGGCCAAAGTCAAGCATTTACAACATCGGGTACCACAAACACCAAACATCAGTGCATCCTTACATTAGAGAGCCAGGATGAGCTGACCACAACTAAGAATAAACTTTAGAAGATGTATCATACATGCGCTCAGATCTGAAACTCCACACAGCCAGTTTTACCTTTCGAAACCTCTAATGATATTTTTTCCTGAATTTGTTTTTAAACAGTACAAAAGTTCAACACTTCGCTGTTCATCAAAAAAGAGCATAGTACATAAGATGCCCAAGAAACTGTAAGACTTAATATCCTCTTAATCAATACAGAAGTTGTACACACGTACTTTGTATGCACATTCACACCTATTGTAGACAGGGTTCCACTGAAAGTATATAATTAATAGTAATAATATGACTATAACACTTGCCCATACTGGGAATTGAATTGGTGCAGTTTGAGTCATGTTGTGCCATTAACCTCTGCTGCACAGTATCTCACTCAGGGAGTTTCGTAAATGACATCAAGAATACCACATAAGGATGGATAGTAAAAATCTATAGCTGAAGAACCCCACAGCACTTTGACTTTACCTGTAAACAAGTCCAAATATTTTCTAAATGCAAATAATTCTGAGAAGGAGCACAATAGCTTTTAACGCCTTTAAAAATCATTGTATAATAATCAAAGGAAGTCACATGCCTGAGTCTGAATCATATCATACTAGACAATTATGGGCTTTTGTTTTATTCCTTTCTTGAACAAATAAAGAAGCTCAGTTTTGACATTTGTAAAGCTTCTATTTCAATTATGTTAAAATGAAATAAAAAGGAAGTAAGGATTTTAAGTTCATACAAGGGGGTAGAGAGTTTATTCTTAAACACTTTTAAGGAGAAGCTCTAGTTACTGAAGTTTTTATGTGATGGTTATGCACCGGGTAGTCAGCTCACATCCTACTCTCCCATTGATAGGGGACTATCATCCTTGGTCTTTAGAAAGTTTATCCTAAACATATTAGTATCATTGCTATTGACTACATGAATGGCTTCAGAAAAAAAAAGTTAATATGTTTACATATTTGTGAAGGTTTTGTTTGCAAAATTCAGCAGATAATGTTGAGTCAGAGTTCACACTATCTGAATTCTAGGGAATTATTGAACAAAGATTTTGTCCCTTTATTGGGACAAAGATTCTGAAAGAATTAACCTTGATTTTGCAAAATTCACAGATATGAAGTTACCAAGTCTGACAAGAAAAATAATTCTGTCAATGGCCTGCACCACAGGGACTCTGACAGAGATACACATGAGAAATTTGTTGTACAATATGCAGGTTATATTCTTAATTTTCACCTAAAGGAGCCACGAGCAGTTACGGACCAGACTATGCTGTGGTCATAGAAACACAAACAGTGTAATAAATAGCTATCTTTCAAAAGAGAGATGTGAAGAAAGTGATCTAGAAACAGAAATGCAAAGTGATGTAGTAGAAACACATATTACAGAATGGCCAAAATCTTGCTTGCTGGCAAATGTGAAATTATTGCCCCTTCTTTTCACACAAAGGTCTTCCTGAGTATCTCTGTGCATGTGAGCTATAGAATACATGTTGTGACTAGATGGAACCAAATACCAAGCTGCATGTTTGCTATTTGCAATGCTAAGCAGATGGGTTAGGTATGTACACTAAGTTTTCTGTTTTGATAATAAAGTGGCTAGTGTGATAGCTTGTGTAATAGTGAGTTAACCTTTCTGTCACAAGATGAAGTACAGCAGCTTGTATTCACCACATCAGACACAAAACGCATATTATACCTGCAGATTCTTCTAAATATGATAGAGTTTTACGTGGTTGATAATGAAACAAACAATGTTACTAACTTGTTTATCAATTCTGGCATATACCTGAGATTGGCTAACAAATGTAACAAAACACTAAGGAAAGAGTTTTTTCACTTTTAAAATGTCCCTCCTTCACCAGTGAAGAAACCTTCACTGATTTTGGCAGGCATTAACTCAGAACTAAATCCCATTATCTGGCCCTCTGAGCAGTCTAAATTCAATAGCAAAGGAATACTAGAAAGTTGGGAATACTAATGTAATCCCTGAAGAGAGAAAACAAGGAGGGAACAAAGGATATAGAGGTGTTTTGAAGTTCATAGGTTACAGAAAGACAGCTTTCAAAGTCTCAAGGAATGGAGAAGAGAAAAGAAATGTAAGGAATGGCAGTACAAGGTGCTTACCCCAAGGTCCTTGGTAAGAAGAACAGATTTTNACTTCTGGTGTGAGAGTACAGCTAAACACAAAGTGTCCCTCAAGACTTTGAATATGCAGGTCACAGATACAGAAGATAGAGAGAGCAACCAGAGCAGAAAGTCTTCTAAATGTAGTGGCGGGGGGGTGTAATAAAAACAACTATAAATCTTTAGAAAACACAACAACACATCTATACCATACATGAAATTCTACAACTGCATTTTGATTTTAGTGTTGTATTAGCCTGACTTTGTATTTGGCTAGAATGAGTTTGTGCTGTTTTTATCCTGCAGACTAAAGCTGGGAAATTTGAGTACTTCGTCTCTGTGGAAGTGACAAACCTGAGCAGTGCAGGCAGTAGTTCACCTGACACCCTTCAAAGTAGCATATAGAGTAGCATATGCACTTCTACAACTGCAGTTTCAGAGCAGTGATTTATAAAGTTTACAAGTGAAATTAATGATATCATCTCCCACTATGCACTGGCATATTAAACACTCTGCAGTAGTATTTCATGACATGTAGCATACATGACAAAGGCTAGAACTGTATTACACACACAAATGTAACTGTGGTAAATCACTTCACTATGGCACGGCTTTATGTCATTCCAGCTAGAAATAACCTACACAACACGACCACCACTTCAGAGGAATATAAATCACAAGTGATAAAAATATTGCAGCATTCTATAATGCTTTAGTTTACCAATTATCAGGTTCTAATGAAAAACTAGCATACAGCTCAGTTAATTGCAAAGAAAGGGCTCCTATGGGTTCAGCTAAACTCAAGCAACTCAGGTCTCGTGAGTGGTGACCAGTGATGCATTAGCAGATGACGTAATTTACAGGAAGAACTGGGATTAAAAGCCCAGAGCATCTGTGAATTGTAACAATAAGGGAGATAACATCCAGGCCATTCTCCTCCAAGAATAAGGCTATGAAAAGCACTAGAAGGCACAACATGCAGAACAGTTTCAACCTCCAGCTTCCTGCTCAAGCCAGAGGCACTCACAGTGCACAGCTGGGCTGCGGGACAGCAGGGCACACGCAGCTGGGAGCTGTGCCAGATGGGTTGTTACCACAAAGCTAGACCCTAGTACCTAACAGCACCTTTATAGGAGCTGAAAGACCACATTCACTCTGCAGAAAAACTGCTTAAACATTTATGAAGAACATTGAGGAAAAACCAAAGACTTCAGGGAAGTTTGAAGACTGAAGCTCATTCTCTGCAGAAAATGAAACTTGAAAAGTTTAATCTCTGAACTTACCATGGCCTTATTCTATCACAGCATGCATGCATCTAAATGAATCTCTTTGGTCCTGTAAGCAGACTCACGAGAAGACCCAAGACCAGGAAGTTGAAGCTGGCAACTCCGAAGAAATCTGTGTTCACTCCAGGTTTCCAACTGTTGTGGAGAACTACTTTCCTCTAGTACTAGAACTAAGCAACTTCCTAAAAGACCCCCCCACCCCAAAAAAAAATTATTCAAGTACAGAATTAGAAAACTCATGACAACTAGCATTAGCCCTTGACCAAACCGGTCCCTTCCTCAGGCAATCCCCCCTTTATGGAAGAGCCAGGCACTGCCCCCACCCTGTCCCAGCTGCAGGCAATTAAGCAGCAGGGTTAATTGCACTTGGGTGGGGGCAGGGCTCTGCTGCAATGAGGTGTCAGAGCAGGAAGGCAGTCCTCTCTGCTTTGACCGAGGATTACTTCATCAAAATCTGTGTTATGTTCATATCTCCTCTACATGCCTGAGATACAAAACCAAAATCACCAGCTGGGCTGTAACTCAAGCTGTGTATCAGCTACCCATAAGTGAAGGCAAAACCCACACCTGCACATATAGAAGGAGTCTCAGCCATTTTGCAGAAGGGGAAAAGGAAAAAAAAAAAATCATATTCTAATTGTTTTTACTCAGAAACAATGCACTAAAACAGATTACTTCAAGTATTTCAAGATACAACACTTTATTGTTTTGTTACTGTCAGAACCACAGAATACATTTCTTCAGTAAATAGCTTCTGGGACTGCAGGCTGGCTTGTTTTCTACAGCAGTACCACTGAGATTTAAAAGGGAAAGAAGACAAAATTACCATGCTTCATTCCAAATTTGTGAGGCTCTTATAAATTTTCTGACTCATTTAGATCTTCTATAGAAATGAACTTCAAAAACATTTCATAACAGGATTCTCAGAGCTATCAAATGGAGAAAGTTGTTAATTCCCATCCTAGTGTATGTAGAGAGAATTGCTCAGCACAGAGGACTGCGGTTACTACAGCATCAGAAACTCCAAGAATGGGGGACAGGGGGATTAATCTCCAGGAACATAAGGTTTCGAATATTCTTCCGGATCCCCACATAAAATTCTTCAAATCAAAACAATGTGGATTGCACTTGTCATTTCACTGACGCTTTGTCTGCTGTGCTGCCCTGGTAAAAGGTCCCTGGAAAGAGAAAGGTGGAGCTAATTTTTAGCTAGTTTTTGATACTGCAGTGCATCTTATACTCCTCTTACCCAGTTCTAATCCTGGCCCAGGTGGAAAAAAAAAAAAATTGATTCAAAACTCAGCTGGAGAGGAGACTGAAGTTTTAAAAGGCTTTTACTGCTTGATCCCTTGCTGCTACCTCTGCTTCAAAGCTTGGGAGAACCTACAGAGAACCTAATAAAACAGAATCAAGCCTCTTGAGATGAATGTCTTCTGTTTTCTTTTACCAATTGTCCTTTGAAATTCCTTGATGGATGGCATCAGTAGCATAACAGATACGTGGCAGGTGAGAGTGAAAGGCAAAAGAGCTATTTTCTGTTCTACTCACATGACATATATGGGTAAATGTTACAAATGGATGAATATCCCTTTAACAATGCCGCTATAGCCATTGATTAGAGCACTGTTAAATGTTGTTAAACATATTTTACACTCACATAAGTATCTCCTGTATGACACATCGCTAAATGCTTGTTTAATAAAAACATAAATTAACAGTTAATAATGAAACATTTTCTTTCTAATTTCCCATTCATTTCAAGTTGAAGGATACTCATATATGTATAAAGAATTTATTTTCTCTGCATAAATACTACAGCACACTTAACATACTGAGGAAAAATAACAGGATCACTCAACCAGTATTTCAATGACATGACTCACATTTAGTGTCATAGACCTAAATCATTACATGTTTAAGGTCAGATCCCAGGAACTGGGTATCAGGGATAGATTCATCATATAGCCTATTCAATTCATGATCCAGTATCAAGCCCACGGTGATTACTCTGAGAACCTTTCCAAACCCCTCGAGTATTTCCTTCTGAAATAGGGGACATTTTCCTGAAAATTTCATACAGTGTACATTACCATTGTAAGAAAACTTTTGCATCTAGTTAAATAAGAAAAGCAGAGGTGAATTTATTGACTGGATGTCAAAGATGTTTAAAAAAAAAATCATTTTTGAATGTCAAATGGTCTTTCATTTCCCCACCTTGAGATTCCCATCTCTATTCTTTCTCTATATTTCATGTCTTCTTGTTCTTTCAACCCCCTTGGAGTGCAGCCAGGCTCTACAGCCTACAGTATGAATATGCCTGCTATATTCCTGTTTGATCTTCTTCCCTTGATGTGTCAGTTTCTTTGTGGCCTGCCTACTTGTCAAACCATTTTCACTCTTCAAAACTTTTTATGAATTTTTAAAAAGCAGTGCAGGTCTCAGGACATTTAATGAATTTTTCAAGAGCTAATCACACTCAAATATCACAAACATTGCTGTTTATGTGTTTAAGGACAAACATTCATTTACAAATTTCTGCACTTAAACCAGCCAGATAGCAACAAAATTCATTGAAAATACACTGAGAGATAGGTAAAAGAGAAAATACACTCCTCTTTTAGCTTTAATAGGAGTAGCTGATTGTTAAAAAGTTAATTGCTGCTTCTCCCTATTTTTCAAAAGTGTCAACATGTACAAGTAAAATAGTGAATTTTAAAATCTTAACTAAGGTAAAAGTACATAAAAGAGATGCAGAAGAAGAAATTATGAGCCATTGTTGTAAAAACGTAATTTAAAATACGTAATTTAGAAAAACATGTAGTGGTGCAATTGCCTAAGCCATGAGGTGGCTTTATCCTTCTGTATAAAACTAAAGGTTTCTTGTCAGCCTTTCTGATGTGGTGCACTTCATATAGGTAATGTAGCTGGTCCATCCATATGCATCCATAATGCATGGGTCAATAGATAAATTTCCATTTACTAACAGCTGTAAAACATTATTGACAACGTATTTCTGAAAGTTATTACACTTTTCAGGTGGTTAAAATTACTTGTGTTACAAGTGAGTTCCTTGTACAACAGAGTTGAACACTGATCATCAAAGATACAGTGTTCCCTGTGTCCAATGGGTAAGTAATTCCCTGGAATGTTATAATAAAGAATTTCTAATCTCTAGACAGGAAACAATTGAAAAGATAATACCAGTGAGATTATAAATAACATTGTTGCACTTTTAAGCCAGATTCAGGACCACATCAGACAAGAGGTATTGAATAATCTAAACTAAAATAACTCACTTTGCCCTTTCCCAGTGAAGGTCGCATAAAGCATATTTAGCTGAAATATGCAACAAGAAGTACAGTGAAAGCCTGCTTAAGGCAATATTTTTAGTACTTCAGTGTTATAGAATAAGGAAGAGTAAGTAAACATCTGAAAAACACATGTACAGTAAGTTGCACTAGAGCAGTTTCTCCTACAGAGAACAGCCCAGCCAGGAAATTCCATGTTATTAAGATATCACCTATTTGGAAATGCAGATGTTGGTGCACCAAAACGACATCTTTGTTCTCTCATAAGAGAGCTATTGTAAGTATATTAGTGTGCTGATGACACATTTTAGTTTCAAACTAAAGTGCAGTTCCTGGAAATGGATTAATAGAACGGTCATTGTGGACATGTGCTCACAAATGGATGTTTTTGCAAACCCAATGTATTTCAAGATTGTAATGTATTAATTCATCTGGTCCTCTTTACAAACCATATCTGATATCTGCACATCTAGGGATCAGATTCTCAAAGGTATTTAAGTGACTGGTTCCCATGGAATAGATAAAAACAGGTGTAAAGACGTTTTTACAGCAAACCAGACCAACTAATATCTACTTTCATATCCTGTCAGAGGCAATGGCCTCAGACAAATATTTCAGAATAAAATGAAGATTGATTAACTCAAATAATAATTAGTTCAATTGTCACGAACCACAACTTTAGCAGACAGCTTCAGGCATGCAGTTCTTTCAAACTCAAAGAATCATCATGAGAAAACTACAAAGAGTTTTAAATTT
>VXAL01013480.1:455625-592272 GCA_013399475.1 Chauna torquata | reverse complement strand
AAAAAAAAAGAAAAGAAAAGAAAAAAAAAAGTGGTCTACACCGTATTTGACACAGGTGAAATGTGTCAGGAGGACCCAGAGAAGATATGTGGAAGAAGGACATAGCAAACTGTTAGTGTATTCAGCATTACTGAATCATCCCTTGATGACTCCAAAGATTTTACTTTCTTGCTTATGAGCTTAAAAGGAGTTACTTGTAACAGGATTTATATGGCCAACAATAAACTCAATTCAAACTGTCCTGTTACAAAGTAACATAAAAAATATTTAGGAGGAAGGAGGTGTCAACTTACATCTACATTGGCTTGAAGCACTCAGAAACTGCTGAAGGAAAAGTGCAGACATGCTGGCCATCAGTATGATAAAGAAGCAGAAGTGAGAAAAGTATATATGGAATTTAAATTTAATGTAAATTATCAATGAAGAGAGTCACAATAAAAGGTGAAAGCCACAGGAATTGCAGGAGAACCACAGAGAAGCAACTAAGAATGTGATTACTCTTTCCTAGTATTGTGAACTGGCCTTCTCCAGTTTTCCAAATTGAAGCATTCATACAATTTTGTGAAGTAAGAAAAGAAAAAGCTTCCAGATAGCTATCAAATCTTATCAAGTACCATGTTATGTTGGAAAGAGTTGGCATTTGAATGAAGGACAAATCTGAAATTTCTTCACCTAACTCTTAGCTTACAGTTTATTAAGTGAATTTTAGTTCATATTGAAAAAAATAGTAATAAATAAAAGCAAGATAACGGAAGCTTTTTTAGAAAGTTATTGTCTCGTAAAGGTAATGAATAATTCAAATCCTAAGAAGTAGGAAATTAATTTTAGCTACCTGAATTCTAGGACATTCATTAGCCTTGCTTATTGGTAAATAATTTTTACTGAAATTCTGTAATAGTAGTATTTCATACCATCAGTGTCAACAGTAAAATTACATTTAATATCTCTCTCCCTTTCTGTTCCACCCATCACCATGGATTCTACTTGCCAACTACATAACTAAACCTTACAATATCATTTAAAAAGCTTAGTATTTCCTTGCCATGGTGCTGTTGGCAGAGACAATATATTGCAGTGGAGGGTTTGTTACCTTTAAAATGGCTATGACAAGAAATCAAGCATTTCAAATGCCTCAGAGATGCATGAGATGTGTAAATAGGGACTTCACGTATTTAAGCCATTTTCTCAAAGGGGATCATTTTTGTTGTCAGTCTTAGAGGAACAATGATGGCAGGTCATTATGGGATAAAAACATCATGAAAGAATTGAATCCTGCACCGACTGTCAGAAATGTCAAGACTGAATTTAATTCATTTTGGTAGTAGCTCTCCTTATAATGAAAGATTTTTCTCACCGTGCCTTGTGATATGTAAACATTTGTGTGCAAATACACACTTCTAAGCAACTTGTAAAAGAAATCATTCCTGCAGTTAAAAAAGATAGAATTAGTTCCTTCTGATGGTACTATTTGCATTAATTATATATTCTAGAGCACAATACTCTGGTATTGATCAAGGATGATGAGATCAATTGACTGTCATCATATCTCTGAAAGTCATAGTCTACAATAAAGCTGTTTTCAAGCCATGGATGTCAATACAACACAGTTACATATTGTTTAGACATAAGCAGCTAAACTGAAAAATTCTGCAGATGGTAGGTTATGTCTTGTCACACTGTATTTTTAGAACATTTAATTTTATTTCAAAAACCAACATGTTTAGCTGTTACTGTCATTATTTATATTGCTAGTATACAAATATGAGGAGCACTATACAAACAGGTACTATTTACCTTTCTGCCACCTACACTCAGCTAGATACAAAGCACATAGACCTCTAACTTTTAGTTGATTTCCAAGTTTTGCACTGAATAGGCATAAGAGCCTACACACTGTAGTAAACTGGGGCTGGAGTATCTTCATACACAGTTGTGATGAAATACACAGGAATAAAACTGTTATATCGCTGCTAAACTATGACAGAAAGAAGATTGTCCTGTCTGTTTTGGTCATTTCTGCTGTTACAGAGGAAGCAAGGCATTTAGTAATTGGATGAAGAGAGTGCAGGAAAAGAACCTAGAAGGCTGAACTATGCAACTAAAGGAAAAAATGAAGTGAGGCAAAAAATGCTTAAACAGAAAGAACCCAGGAAAAGTAACCATTATAATAAATGAAAACTTCCCTGGGTTGTTAAAAGAAAGCTGAAAGTTTTGGAAATTTGTTTATGTTTTTTGTGATTATATTATTTTCCCTGTATACATATGCACATATCTATAAACAATGAGAAGAGAAAGGGGACATTTCCATAAGCTTGTATAAAGAATTCAATATTACTGTATTACTGAAGTTTGGGTGCAAAGGTAGATAAGAATAAAAGTCCAGCACACATGAATATTGCTTTTTTTTCCTACTTCCAACGATCTTTTTGTTATCTTTTTTTTCCAGCCATGAACTGTGGAAAACAAGCCTATATACCTACATATACTCCGATATTCCATGCACATAAATTAAATCTTAACGTGGCATATCAAAACAACCCACTGTGAATAAGCTCTAGAATGTAATTTTAAATTATTACAGCATTATGCTCTGTCTAAGCTGAGTACTGGACACCTCGCTAACAAAATAAAAAGTGTGTAGTTTATTGCAAGTAAATGTAGAAATTTTTCCATTTGCTTTCACAATGGTTTTATAATGGGAAGAAAAAGAAATAGTTGTACACCATTATGGTTTAGATATTAAATATACAAGTTTCAAAAATGTTACATAAACATTAAAGTTAGTTTACTGTTAAACTGTAGCCAAAATGCTACCTTGACACCTGAGCAGGGATATGGTGGGTCTTCAATTTCTATTAGTTTGGAAACTGGAATGCACAATTATTATTCGTATACTTGGGCAAACAGAATGAAAGAGAAAAAGCTTATATAAAAAGAAACTCCTTGGGGATTTTAAATCTTTTTATTTTGTTAATCCAGAATTTATGCTGGATGAATCTGTGCATATATTAAAATTAATAAAAGGTTTCTAAAGATACATCCAAAATGAATCATTTTGACTTAAATAATACTAAAATGTATTATTTTTTTCAATATTGATAGACTCCCTATGTTATAGTTATTTAAAAATTCTGTGAAGATTACTCAAAAGTTTCAAATCCTACAGCCACTTCCAGAATGTTTATATTACTGTTGGAAGTTTGTTCTGTCCTAGCCATCAGCAAAATTGACTTTGCCTTCTTGTTAGTTAGGATACTACAAAGTCTGGAGAATATCCTGTATGTTGTGAAGTAAATGGTTCACCTACTAACTGTTCTGCTTCAGATCTGGGATCTCTGGGCATTTGCAGTCATGGGGACTCACCTGAATCAACAAAGTTCTTATGTTTGGTAATGAGGTTATTCAAATTGCAGGCAGTGATTGGGACCTAAACTGCGAATAAGTGTGGATCTTGCTGAAGTTTCAGACACATGGTTTCTGCAGGAACGTGTATTTCTTGTTATTCTCCTGGTTACTGCAGATATCTTCAGTGTAACACATGTGATAGCCATCATTTAGCTTATTTAGAGGAGCTAGCATGCTGCTCTATGCTGAGTTAATCTTAACAAGAGTACTGACGAGACCTCTGTGAAGTTTCCCAAAAGTAAAACTTCATGGTTTAGGATTTAGGAAAAAGAAACAGGAGAGGACATCCCCCAGATCATTGACTCAAGTTTCCTGCTATCATAGGTTGCACAGTAATATAGTCCCTTTCAGAAAGTTACCCATTCCAACAGCTCCTTCATTGAGTAGCTGGCCTTCTTGTTCCTGCCACACTGACTGGACTGCTGTTCCAGAGGTTCCAGGCTCTAAACTCCTGGACTTTTAAGAGTCATCTTCTAATTTCCAACAAGAATTTCTAAAACGTAGTTTAAAAACACTGTTTTCTAATTTGAAGAACTCTTCTCTTTCCTCACACTTCTTCCTCTCAGGGTTCACTTTGTCAAGCCAAACAGAAACATGTTCTCTCATCTCTTGAGAGACCGCATCATGCTGCAACTTACCATACTTCTCAGCAGCTGTCACATTTTTGATATCGTTCTTCTTCAAGACAGGTGACCAGAACTAGATTCAGGCTCCTTAATGCCTTCTCAATAGCAGAAGGTCTCTTTAATGAGACACTCCAATACTTTTTGTCAAGATGTCTTCTCAGAAAGAGAATGTAGAGGCTATTTTAATTACCACATGAATCTTAGAAGTTGATCAAAAAAGTAGGAAGTTATTCTGTTGGCTGATTCTGAGGAACAGGCAGGCTAAAGGTCAGTCAATGGACAACGGGTTTTCACCTTTGCTTCATTGCAGTCTTTGCATGGAATTTTTTGTACTTGACCTTGCAGCTCTGGCTGCTTGCTATTACTGATTCCAAGATACGGCATTCTTCATAGTTCACCAGAACTGGCTCTATTTCTGTAGTAAGCTTTGAAATCTCAATTTTAACAGTTGTAGGCTATTTTTAAGTGGAATTTAAAAACATCTTTCCAATTATCTTTAACCTTCTTAATTTTCCAAGTAAACTAAGATTGGCCTTTTTTTTTTTTTTTAAATAATATAATTACAATCATTCAATGATATCCCTGTCTCTGATGTATTATTATTCCTTCTTTATCTCCTTCTAAAAATTCCACATTATTAACAATTACTATTTATCAAACTAAAATTTCATCATAAAAGCCCCCCCGTATAGCTATCTTACAGTAACAGTCTAGAACTCATTGTTTTGAATCAGCTAAGAATCTGCAGAAGGAATTTGGCTACTACCCTCCTCACATGTGCGTATTTCCCCACAGATGCTAGGACAGGGTTTCACAGCGATGTGCATTTTCAAGGAGACCTTCCAGGCTCCATGTAACTATAAAGTGTTCAAAACCTTAGAGACAGAGGGGAAGGAAGAAGAATTTCTCACAGATTTAGGGTCAGATAATGTTTTAAGTTATCTTAATTGATCTGTTAACTTCTAAGGTTTACCTTTTCTTGTAAGTAGGTATTCCAAATAAGAATAATCCAACAAACTTTTCATCTGAAATCTGGCAGAGTCCAATTTTCTCTCTTCGAGAACTGTACTTAGGGAAAATGGATTATGAAAAGGGAAAAAAAATATCAAGGGTCTTACATAGCATCAGAAGTGGAATATCAAATCAAGTTACGAAACAGAATAAATCTTTATACCACTTAACTATGCTACAATAGAATTCTATAGCAAAGCTTTTGACTCACTGTCTTGTTTGGATATTTCCATTTTACTGTCATTAAACAGGCAATAAAAATAAAAACATTTGTTGTTATTTATTTATTTATTTTGCAATGACCATCAAACAGACCTTCTCTTACAACACATAATCATGTCAATATGAGTGTTGTTATTGTATGATTGGTATATAAATCATACACTACTGCTTTAGCTAACATAGTCAATGACCTGAGTTTTATTGTGTGCTTTTTAATTACTGTTATACTACGAAAATCCATGTTATTCAAGTGATCTCTTTCATGAGCTAACAACAATTTCAGAAATGAAAGTAAGGTCCTTGCTTACGTCAAGGTGTGCTTAGATCAAAAATAAGGCCAAAGCAAATAAGCACACACACACACACACAAGACCATTTATAAATATTTTTAACAATGAAGTGGGGGAACTTGGCCCCCAAGAGAACTGTTGAATGAGATTCTAGTCACAGAGGTTAGGCTTCAGTTCACTGGTCAGCAGCTCAACATACTCTATTTGCAACTCCACAGCCTTTTGCAAACAAGAAAATGTCATTTACTTAAAGACAGTGTTAAACTGTGGTTCTAGTTTAAAACAACAACAACAACAACAACAACAACAACAAAAACAAAGCTGTGTGAAAATCCAAAACACTGTTCACACCAAAACAATCCCTTTTTAATAGATATTTTTTGTCCAACTATTTCCAGAGGAGAAAAATAAAAGAAAATTGAATTAATTTGTTGTAAACACAGTTTGTTTTTCTTGTCTTCCTTTAAATGAATAATGTGCATTTGGAAATAACAGCTGTTTCTTGGGGCTATGTGCGGGGGTTGAGTGATTTTATTTCTATACTTCAAGGACTTAACTTTTAACTTTTTGTATAATGTCAAAAAAAAAAAAACAACAATAGTGCTTTTTTATCTTGGAAGCATCCATCTGTCTATCTGTCCCTGTTGAAAATAAAAATATTAGTATCATCATAGTAATATAAGAATATACTATAAATATTTCAATACTACAACTATTCATATAATAATATTAAATGCAAATATTTTCAAAAGTAATCCAGAGAAAATTCTACAACACCAGACTTAAAGGTTACAAATTTATAAATTCTAGTGAAAATAATCATATTTTGAACTTTGAAAAACTTCATAGCTCATGAAAGACATCACTTGAATAATATGAATTTTAAAAATGTTTTATTGATAAAGCAGCTATTGATAAGTAATGTGTTTTCAGAATGAGGTCTTCTTTTTGAAGACCTGGGATAAAGAAATCCATCTTTTCATATAAAATGAAAGTTGATGAGCATCTCTGAGTTCAGAGCTCCTGGTACAACCTGAGATCTCTCCCTTATGATTCTGAAATGCGTCTTTTTTATACCTTAGTCATACGATAAGATACTGAACGCATCAGGTGTCTTGTTGGGGAAAATTATAAGTAGTCATGAAAATAGGGACACTATCACCACACAGACACATGGAGCAGGTAGAAAAATGGGGGAAATTTTAAGGTTACATCTTTGGTTTTGGCATTTCCAAGCTTTGGAGTACTTGGTTGCATGCCTTCAACACTGTTTATACTAACTACATAGATTTAAATTGTTCTGGTCTCTGACTCTTTAAACGATGTTACTTCTCTCTGCTGAGTAGCACAGATGGCACCTGATGCCTCATCCTCAATGCCTTTTTCTAAAAGTATTTAATAAGTCTAAAATTCCTGGCTTGATCTTGTTTCCACTGAAGAAAATGGCAACATTCACTTTGACTTAAGTGGGAGAAAAATGAGATCCAACTAAAAATCAGGAAACATATTTGTACACTTCCTGAAACATGATCCAACTGATAATTACACTTTAATTGTTCTCTACTACACCTTATTTATTTGTTTTCCCTACACTGTTCAAAGAAAAGGAAAACAAGTCCAACTTAGGCATTTTAGAGAAAACCTCGTCTGCATCTTGTAAAGTTACTTTTGTTTGCTTCTTTTTCTAAACAGTTTTATTACCTTTGCCAAAAGTATGCTTCCAATTATTATAATCATGCAATTGTAATTCAGAAGATATAGAATTCCCATAATTAACTCTCTAAAGGCAAAAAAATTGGCCAAGTCTAAACTGATAGTCTAAATCAAAACAAAGCTGAAATTTGCTTTTTCTGAGTCTTTAAAAACCATTCCAGGTCGTTCCACCTCCACCCCCACCTGCCAATATTTTTATATTCAAAATTTCCTACATACTGTCATGGACTAAATCTATTAAAATATTATGAGAAAAAAAAAATATATATTACCATATGAACACAACAATTATCTACAATCCAAAAAAATTCAAAAAATATTCAAATATGATCGACTATCTATGAGACTTGGAAACAGATTATTATCTATCAATTATCTAATAATAATTACAATTTCTACTATTTCAGCATGTCACATTTTCCCTTGTCAGGCCCAGTCTAAAGTCAATGCAATTCACCACTGAATTACTAGAGGGTTAAATATTTCTTATTTATGTTCTGGTATTTTATTCTATTGCCAGATGGATTTTGCTTTCTGTGTAAGTGACAGATAATAAAAAGTAGACCCATCTTTTTTTATTGCACAGAATTAGTTCTATGTCAAACTCTTTGGTGTTAACATTTAGGTATAGTTTACGTGCAATTAGTACAGAGGAGATCACGTGTTTGGGTTTTAAGAAGGAACAGCATAGTGACTCATGTTTAATGCATGATTTTAGAGATTAATTCCTTGTCCAAAGCCCAAACTGACTGTTACATTAAATCTTGCAATGCCTCAGAGCAAGAGGGACTACAAATTTTAGGTGAAAACTACACCACCACAGTACAACCTATACTTTTCCCATAGTCACAGTAGCACAGCACAAACCACACATGTTGGTGTCTGATCTCTAAACAATAGGAGACAATAAGCATTTAAATTCTGCACACCAGTAATCTATAGTTTAATTATCCATAGCTAATTAAGTTAGAGAGTTAAACAGACAGATTATCCTATGCAAGATCTGTATCTATTTTGTGAACATTGCAACAAAGCGTGTCTATGCGTGAAGCTGATACAGCACAGTACTTGCCAGAACTACTTCACAGAGCTCAGATTCTGTATTAAGGCTACACGTCATACCTAAAATTAAAGTACATTTTGCCCACTAAAGTTCACATGGGAAGGAAATGTGAGAAATCAGCTGCGTAGTCCCTTCCTCATTTCAAAACAGATTGTTACTTTGCAATCTGCTTTAAACTACTGCACTGACACTCTTCCCTCTGAGCAGGCCAGAAATTGTACGGAGACGCAATTTCTCCATTGTTTCCATTTTGGCCAAGTGGGAAGAAGTAGTCTTTTTATTTTTTTTTCTTAACAAGGTACCTTCATGTAACCGCTCTATGAAGCCAGACAGGGGAGAGGGAGCAGCCAATTGTGGCATCTCGGCATTTGTCCCAGTGGGGAGGAGGGAGTGACCTCCACTTCCCTGAGACACCTGGCAGAGGAGCCACAGGTCCTCCCTCTGATAGTGCTGGGAGACCTTGGAAAGCATAGTAACGTACAAATAAAATATTCCTAGAAGCAAGCAAACCCTGTAAGACACTTGTTCAGCCTACAAAGTCCCTTTTCTCTCCTCCCCTGTAGGCCAAATACTCCGCTTCATTTACTGTAGATAAATTTCCAGTCAGCAAAATGTGAGTTAGCTTAAAATGTATTTAAACGCTCTCCTATTCCTAAGGGAAAGATCTTTCCTGAGACTATTGCTAAGGAAACTGTAACCATTTTCATGGAAAAGGCAAGCTGCTTGGTAAAGCAGAAACCAGCTCAACAACAAAAAAGCCCTTGTGTTTTATTTCCTTCTCTTTTGCATCAACAAGCTAAGTTACAAACACCTAAATGTTAGGCAATGAAACGTAATACTAGTTAAATTTAAAATTAAGTTAAAACTAATATTATTTTTTGCATGTTTTATTTAGCAGTGGATACCACTATAAAAAATTTGATTGTTCCAAATTAGGAAAGGATAACACTGTTGCCGCTGTAGGATTCACTAATATAATAAGGTTAAAAATCAGATCCCACTTAATATATTCAGAGAAGATACTTCCAATGCATTCTGCTATCAAAATATGCCTGTCTGTAGCTCTTTGAGGGTGCAGATTATGCATTAGCTTCCCAATACTGGAATGTGGGTTGGCCAAAACAGTGAGATGATCCCCTGTGCCTTAACCCCAAATTTGCAAAGGTTATAGACATGCTCAGCATGGATATAGCAAGTCTCCTTGATTTTAACAAGAATTTCTGGGAGCAACATTTTGGAATATCAGTCTATCTGGATTACTTCAATATTAATTAAAGATCCAAAATTTTGGTATCCATTTGTAACACCTTCTTTTAAAAAAAAAAAGAATTGTAAGCATGATTATTAAATGCAAAAATATTACTCTGATATATCAGTTTCATTTATTGACACAGAAAAACATGCCATAATTATAGAATGTTCTGAAGAAAGATCAAGATTACCTCTACTATGTCTAATTTGGTCAGTATTAGAAGCATTAACATGAGATTAAAGGGAGAAAAGTGTGCAGCACAAAGAAAATCTCTCCAGTAGTAATGAAGAGAAGAGAAAAACAGAAGAGGCTGACATATTAAAGGAACACCAGAAACATTTCTGAGGCTCTTTAGGTGTAGATCTATTTCATGTCTTTGTGGCTGTGACAGTATATTTGAATACAGCAAAATAATCTGCTCTCAGTTACACTGATGAATCTATGCATGATACCCAATGATGAAGCATGATATCGTTTAACATCAGTAGAATTCATACAAAGTCACAGAGCAATACTTTGTATCGGTTATAGTTTCCAAGAAACGGTAAAAATCCTGTTCCACTGGTTTTAAGGGTAAAATAAAAGAATACTTTGGCTTGGAAAGAGAACAAGAAGTCAGCATTTACCATGGCTTCAAAGTACCAAAGGAGCTGTTAAGGTGCAATTTTTTCCACTATTGGACATTGAAAGTACTTTCCGATTAATTGCCAGAGAACACATTTTAAACAGCAGACTGCTCAGTGCTTTACTTCCTGTAAGCCTGGAACTCTAAGGTAGGCTTGCTATGGCTTCCTACTGATTTGTTGCAGAAACATTTCCTGTAAATTCAAGCTTTATGTTAGTTTGTGATGAAAAATAACAAGATGATTAGAAGCTATTAACAGATCCTCAGATAAAACTCATAATGACATGAAGCTGTGGTGGTTTTACCCAGCTACACAGGCGACCTCCACCACAACCGCTCGCTCACTCCCCCTCCTCAAAGAAACAGGGGGAGAAAATATGATGGACCAGGGCTTAAGGGTTGAGATAAGGACAAGCAGTTACTCACTAATTATCGTCACGGGCAAAACAGACTCAACATAGGGAGATTAGTATAATTTATTACTATAACTAGCAAACTAGAGCAGTGAGAAACTAAAAGCAAGCTAAAACCACCTTCCCCCCATCCACCCTCTTCTACCTCCTCCCCCCGAGCGGCGCAGGGGAATGGGGAATGGGGGTTGCGGTCAGCCCGTATCGCTTCGTCTCCGCCGCTCCTTCATGGTCACTCTCTGTTCCCCTGCTCCAACGTGGGGTCCCCCCACGGGATGCCGTCCTTCCCGAACGGGTCCTGCGTGGGCTTCCCACAGGCTGCAGCTCTTCAAGAGCTGCTCCAATATGGGTCCGTACCACGGGGTCCATCCTTCAGGAGCAAACTGCTCCAGCATGGGTCCCCCACGGGTGGCAGCTCCCACCGGATCACCTGCTCCTGCGTGGGCTCCTCTCCACGGGCTACAGGTCCGGCCCGGAGCCTGCTCCTGCGGGGGCTCTCCATGGGCTGCAGCCTCCTTCAGGCCAGATCCACCTGCTCCACCGTGGTCTCCTCCACGGGCTGCAGCGTGGAGATCTGCTCCGCCGTGGTACACCATGGGCTGCAGGGGGACAGCCTGCTCCACCATGGGCCTCACCACAGGCCGCAGGGGAACTTCTGCTCCGGCGCCTGGAGCACCTCCTGCCCTCCTTCTTCACTGACCTTGGTGTCTGCAGGGCTGTTCCTCTCTCCTCTCACTCCCAGCTGCTGTTGCGCAGCAGTTTTTTCCCCTTCTTAAATATGCTCTCACAGAGGCGCAAACAACATTGCTCATTGGTTCAGGTCTGGCCAGCGGTGCGTCCCTTTTGGAGCCGGCTGGAGCTGGCTCTGATCTGACATGGGGCAGCTTCTGGAATCTTCTCAAAGAAGCCACCCCTGTGGCCCCCCTGCTACCAAACCTTTACCACTTAAACCCAATACAGAAGCAAGATCAACATTTCCTGAAATGCTGTTTTTTACCCTAACAAGTCAATCTTGCACTGGAATTCAGAAAGATCTTTTTTTCCTCCTCTTCTTTTTTTTTTTTTTTTTTTTTAAAGTGGAATCAAGCAATAGCTACCAGACTAAAAAGACAAAAGGTTTTCAAAATACAGCGCACTTGTATTTTCTTTGAATATCAGGAACTGTGAATGAAGTTTATAGAAGCTTGGCACTTCTCAGTAGCCATATTAGTGCTATTTCCCTGGAGTTATTTTTATCATGGACTTCTTATTGTCTGCACTTTTTGTTATTCCCTTTTAAAAATAGCAGTCTTCACACTGTCATTCAGTCACCTGCACTCAGGCAGGTGCATGGCCCTCAATGTCCGTGTGAGCCCTCCAGGCAAGGGGGACAGAATTCAATGCCAGTACAGCTCTGAGGCATTTTTCAGATTGTCAGGTTACAGCTTTCTAAAAATCAAATGATGTCCACCTGAAAATAGGCATGCCTGCTTTGTATGTACACTGGCAGGCATTAAAGAGATTTGCTCCTCTATAAACTATCTTTGTTTGCATTTTGAATTACACTTTACAGACTATGAAGGAAAAACACGTTAAGGAAAAAGAATCAAGACATGGCACATACTAAAAATTCTGTCTCCAAGACCTGATTTAAATCAATGCTGTAACCTTTTTCGTAGCCTTCTAACTCGTAAATATTACCCAGTGGGGCAAATTCTCTCTTTTCTGCTGAGCATAATATCATTTCAGAGATGTAAAATAAAAACATATTTTAACTTATTTAAGGTTCTTATTTGCAAATTGCATACCACTATTCCAGCTGCAACTTTTTCAGGAAACCCTTTGCTGGATTTTTTCTGTTTTCTTTAACCAAAGTACATCAACATTGATCCTTTAGGTTAGACCAATATTGTGCTTTTGAAGTTAATCGATTTTTTTATTTTTATTTTTTATTTTTTTTGGAGTAAGCCAATATTACCATTTCTTGGTAATGCTTAAAATGTTTGATTTAGTCTCATGGCTCTTCCCAGTTGAGATAAGGTTAGAGCGGACTTTGGTTTTTAGGTAGTGAAATTCAAGATGAAGTCCAATATGCAAATCACTATAAATACCTCATTTGAGTAGGGATTTCAGTTCATTTTCCATGAAAAACCCTTTAATCCCAAATGACAATTTTACCTTCCTCTTCTGTATGGTTGGTCCATATGTTTAAGCCTGTTTTCATCAACCCTCAGCTAACAGATGGGAAATACCAATAACATTGAGAACCAATACAATAATACGCTGTAAAATCTGCCATCAGTGTAAAATTCATCTCATGACTCACTCTGTGCATAGTATGCACCACAATTTTGCACTGCTCTATGACCAACATACAGTGCAAAGCCACATGGTAGAGATGAACAACCCTGTGTTACGCCCTCTCTAACACTGGGCTGATTTTCCATTCCAGCTGCAATTCATGCTGATGACTTCTACGTTGTGTCTGGGTTTTCCTGCATTCTAATCAAGTCATGTGGCAAACCTTTATCAAATAAAATCTTCTGCATTTGCTTGTGATAAAGCCACGCTGTTTCTGATAATCAGTGAAGTGCATGTACTGCTTTTTAATGCAATCTCAAGCTTGTTCTATCATTCCTTCAAGGTGAAAAACCTATTTTTGATTCTGCTCCCCCTTCCTTCGTCTTTAGGTCTCATTTTGATCAAGATCCATGCTCTTTTTCACAATCACTGTGTGGCAGAGTGTTAAAACATTTACCAACGAATGATTGCGGAAACAATGTATGTGAAAATATGCAAACGCATGAATGAGTGCCACCCTATAAATATTTCAGAAATTATATCCTCAGTTAAATCATTCCTATTGCATATTACTGTCTTTATACTTCTTTTAAACATCTATAACCATGGTTAGACCAGATACCAGTTCACACATATGTAATCATCAATGACAACTAAGAGGAAATAAAATCCTCTAAGTTACAGTTTGAAGCCTACTATTAATTGTAAGCAATGTTTTCAGAAAGAAACATCAGGAAAAATTATTAATTATGTAGATGAATGTTCCAGAATGACATTAAAGAAGAGAAACATATAATGTGGTGTAATGGGAGCACTGCAGGAAGATGTGAAGGACTCTCAGGAATCTTTTTACTTTTCACTCTCAACTTTAAATGTACTGACTTTCAATTAACGGACAAAAATTAGCATATACTCACTGGTTTTGTACATAAAACCACAATGATGTAGTCTGCTTGGTATTCTTGTCAAGGAAGAGTGACATTATAAGTAAAAACAAAGAAATTACTCTTATCCAGGTAATACTTTGAAGACCCACAGGCCCAAAGACCAAAGCCTTTGTCACACAACTACATACAGATTTATGGATCTCATCAACTAAGTCTCAAGCAAAGCTCTGAGAGAGAAAACTGTTAAAAGAGAGCCATGAAAACAGGAAGAAATATTTGGCACTGTGCTGTATTAAATGAGAGGCTATGAAGTTTAAATAAATCTTATCCCAGGGAGCAGCCAGAGGGCTTGAGAAAGGATTTGACAGCAAAAGAGAAGATGCAGCATTTTGCCATATAGTAATAATAGGTTGGCCTTAAAACAAACAAACAAACAAACAACAACAACAAAAAACATTAGCTGGAGATATTGCTATAATGGGGAGATAGAGATACTGGTGAGATATGTCTTCACAGTGTGATTTTTAACTTCTGAATCCAGCCAGGCTGGAATGCAGGGCAAGGAATTAATGTTCCAGGGCTTTAATGAAGGAAGTGAAGAACCAAACCAATGTATAAACCCTCTCCTCTTCAGAGAAACTGCTTTTTTTTCAGATTTTCAGTCATAGTAGCATAGACTTATTGATTTTGTTTTGTCTCCGGGAAAGTGTTTCATTTTCTATGCTAAAATGCATATTTATCAACATAATGTTGTTACCATCTTGGGACCTAGCAATAGCTATAGGATATACCAGCAAGTTACCATCTTCCTTTATCTGTCAAATCTCTGATTGAGGCTGCAAGATTAGAAAATCCCTTTTGAAGGAATTGTCACAAAAATGCAAAGTATTTTTAGAAATTTGCTCATTATAAAATAAGCAATTATTTGAAAAGATTTCAAAACTGTTTCCAGCATTGCACTGTCCTGAATTAGTTTGAGCTACAGAGGAAGTATAATGTTCTTTGGTCAGGTAATGGGGCTTAGTAAGAAGTGCTCAATCTAGTTTCACCAAGAAACTCTATTCATAAATAACCTTGTTTTCCATTGTTAACAGCAAACTGAATGTAGTGCCAACAGAGGAAGCCGGAGGCTGGCTGAGTGAAGCATTCAATTCAAGCAGTGTGATGGCCTGATGTAACAGCTTCAACGGACTTTCTGCAATCCAGCTGAAGTATTCACAGACTTAAGACTATTGGATGGAATAAACACATTTTAAAAAATGCAACGTGTAGTAAAGACATTCTAGAAACAAACCAAAAGGATCTTGAGTTTAGTATTACCAATGTAGTTACAATGGTTAATAACTGTGCATTTAGTGATAGCCAACCAGTACAAGCCACTCTGAATTATCAGTATAGTTTATCTATCCTGGATCCAGAGAAGAGAAGCCAAAGTAGTCACATTTTTGTTCTCTAATGACAGCAAGGAGCCACAAAAGACAATTCATAGATAAATATCTGATTTAATAGCTTATTATGACTTATTATGGGGTTCTTTTCACAGAAACATTGGAGTAAATCTATCTATAGTGAAATTTAGTTGTTTGGTGAAATTCATACTTTTGTTAAATATATTTCATAAATTATTGAAAGTATTGTTATTTGTTGGTATCAGAATAGCCTGTAGAAACTGCAAAGTGACATTAAACCATATGTATTCATATAGCAAGCAATCTCTCCCCGTAGGAACTTGTAAGCTATAAAGTGAAACAAAACAAAAGAAGTAGAGAAGATAATTGTGTTTCTGTGGCATGGAAATGGGGACAAAAATGGGAAACTAGGACACAGGAATTAAGTGATCTGCTCATGGTTAGAGGAGTCAATAGCAAACCCAGAAAATAAATCCAAGGTCTTCATTGCCATCACTGAGCACCCCTTTCCACTCAAATCTCATGACATCTACCTTTTTTTAAAATGAGTTTGATGGAAGAAGGAATAGTCAAATATTACAGCCTGAAGGTTTTCCCTATCCTTTGATATTTCTATACTTTACTATTATTGCCTAAGAGTAAATCTAGTGTTTAGTTTAAAGCAAAATCTTCATTTAGAAGAACTTTCATATGCATTTATTTTAAATAGAACAACCTCTGAATCAAAATAATAGACTAATCACTACTATCTTTTAAAAACTTTTTTTTTTCTTAATTCCGAAACAGGCTATTTTGTTTCCCTTCACCCCCCCCCCCCCCCAACTGAATACCATCTCTACTCAAAATCTAAAGTAATATGATGTTTTAGAAAGTAAAGTCATCAGTAGGTTTCCACAAAGGTATCCATGTTTATCCTATACCAGAATTATAATATTGGTTCTTAAAAATGTTTCCATTTTAAGTGTTTATGGGCTTTTACTGTAACCAATTTTAATGATTTTTCTAGGGGGTAATGTCAGATACTTCACATTTTAAACCACTGTTTGTTAAATCCAAATAAATTAAATGCCTGCTCACAGCAATATAAGGCAATAAAAAGGAAAGACCCAAGTAGCCTCCATTACATGGGAATCAATTCCATTTACTACAGAGTAAGAATGAGGGCAAGGATATCTTGATCTACTTGTATATTTGTTCCAACAATAAAACTCCACAGATCAAAGACATTTAAAAAAAATATTACTAAGAGAAAATCTCTCTTCCTTTTGATCTTCCCCCCCGCCAAGTTATCTGTGAAACTAGAAACTGAATTAGCATATAGTCTCAGAGACAAATTTTGGGGCTCACATAAGTGTATGAACACGACTGATTTTGACAACATAAATAAAAACGGGTGGGATTGCATTACTGCCTTCCTTTTTAGTGAAGTATTGTGGCAGTACAAACTTAAAAAATTTGACAATCTTAAAAATTAAATAAACCAAACCATAGCATCGGAGAAGGAGCTGCTGTCCCAGCTTTTTCTCCTTTGTAGCCTCTGGGAGAAGAAAAGCAACTTAAGGTACAGAAAGAGTCAATCATTTTCCTGTAGACACTATTCTAAACTGATTCCATTGCTCTAAAGACTCACAAAAACAGCACGATTACATCAAACATTAATTATCAGACTGCACCTTTGTCTTGTAATATGCAGCTACAGGGACTGATCAATCTCCTGCAAAATGCGTGGAACATGCCTTTTAAGGAACCTCTGCTGATCATCAGGGTCTTTTGTTTGTTTAAAACTAGATGACCCACCTTTATTAGTTATTAAGCAATTAGGTAAATTGCAGTTAAATACTTGATCTCTGAAGAACGGATATAACTATAAAAATGACTGTGAATTATGTGTTTCCTGAACTACAGGAATAATAAGCAAAAATAACAAACAGATTAGATTGTACAAATAGAAGGCCAAGGGAAGCAACTCCATCTGATCAAAAGCACATCTTCATCTGGGTAGAAATATGCATTACAACAACAAAAATAATCCTAGACCACATGCCTTTATTCATTCCATCCTGCGTGTCTTATGGCCTAGCTTGAGCAGGGGAAACAATTTTGCCTTCAAACTCTGCATGTACAAAATCTACTTTCCATTTTTCACCTCAATGAGGTGTTTATTTCTAACCATCAGCTTTGCTATCTGTAAAGCATAGATCCTCCAAGTGTATTCTAAAACCTGAATAAATAGATACTCATTTTCTGAGTGATTACTTCGGAGGCTAGAGAAAACAGGAAAAAGGACAAGAGAGACTTTCCAAGTTATTCAGCACAAAAGCCTAATCAGAGCCTTGTCTAACAGCTTAAAAACACCATTTATTTATTTATTTTTAATACAACAAACAGAAATGTCCACACTGTCTCCAACATACAGCACAGTGCCAGTACCCTTTGCATGATCCAGTTACCAGGAAAGAGTGGTATCTCTAGCAAACTGTTCATCTGTTCCAGCAGAGCAAATATTTGGCTTAAGGAAAGTGTAAAAAATACATACGAAAAATCTATGGCAGCGATCTGATAGTAAAATAAAAAATAATTTTAGAGCATCCTCACTCCAGCAAGCTAACCTGAATTGTATTCCATGTCCACAGTATCAAGAGAGCAGAATTTTACCAATCATACTAGCATCAGATTAATTTGTATGATGTTGAATTTACAGCAATCTGAGAAAATGAGTATGACAGGCACAGAAGTTACTATTCTTACCTTCAGTGTACTTGACAAGGAGTAAAGAAAGAAATTTACTGGACAATAACATCATAGAAGCAGGGAAATTAGTATTTAAATATTAATACATCGTTCACTGTGTGTTTTATAAAGTATTTAGGTTACTAAAGGTTGATTTAATACCATAAGCCACTCCATATCTCAAATACAGAACCTGCGGTCAGAGAACATATTTACCAATGAAAAGTTAATTTTGCTACATTGCCAATAACAAATTAGCTAACTAGGTAATGGATTAATTACCATATATCTAAGCTGAATACAAGCTTATGAAAGACTGCAAAAATGAGTACTGAAATCTCCCATAGTATACATTTGCAGATTTCTGCATATTTAACTAGTATTCTTTTATTTCAGAAGTGCCAATAAATTAGAGGAAATTTTGTTTCACATTAATTTGTGTGATGAAGCAGTACATACAAAGCCCATCAATTACAGTGATAGAAGTAATTACGCTTTCAGTTCCTATGAATTAACTATGCATCATATTCTTGGTAATAAGTGGTATGCATGATTATTTCTGACTGTATCCATCTGCTTAATTTTTAATGCGTGTCATAGTACGTATGCAGATTTTAATTGACAATAAAAACATGTACATTTATTAGTTGTTTTCAACTTTATTAGTTAAACTTGTGTTATGCTAATGATCCTAATGCATGCTAATGGCGATTTCTTAGTGAATCATTGAATGTACTCACTGTTATATTCTTAGAGAGGATAAGCGAGAGCCATGATAGTTAATAGTTAAACAGTTAAATGTGGAGCAAAACAGCTGCATTCTGACTGCATCATAGTAAATGACAATCTATAATAAAGTCATAATGCAGCAGCTAGCATACCCTGGTGCGGACAATGCAAGTGCAGAGAGACTGCCAGAAGTCTTTAGAGTGACAGTAAGTCATTCACCAATGGTTCAAATAGTTTCTTATTCTTTTTTGTTGTTGTTTATATGTAATCCAAATACCAGGTATCATTTGTTACTTTTATACAAAATCTTTTAGCCTTGCGCATAATGGAGAATCTGAGTCCATGAAAGGGGAGATTTTAGAAAACCTAGTGTATGTCATAATAGTTATGCATTAAATATTAAAATTAAATAATAAAACTTATTTTTTATATTCAGAATGATAAGGTTAGGTTCAATAAGATAAAATCAGGTCCACTTTGTTCCAAAGGGCTCCAAATGTCTTTTCTTAGAATTAGATAACCTTAGTGTATAGAACCTTAAACCAACGAAGACATATTTTAACAGGTACACAACAGAGATATGAAGTTAAGTCATCCTGGTACCTCCCTCTGTGTTTAGAAGTATGCAGAATTCATCATGCTGACATCACAGTTAAATACCCCTACCCACAGAAACTAAGGAATTAAAACTATATAAACTAGAATTATCACCAGTGAATCTAGATGATTTCTGAGGAAAAAAAAAAAAAAGGAAAGAATTTTTTTCCTAGTGCTTTATTATTCAGTTTGCCAGCAGGGGCACTCAAATAGGTTAAGCAAGTCTGTCAACGCGGTCATGCACATAACACAAAACTTAGCCTTCTGACCTCTCAGTGCACAGCTCCCCAGTCAGCACCCACATCCCATGGGATGCTGCTGCTTTCTTTCTCCAATGCCCGCTGCAAGCACCACTGCATTGAGTCCTGGAGCAAGAAAGGGCAACTGTACTGCTCTGCGCTCTGGAGAGCGCTGCTGGGCAATGCATCAGGAGCATAACCCACCACACTACTTCACACATGGCAGCAGTACTGTCCTTTAGTCTTCGGATTGAGCTATGTTGTGGGTCTTGTCACGTAATCCCAACGCAAGACCTGTCAGGAAAAATACATATCAAGATGTCTATAATTTGAGAGGCCTGGCTAATTCTCCATGGGTTAAAGGAAATACAAGGGTGTCTGGTAGCTCCCATATATCAAAAAAGATTTTTTACTACTAATAATCACATAATTTTATTTCATACATACCAATACTTTGAATGTTTTTATTAGTGTGTAGGACTCTTGGTAATATAGCACAGTCATGAGAGAATAAAGCAGAGAGAGAGCAGATAATTTAAAAATATCAGTATTAATGTTAACTTTGATATGCACGAAAACTTTAGTATCCATTTCATTTCAAATGTTAAATGTTAGAAAATATTACACAAAAGATTTCCAAAAAATTTGCCTCCTTCCCTTTTTATTTTTAAAAATGTAATTCTCCCCTCTACAACCCCTCCCTCCCTCCCTGTTATTAGCTACAAAATGCTGTAATAATCATTTAATCTATATGGTAAATCAATGCAGCCCTTTTTCACAAGAACTGGTGAGTGAGAACTATGGTCTCATTGAAAATGTGCCAGCAATTCAGTTATGATTGCTATTGTTGCTATTGCAGAAATGGAATTACAGTAACACCATTAGTCATAACAGGTTTTGTTTGTTTGTTTTGTTTTGTTTTTGCTGTTGTTGTTTTAAACATATAATTAAAACATATAGAAAAAGGGACAGATAAGGTCTATTTCCAGGGAAAATTATGGGGAAGATATTAACATAATTTTGTTTTTATTTCTGTACTTGCACATGTGGACTGACATTCCTTTAATAGTGTCATGTTCACTCTGATGTTTTCTTTGCCGTCTTTCATTTGCAAGCCTTTTGGCACCTAAAACACCCCAGGCAATAAACAACTTCCTAACATTTGTCATCTAGAAAAACGTATTGCACTCAAACACTAGAGGACCAGAGGCCACAACCACATGAAAGTCACACTTCATTTAACATCTATTACACCACTCTTACTTCTCCCCCGTCCTCCCCCTTACTTTCTTTTTCTCTAGTAGGCACAGTGTCAGTCTCCAGTGAAGGTTTATCCATCCCTTCAGGGCAGTGTTTTCAGCCTCTTTTGCTATGTCATTCTGCAAATTGATGTTTGAATCAACTCATTCTTTTAAGATTCATGAATTTAATTAATGTCACATCCTGTTCCCCGTTTCACTGGACTTACAACATTCATTTATTATTTTTGGTCATAGCTCTTTCCCATTCTTAACAGTAAGAAAAAACTAACTGGGTTTTGTTTATTTGTTTTCCCTTATTTCACATCAAAGAAATGAGTGCAAAACTCAAATTTAACATACTACCAGATGCATATTTTAGAACAATTTAGTTGTTATTGAATATGTTTTTTCAAGATATGCTACAGAAATAGGTATATAATCAGTTGTCTTAAGGTATACTGCAGCTGTCATCATTAAGTGTTTTCTCAGTAAATTAGACCTACAAAAAGGGCAATGGAATTTTACAAAATTCTCTTTCCTCTTTTATTTGATTACCCTTCTTCTTATGGTATCTCTTCCTTCTCTTCCTTCTCTTCTTTTTCTAGAAGGCATGGGTAAGTAGAGACCTCTGCATACAGTTGAGCAAATAGCAAAATTTTATCAGGTAATCCGAAAGAGGAGGGATTCCAGAGTACTCATCTCATCTGGAAATGTTTCCACTGTTGCATGCCTGAAGATTACATGCAGCTCATGTGTAGGCCAGCGCAGCCACTCTAGTGCTCTTGGAAATACAGCTTTATGGACACATTACAGGGGGAGATGCCTTGGCTGATAACTCAGATCCTTTTGAAGACCTAAGGTCTTGACATGCCTGACATACACAAGGAAAGTGTGTGGAGTGGATACACAGTCTCAGTGCTTGGTTCTTCCATCTATGTGTACTAGTTCACTACTGCTGATGGATGCAGTGCTGCTGAACTTGTTTACAGTTTGCAGTGATGATACAGAAAGATCTTTGGGACCTAGTGCCACAGCACTCTCAGTTTCTTCATAGTAAAGTAAAAAATTGAGAAAGTCACATTATAAAGCAATATTAGCAGGCAAAGGTAGCCTTCAAGCTATCAAAGAAAGTAAGTTTCATCTCTGCAGTGATAACACAAGAGAAACATTTTTGGTGAAAGAAAAATGGAAATATAGCTATTACATAAAACACATGTTATTTAAGTAAATGGAAAATACGAGGTAGGAGTCCAGTGGGAGATATATTGGAATTTAATCATAGATTACAAAAACAACTTTAGAATTTCCCAGAAAAGGTCTTAGAGAAAAGATATAAACAAATCTCATCAAATTAATCTCTTCATTGTTCCTAATCTCCTGTGCTGTCATAAGATTACCAATGCTTGATCTCATATCAGATATTAAATTTCACCCCTACACAATGGCTTGTTGGAGAAAGGGGTTGTTTAGTCCCAGACAAAATAGAACAAATTAAATAAAAATTTTTGGTACTTTCTAGTTTGAGATTAGTGCTCATATTCCATTACTAAGTAGCCACAGAAACTCCTATGAAGAAGGAAATGATGCAAAGACTGTCACAGCTGGAAGAAGGGTCACACTAAATAATTGACCTTAAGAACTTGAACACTTTAACTCACAAAAGTGTCACATTCAGTGTGGAAAAGATCCAAGAAACAGGTGATACTTTCACACATTTACTGTGAAGCTTTCAGATTACAAACATGAAGCAGGATGGGCAGCAGCAGCACCTCTATGGTCCTTGCATTTAACTCTCCCATTTATTTGAACAAATCCAGCTAGGGAAGACTAGATCTGAAGTTCTGTGATGACCTGGAAGATTTTATGAGTAATATAAAATAAAAGCTAACCTCCCAGATCTATACTTTCGTGTATCCCAGAGAAGCCTGCTTTAAACATGCTTGTTAGTTCTCAGTTTCTGGAAACTATTTATGTTAAATCAATCCCTCTACCTCCTTAATCTCTCTTTCTCTCTCTCTCAATTCTATAAATACTTTTTGTTTAGAAGTAGTACATTATTCCCTTCTCCATTTTGGATTAAGCATAAATCTTCAGCCTAAAGGGATAGGATGAAGGCACCACAAACATCTCTGTTGCATGACTGGGTTATTCAGCTGCGCAGTCAGAACAGAAATTCAGTGCAACTAAGTAAGCAGGTTTTAGATCAAATCTCACTTTGGCCCATAGCTGACAACAGATATAGTGCTAACAGGTAGGCAAGGACTGTCTACAACAAAAATAAATCTAGTACATGTACAATGTGTGCTTACACACTGTATTTTGTGGTGTTTAGTTTATTGTAATAACTATCTAAGTAATGTGAAATACCCAGGTGTTCTTATACAAAAGTACTCAGTGGTTTCCAGAATCACTTAATTATATGAAATTGGTGCTTTTGGAAAGTATCACCTTTCAAAGATTCTAAGATCAGTCCCCTAAAATTTCAGGTTTTAATATGGAAATAGCATAAGTTTGTTCACTGCAGTTCAGTGATTCTTAAATGAATTCCAGTTCAAGAACTCTAAATGTATGATTAAGTCAGACTTCTGTTTACCAACACATCATATTTTTACCAATTCTTGGACAGACTGGTAGTAAAATTGCTAGTTTTTTCTCTGCTAAAGTAGGCAAGGTTGGCTCACTGAGTTCAAACTTTGTTTCAACTTTACACTTTTTTAACACAAGTTTGTAATCTGCAATTCACAGAACTTCAAAGACTGCCGATTAACCATGAATCTTCAGAAAGTAAAGAGTTGAGAAATCCCCCATCTTTCTTCCACAGTTATGGTCTGACATTTCCTCAAAACAGGAAGCAGAATGGGATTCTCACATACAATAACCTCCAGATTGTTAGGAGATTAAGACATCTTCAGCAATGAACTATTAAGATTGCCTGAGCATATGCCACACAATGGGTATCAACATTCTGAAAAAAAATAAAAAAATAAAAAAAATCCAATTCTGGACAAAAATGATCTGACCCTATATGCAGTATCTCCTCCCTACATCATTTGACTGAAAACATATAACCAGCAGAGCAACTTCATAAAACAACCTTTTAAAGTATCACAAGATTTGATGAAGGAATTGGAGATGAAATACACGAGAATCTAGGATTCTCGGCATAGACATAACTAAATATTTGCTGTAATGAAATCCCTTAGATAAAATGGCTTCACTTGAAAAGCGTTGACAATTGCAAAATACTGGGGCATGAACAAAAAGAAGGGAAACCCTGTGAGACAGTTTGGAAGTTCCTCTTGTCTGTCAAGGTTATTGCTAGCATATGACCATAGCCACCAATCCTTTGCTTCCACTTCGGACCTGAACTTTGAAGTCCTGGGCAAAGAAAATACTCCTCTGAAGTAGTAAATATACTGTTAGGGAAATGGTTTTAGGTGTCCATAAGAAAATCATTTGAAAGTAGAGGAAATTAAGAATCACAATATCTAGGCTTAAATTTGTTGTTGTTGTTGTTGTTTTTAACAATAACTGCTAAAGCAGTATGAGATACTCATATGCACTTCTTCAAGAACATCAAGTACAAGAAAGGATCAGAGAATAGGAGGGAGAAGGAGGAAGAGAAGGATACTTTAAAAGCATCTTGCTATGGATCCTGAAATCAACCTGACTTTAAACTCAAAAACCATCAACCTCACAGCAAATAGCTATTAAGTCAACTGGAATGAAGTTGTTTACTGATTGCACCTCTCCTTCATGCATTTGTTACAGAAAACTGTGGTTTTTAATCATAGGAGTACAATAGGCAGCTAGATTTAGGTAGATCACTGAGCTAACATGATTACACAGCTGCAGAAAAGAACTGCAGAACCCAGATTAGAGCAGAGACTTTGCACTCAGATATATTTCAATCCACTGACTAGAACTGACGTTCACAGACTCCATCGCTCATTTTGAAGAGATGTTTGACTATTCTTATTGCTGCACTGCTTATTCTGAATGCAGAAGAGTGGACCAGACCAGACAAAACTAATTTGACTTTCTTTTGCATTATGATATGGGATTCACCTTCTCTGTATAAACAACGCTGTGTGACTACAGCTTTTCTTTACATATAGCATTATTAAACTTAACACAGTGAAAAAACATAGTCAGCATTTCAGAGAAATCAGAAGCTGGCTAATATCATGGAAAAAATATAAGGCTAAATAAAGTATGATATACAAGCCCTGACACTGGATGGTAAAATAGGCTAAGCCTCTTCAAATGGAAAGAACAATACATGTTAGTATTGGCTGAGTTTCTAGCTTTTCCCTTTTTAAATTATTTTTAATTCTTTCTTGCAGGAAGTTATTAAGAAACTAAATAACTGAGGGTATAGTCCAAGGAAAATGATACAATTGTTCTTTCCCCCTTCCCTTAACTCCACACTGTGATACAGTTTCCAGAGCCGAAAATTTACTAGCAAAAAATTATTCTCTGGTGACTCAACTTCAGATGAGAGCTAATATTTTGTCACAAAGTAAATACTGGCTAAGTCAGAAAGCAGTAGAATTGGGCTCGTTGAAGTTTGCAGATGCTAGGTAGTGCATCTGGGAAGCAATAATTTTATCTACTTTTATATATTGCTTTGTCCCAAACTAACTATACTGTAACCAGTTACACAGGAGAGTTGAATGTTATTATGGGCAGCTTATTAAAAGCTCTGTTCAACATGCAACAAAAATAAAAATACTGGGGGACCAGGCAAAAAATGTGCATCTTCTTCTAGATTGCACTTATTTTATGAACGTAGGTAAGAACTGTAAAAGGAAATAAAAAGATATCAACAGTGGCAACAAAGACATGGGAATTCTAGCTGATGACATTTAGTTGATCAAATCCATAGCTTCAAGGGTCCTTGAGAAGGACAAACGGAGAGATGCCTAATTGTATACTTTCTTCTGCTTTTGATTTGTTTATTTTGGCTGGTCACCAATACCTCGGGTACGATTTTGATATGTCAAGAAACATCTCCAGTAAGGGAGCGGAGTTTTCCTTACCTTAATTTAGGTGGTAGGTAAATAGGTAATAGGAGCAATATCATTTGGATTACATATCTCAAAGAACGGACACTCCTTGACTAATTATTTAGTACCATTAGTGAATTTACAATAGAAACAACATTGCAAAATGCAATAAAATATAAGAATTAGCATCTGAAGGTAAAAAAGCACAAGGAAACCAAACCCCAAGGAACTTCTATAGCACTTCATTCTCTGTTGAGCAATTCTGTATCTCCTCCACAGCAAGAAATATTTCAGCATCCTAAAACATCATCACAGTTGATGCTGCTGCTGTAAACTGGAAAGACATCATTTATGTGAACAGTTATGGAGATAAGTTATGTATCTTGATAAGAATGTTTACATGTTCCTAAACAGGGATACTATGATATGAAATAGATTTAATTCTTTATTAGACAGATACTGCTTACCTGTAGGCCCTTTTATCTTACTCTTCATCCCTATTTCAGAAAATTTTCTCCCATATTTCAATACCTAGTTAGACCCAGATCTACTGATACAGATTCTTCAGTCTCATCGTTTGTGCTTCAAGACCATAAGGAATCTAAACTCAGTTATGTTTTCATTCATATTCATAGTTATTTTCACTTCATGTGTATTACCTATATCCAAATGTATGTCATTGTGGCTAGTATCTGAATCATTATTCTTCAGACTTCTTGCATTTAGATCAAATTTTGTTCTACTAAAATCACCCACAAAGTCTCAATACAAAATAATGAAAGCAAAAATTTATTATTTTGCAAATCACTAGACTAAAATGATTCTAGTTCTCTTACTTCATTTCAAAATGAGTGTGCTACAAGTTTTCTCCAATAGCAAGTTAACTAGACAATGATCCCCAACATCAGAAAACACTTCAAACAGGAATTTTCCTTTAAATAATCCCTCTAAATATGAGGTACCGAAGCCATGGAAACGTAACAAATGTGCTCTACAGACGTTTATATGTACTAAAAGAAGACAGAAAACCTTTATTTATGTGAAAATTGTATGATCATTCATTTCTCTTATTTGTGTAGAAAATTCATATAGGAATATCAAATTTGTTTACCCTTGAAGAGAAAATATTCTGATGGGTTTTGTTCTGTTCAGTTGCATTAAAAATTCACATAAAACAGATTCTGAAAACGGCAAAGAAAGCTTCTACAGATGAAACGTATTTTTTTGTTTCCAAGTCAAGCATATCTTTAAAGACACTTATTTCACGATAATAATAAGCATTAGGAATAAGTCCACAACAAAGACTGTAGAATAGTGCTAAAACTGGGTTCCTTTAAGCTGAAGTTGTTCTTTAAACAACATTCACTGAGTACACTTTTCTTTGAATATATGGAACATCATGAGAAGAGAGGTCCCTGTGCCTTCCTAAAATTGTTTGAAACAGTGCATCACCTCCTGTAATCACCATTTCAGTCCAGGAAGTCAAAATAATTCTAAAATTTGTAACCATATTTATGAAGCCATAACTATAATTTCAGAGGATTTCTCATATGAAAAGCATCAACAAGTAAGCAGCTTCTAACTGATCTCTGGCACATAAATAAAATCTGATAAAGATAACTAGTTGAAATTATAGAATTTACCTTGGGAATCAATACCAATAGAACATGTCAGATTCATCAGATTTATTATTATATATAGTTTCAATTTATGAAGTTTCCATTTCAGAAAAAAAATACCAGTTTAGAAAATCACTTCATCAGTAGGGAGGAACATGGAGACTTGTACTTCATTTCTGAGGTTCAGAGGTCTCAAAATAGACACACCTCTGTAATCCCTTACAAATATTGGTATTTCAGAAGTCCAGATACAGTGAACTGCCTAAAGGTCATGTCATATTTAGAAGTCCTCCACCCTGACCCGAGTATGGCAAGGGCAAAACTTAGATTCCTCTTAGGTCTTTTGTATTCACTCTTGACACCAGTAACCTAGAAATGAGGGTGAGATAAAACTTTGCTGCCTCTTTATCATGCTGTTATTGAATTCATACACTAAATTCATACTTCACCTTAACAAAGCAATCTTGGTGTTTGTTTTCATGTCCAGATCAATACAGAGAATCTTATTTAACTATTACTGAAATAGCATCCTGCAAAACAATAACATGCTTTCTTCTTTAAATCTGTCACACTTGTGTTCTTCAAAGATAGACATGGGGTTCAGGATGTTTATTTCAGATGTTTAGTTGTCAAGAAAGACTTGAGATTTGTTACAGAGAATGTAGATGTTATTCTCTGGATGCCTACAAGTTATAAGAAATATTACAGCAACTACTTCATATTGTTATGAAATAATATCCCTCCTCCCCCTCCCCAGCAGTCCTTGCACACAAAATTCTTGTTTTGGAACTTTAAGAAAAGGTGCGTCATGGTCCAAGGTCTAAAAATGAAATCCAAATTCAGACCCAGCTCAGACATCTAATTTTCAGTTTTTCAGTTGTTCTTGATTCCAAATGATTATTAATTTTAGATGGCAGCAATTGTTCAATCTAATTTTGCCTCAGTGCTGTTTGAGGAGAGTGAGGAAGAAAACGTAGAGCTCCCGCCACTGGGACCACAATGTGAAAAAACTTACTCTGACCCAGATCAACCAAATCTACATCATGAATTACAACAACGCACAACAGTAGAGTGAGGGGAGAGGTGGCAGCTCACCTTCAGAACGTCTCTGAAGTAAATCAGAAATCAATGTGGCACTATTACTGGGTACTAGGAAGCTAAAAACAGGAGAGACTCTTTGTTCACCCTCTTTCTTGGGGTTGTTCATCCCCTGCAGTCTAGTCCTTCTCATAAGCTTTATGAGGAAAAGGGGTCTAAATCTGAATAAATAGTCCTGAAAAACAAAATTTCTTTTGTCTGGTGAAATATTTGACAAAAAATAAAAACAACCAGGCAAAACAAACAACAATCCCATACCTTACACCGCCCCCCGACAAAACAAACAAACAAACAAACAGCAAAGAAACCCAGGTCCCAGCAGTGGTGGCTGTTTCAAAAATAAGGCATGTGACTGAGGTTAAATTATTAAGTAAGGAGCAGTGATGAGATCACCCGCATACAGTATTAGATTTAGAATACCAGTCAGCCATCATGTAAGAATAGCTTTTGATAACTAATAACCCCTATGTGAAAGGCTCCTTATCCAATTACTTTTCTGTTTTGCCTTCTCTCCTTTCATGCGTCCTTTCCTAGTTTAGAAAGCAACTTTCATAGGCAACAGAAAATATTCCAGTGAGTTTCACATATCTAATGAATGCTGATAAGTTATTTTTCTGCCCTACTGGATACCTGGAACTAGGCATCAATCTGAGAGCAAAAGAACAGACAGAAGTTTATTATATTCAAAGATATTAGCATTGACATTCTAGTCTGCGGTTACAGAGAGCTATGCTGTAACAGTTATTTAAAATTTTTATTATTTCTGTGCAGATATAAACTTTTACTTCCCAGATTTCTATATTTCTATAAAGACAGAAAAGGTAGACAAAGTTTCCAAAGCCATGGGGGAAAAAAAAAAAAAAAAACGTGTGAAGTTAATTCAAAACTCCCGTTGTTTTACTTGAGGAGACCAATTGTGAGCACTTAGCACAGTAATACAAACCTTCAGTACTTGGGGTGAGGAGCTGAGAAAGATGTTAGCTTTCTGCCTTCCATTACCTTTGGCTAAAATCGCCTGTTCCTCCACACCAGCTGCAAACAGCTGGTGTCTGCTGCTGATACCGAGCAGTCCAGCGTTCTGCCAGCAGACCTACAGCAGGCTGTTGGCATCACCACATGGGTAACCAAATTCCATGTATTTAAGATACCACGAGTTTTCAGAGGTACCACTGAGATGTCTTTTATTCAGGGAAAAAAAATGCATATTTATCTGCATATACTTAATTTTAATGTGAAAAAGAAGGATATCTAACAGCCTACTACTTTACATATCCTTTCCCCACTTTAATTTCAATGAACAATACAATTTCTCAGCTGCTTTTCAAGCTGAAACTGAATGCTTGATTTAACGAAAGTTATACGAAAATTCCAGCTAATGTGTTACAGATTGGCAAACAATCTGTACCTATTTCTGAATACAGGATTTATACAGTGGTTAAATCAAATCTCCCCATTATTCAATCAGGTTGTCAAGCATGCATATAAAGAGGAAAAAAAATGTGTGATCATGGCTATTAAATGCAATACAATTATGAGATTTTATTGACAGAATATACAATTCTAAGGAGATGAGGTACATTTACATTCATGTCTACTCCCATTTGTGCAATATATTTCAACATAAATATTGATTCAAAAGAAAGATTAGTGAAGCTCGTAAAGGATTAAACTACCTTCTAGTGAAAATTTGTAATAAGCACGCCATTTCTGTAGGTGGTGCAAGCCAGGTCAGCACAGCTGAAATCAGTGGGGCTATAATGGTCACACAAGAAGATGACCCAGACCAAAGCTCTTCAGAGAACTTTAGAATAGTAGAAAGATAACAATAGAAAGAATAGTAAAGCCTGTATTTTTTTTTCTTTTTCTTTCAGAAATTCCCATATCAACTGTTATTACCATAAAGTGGAAAAGGTATGTTGCCAGAGTACCAAAGGACAATATCAGCAAGACAATGTCCCATCCATATCAATATCATCTCGATAAAAGACTCCAAACACAATGAAATAATAGTATAAAACCATTAAGTCATTAAAGTCAGAAGCAACACACTAAGGCACATGCAAATTATAGTCTAATTTACACAATTTTCTGTGTAAGCTCGCAAAACATATTTTTACTTGATTGCTCAGAGATAAAAGCAGAAATGCATCCTCTGGGATTCTGTTTAAGGGATTTGTCTTGAAAATTATGTGATAGAATCAGTCAATATATACACAATTTATACCACTGACGTTTACAGAAATCAGACTTGAATGTTTTTCTTCTGAGCAAAACAAGGGAAAGAGAGTAACAATTGTATCATTGTTTGGATACTAAACAGAAACCTAAACTTTTATACTCTGCTTAAGAAAACCAGACTTACTAAATGTTAGGAAAACAACTGGTGAATGCTTTCACAGGAAGTAAAGCAGCACTCCCTTAGCCTGACATTTAATAGGTGCAAATCAGCACAGTGCCATCATGCGCAATAGAGCTGCAAGGGGCTACATAAGTCCGAGTTCTGACCCCAAGTGTCTGGGGACTGAAGCTATGAAAATCTATACCAGGGAGTGTATCAACACACATGCTGCAGTAAAGTCAGCATCGAGGTTTTCAGGCTTCTCAACGCAGCAGTGTGTTGCCACCCGTGTGAAGTCAGCTGCAGGGCAAATTTGGCACATGGATTGCTACACACACCTTTGTAAAGATCCACCATTCAATTTCCCTTTCATTTTTCCCTTAATCTCCCTGTCATGGGAGCTTGATCTTGGTCATTCAGCTTCACACACAAGCATGTTGACGTATTCTGCTCTGTCATTTCCCCCTGAGCCTGCAAGCCTCTGGATAAAGCATGTTTAAGTGCCACAGCTGTTTGCTAAGCGGCATGTGTCAATAACTGAGCCTAGAGTGGAAAAATGTTTCTTCTACAAGGAAACTACATGCAATGAAAAAAAATGGATATGAAGGACATATTGGAAACTACATGTTGTACAATACTCTTACATCAATTTGATATAATTTTAATATCTCATAGGGTTTTATCCTGTCACTCACCACAGTATCTGAATACTTTTCACAAAAACAAACAAAAAAACACTGCTACAGGAAAATTCACAGAGATGCTGTCATTTTCTCCTTCTCTGAGGGAATAGGCTCTTACAAGCATGTTTTTATTATGAGGGGAATGGATTTAAGAATAGAAAAGGATATTCCCATAATAAGAACCACTTCAGGCACTACAATGAAAAAAAAAAATCAATTGCATACAACAGCAAATACTGCCTTCTTGATGTTTTGGAACAGCACACAAACACAGAGTGGTTACTTTCTCAAAAAGTAGTGGATGCAAATCTGAGTAAACATGAGAGAAAAACCAAGTCAAATACATAAGGCACAGTAAGAAGAGCGAATTATGCAGGATACCTGAAGTCCGCTTTGCCACTTCCTGTTCAAGTCAAAATAGTAATAGATTTGCTTTCTTTGTGAAAAGGAAAATTGAAGATGGAGGACAGAGGTGTGACCGTGTTGCAGCTCTGCAGGCAAGGTTGGGAACAGACATCTCCAAACGAGGGGAATACATTGCCCTGTCTGATGTCCCCCACATTCAAGTGCTCCACATGCCTTCTGTCAGCCCCGCAGGGACTGCCAAGCTGAATACGGCATAGTCTGTAATTCTGTTAGGGGCAAGAAATTCCTTACCCACTTGTGCCCATCTTTTATGTTCCACTATTAAGGTGATGTAGTATATAAAACATTCAAGCAAATTCTGTATGAAGAAATATAGAAGAAACCCTCGTAACAGAAATAAATACAGGAAAGGAAACAGTACAAACGGGTTCAGTTATTAGTTACATAAATTATCATTT
Organism: Chauna torquata; assembly: GCA_013399475.1. NCBI lineage: Eukaryota > Metazoa > Chordata > Aves > Anseriformes > Anhimidae > Chauna > Chauna torquata. Next base: position 559,972 of record VXAL01013480.1, on the reverse strand, counting down.
CACTGTTTGTAAATCATTTTATTAAGTTTAGTTATCACTAAAAATCATTTGGCAAATATTTTGTGTGAACTAAAATAAACTGTGTTGCTCAAGAGTTTATCATGTTGCTTGCTGTTTCTGATGCGATATGCACCCTGGTCAGATGGTGTATCTTCTGCTCCTCAGTGAGATATTGTGTGATGGATGCCACAGAAAGATAACATACACTTGCTATCATACAAAACCCCTAATCACCTGTGAAAATACCGCTGTAAGGTCTGCCATTCCCCACTAACAGTTAGGGATATCTGAATATTTGAAGATACTTGAGTGGTTGACAATAAAAAAGGCAAGTTATGAACAGAGCAAGCAGATACCCAAAATTCAAATAACAATTTCCAAACTCTTGCTTTTACTTGCTAAAGAGTAGAAAATGAACCCCAGCTTTTACTGTCTCCTTCCCTTCCCTTCCGTTCCCTTTTTTGTTTTTTTTCTTAAACATGCTTTTGTTGCTGTTTTTGCTGTTGTAATTATGATTTCTGTGAGGGTAACTGCAGCTGAAGTTAGAACAGCTGAAAAAATAAATGATGAACCGAAGTATATCAATGGGTTTTTAGATGCCGTGAACACACATTCACTCTTATAGCCACAGAGAATGCACAGCACTGCAGAATTTCTTTGATTGAGTAGTCTGGGAATTTTTCAATGTAGGAGAATCAACAGTAATCTAAATCTGAATTTCAGCCAGTTCATTGTATCTATTTTGTCTCCATGCCACAGCTGAAAGAAAAAAAAATCTGGTTTATGACCCTGTAGAACTTCATGGAGAAACATATACCTAGAAAGTCAACTCTTTTTTAATATACTTTTTCATCCTCACAAAAACAAACAACACTAGCAGAGATCAAAATAGATCTGTGCATCATTTAGATATCCATGTCTTCTGTTTCAGTATGCCATACTTAGCACTTTATTGCCTGTCATTTTTCCTAGTTCTATATAGTTGTCTTTCAAAAAGCATATAAATTACTCAAGAACTTCTCTGTAACTTCAGCTTACTTAGGAGACCTATCATCAATCATAATTAATGACTCACTATGAGTAGTACTGTGCCTGCTGAATATACTAGTCTTTTCAGTGTCAGAGGCAAAGACTAGCTAAGTCTGGATATTGAATGCCAAGAGAGAAATTTAAGAAGAGATATAAGCCTTCTTCGAAGGTCCTTTCCAACCTTGTGATTCTGTGATTCTGATTCTGTGATTCAGTCTTATAAACTTTGAGAATATGTGTGAGTTACTTCAGCCGTCTAGCATTAGTGATTATGATCTATGGAACATAAAAGGATAATTTGTCAATATTTTAATGAATAACAGTATAGATTGTTGTTATTTATTGTTCATCTGGATTTGACTACTGATTTGCATTTGTATAAGTTATATAAAAATTAGTACAATTTAATATACATTGAGAAGTCTAGGAGTGTAAAGATGAAGTATGCTTTATTTTCCATAATAAGAAGTCTCTGTTGCCCGGGAAAAGAACAAAGGAACTACCACTAACATAGATGACAAGTAAATTACCAAAATTAGCAGAAGTGAACAGATTTCACATACTACATGGATTAACACTCTTTATTTACAGCACACTACCATACTGGAATGAACCGAACAATGAAGGCAAGCAAATCTGCTTTAAAAAAAAAAAAAAAAGTGGTAAATTGTTTTACATGTTTTTTTCTTTCAAACATGTGATGTATTTTTTGAAATACAATGGCTGAATTCCAAAAGCTATAATCAGCTGTGCACTACAAGTGAAGTTAGGCAGATGATATTTTTTCCCTTTGAAAAGATTCAGTAGACAAGATAACTATATATTTTTCTGAAAGCACCACGTTTTTCTCAAAAACAGCACAGTTTGATTCCAGAAATCTAAAATTGAGTATTTTGCTCCAATCCTTTCTTCCAAAAGATACTACTATTGCTTTAAGACCTCCCTATAAAACCACCATAAATAATTGGCAATGGCATTTAGCTAAAACTGGTAGAAATTTCTAAATCAGACCTCCCTGGACGCAGGTCCTGCATTCCATCTACACAGTGTCCCCAGAACCAGATGTGGGTTGTGATGTGCAGAGGCATCAACATGGTTTTGAGCAGCGCAGGAGAGGCTCAGCCTGGCTTCCTGCTTTGTCCTCACTGCCGCTTGCATCGGGACGAGGAACGGGAAGGGCAGCCCTGGAACAGCAGCAAGGGGATCCGAGGTGCCAAGGGATGAGAGGGGCACAGGGGTTGTACAGGGAGAAGGCAGTGGCAGACACATTTTGGTACAAAATGACTTGTTTCGACCTCTGGTGTTCTATTATAACCTGATTATCAAAACACTTTCTTCAGAAAATAAAGTTAATTATGCACCAGTCCAACTTTAGCCTCTATCCCAGTGCCAGAAGTAAAACAAAAACTTCACTTTTCAATAGCATAAGATCTAGAACTGTTTTTAAGCCTATTCTTAAATTAGAATTATTTACATTGTAAAAATAACATGTAAAGGAAACTGTAAAGAACAACCACCTCTTCCAATCTGAATTTCATCTCAATCTGCCATAACTTCTTCATTTTTTCATAAAGAAATTCCATTCCAAACAGGAAAAGATTGCAGGTAGTACAGTAAAGCTCCAGCCTATAGTTAAGAGTCCTGAACAGAGGAAAGAAAAAAAAAAAAAACCCTCTGCCTCTTCTGTACATATGATATATGTATCCCAGTGAGCAGAATACTTTCACAGTCCTATGATCGTGAATCTATATATAAAAATATGTTTTTTTGTTGTTGTTTTGATTTTTAACTGAACTTCGGCTTTTTTCTAGTTGCGTAGGAAGAACAATTTTCATCCACAAGCAGACATTCACTGAAAGTATACTATGGTCACAATTCATTTTGAAAAAAAATCAGAACTGGCAGGTTGCACATCTATAAATGCACTTGACCAGCACTGTGTTTCTTAAATTGCTTGGCTACCCCAGCTCAACCTAGTTCTCCAGGCATATTATATTAGTAGCCTCCATCCTATCATCTCACTGTGGTACCACCATTAAGTGTTCTTTATTGCTCAGTTTATTATTCTTTTCAGCAGAACAATCACAAACACAGCAAATAATGAACTTCAAGTACTGCTAGAAAGAACAAATAAAGCCCATTTACATTACTACACAATCAAAACTTCATGCTAACCACACATCATTGCAACATTAAAATACACACGATAAATACACCATAACTTTATCTTATACAAAATACTACACAGCATTGTGAAATGCTGTGTTTATTAAGGTGATAGCATGCAAAGTATTATTTCAAAACACTAAATAACGGTATGTTTAATGATCAAGCCTCTGTTTGGAAATTGAAACACAAGAAGTTACCTGCTCATATAAAAGAACTTCCTCTCTCCCCTGGTCCATGACCATTGAAGTCATTGTTAACCTTTCCCTGTGTTTCTCAGGATTTGGTATCAACCCCTTATCTGTCATATTTGCTTGCTCAGTCTGAAACTGCTGATTGCTGCCACGAATTATTGCTTTTAAGTCTGTAGAACCAATGTTGCTGAGACCTAGCTTCTTTGTCTGTGTATGTTTGCGATCTAGATAATTATTTTTCCTAAATCCTTGTTAATTACATCTGTGTTTTTTCATTAAAGAGATTAGAGTGATAAAGAAGTGACTGAGACCAGAAGACAATGTAGCTCCACAGCCAAACAGGGAAGAGATTATTCTTGATAATAATTAATAAAAACAAAACAATACAGATTGAATACTTTGTCCTAAAGTGTCTCTAAAGAAGCTGGAAGCTAAAAACTAAAAATGCACTTTAACTGTAAAATAAGTACATTATATATGGAAGCTGGATGACAATTGGGCAGTCAGTTTCGAAAGCTCAATAGCACTTTTAAAAATGTGTATTTGGTCTTAACAATTTTTTTAAAAAAATTTACAAAGAATTTATTTTACTTATCAAGTTCAGCTCTGCATTCCAGTCTTGTTTTAAGCTAAAATACAGGTCCCAACTATTTTGTTGTTGTTGTTGTTGTTTGGTTTTTTGTTTTTTACTATAAATAGGTATGGATATAAGCGTAAATGCATATGAATTAGCCATATCTAAATTGATTTGTCCTAAATTAGTGGACAACAAAACAAAAACCAAACAAAACCTTACAGTCCATAGTGGAAAAGGGGAGACTCAAAAGAGCAGTCTCCAGAATGTTCAATCTGGAGCCAAGTTCACAACCAGGGGAATAATAAAGCAAACAGAAAACAGACCAAAGATCCTCAGAGTGGCATCCTCTGTGGTAGTAAACAAGCCCTGCTAAATTACTCCATTCGTTGAGCTCGTCTATATTTTGGCATGCTGCCGTCTGCTACCAAACCACTACAGTGAGTTACAACAGAAGACAGTGGACAACAGGCAACAAAACAAGAAAATAGTTTAAGAGCAATTATGAAGAATCTTATGTATGCCAGTTCTTCTCTCACTTTTAAAACCAGTTCACCCATCCTTAGCAAGAGATCTCACAAGTGACAAAAACCATAGCCAAAATCTTGCCAGGCACTAACTAGCTATGTCTTTGATTGCACTGTTTACAAGTCTGTAATAACATTTCTTCCATCTGTTCTGCAGTTTTCATCTATACATGCAATTTACAAAATGAAATAAATTGCTTACAAATTTGTTCCAAATACCTCTTCCAAAGAGGTCTTCCAGCATATTGGCTATAATGGACAGTAGTCTAAAATTTGGACAAAAATACATTTACATTTTCAAGTAAAACGAAGGGTTTAGTTTGTGTAAAACAAACAAACAAAAAACTGTTAAAAAGAACTGCTAGGGTTCTCAAGGCAAAGTTCTAAAGAAATACCTGTCAGTTACGACTCAGCTACTAGTTTGTCTCCTCAAGGCAATGTACAATTATTTAACTAAGCTGTTTTGTTTAAAACATGAACGTAAAAAAATAGTCAGTTTTCAAAACCTGAGTTAAGTGTAATTCAGCACATCAACCCTGATAATTCTGTGGTAAAATTCAGTAGTTTCTGAAATTAAAACAAACAAAAAAAATGTTCCCTGTTACTCTAGGGAGGACTCTGCAAATCAATTTGGGAAGCCGCTTTCAAGAGGCCCAGACCCTCTCTGAATAAGCTTAGATTCCTCTTCCGCTCTGTGTGGGCAATGAGTGTCTCGCTCAACATCCCCCAGGTATGAGCAAATATTGAAATTATAGCCACAAATAAAACTGTTCACACATAAAGCCTAAATTATATGTGGACAGTTCACATCCAACAAATGACTATCACAGAACTATAACTGTCATTTTCTGATGTAAAAAGGAAATGAGGCAACAATGAAATCTCTTTAGAAAACAAATAATGTTGGTCCTGAAACAAACGGTATTCCTCAAACTGAATAACATTTAATGTTTGCTCACTGCGCAACAAGTTCTGTTTTCACTGTTCAGTTAGTGAAGCACTCACAACGGAACCAGATTTAAATTATTTTTATGGTAAGTCTTCTATTAAAACTCTTCAATGTTGTGTATGTGCTTCTCTGTTTATTTGAAAGATATGTAAAGGAGCCATAGGTAAGATTTCACTTTTTTTATTATAACTACTACCTTTGCTGCTATTATTATTGTTGTTGTTGCTGTTCAAGAGTCTCACTCCCTCCGTTACATCTAAAATACCAGCAATTTTGTTACGCATTTCTACTACTACTACCAAGCAAGAACCTAACACTTCAGAGGGCCCAGTAACTGAGCAAATACTGCAGACGTTGCTGGAATTAAATAATATGGCAGTTATGAATATAGCTCTTGTTTCTTTCTTCATTTACAAGACGCAGTGAGTCAGAAAAGTAGCACCCAAGTATGATTAAAAAGAAATGCTTTCTGACAGCCTGCTCTACAGTGACTAGTGAACATTGAGTCACCGTCACCACCCCGGCACAGCATCATTTCTACTTGATATTTGCCATTCCGTAATTAGAACAAATGGCATACTTGGGACACAGCAAAATGTTTTCAGTTAATTTTCTACTTAAACCCCTTTACAGTCTTTACTGCTCCTCCCTCAAAAGGTAAGGTACACTACCATGAGCTGTGCCGCCTCCATTTTAGAGCAGCCCTATTATTATAAAAGTAAATGCCACCCACTTACTAACATTGGAAACTAATTAACTCTGCAATTGCTGCTTAAAGAAGAGGGTAAAAACCGTACTGACTGTTCCAGTAGCTATCCTACAAAGTTAAGAGGATTAGCTAATACTTCACCAGTCCCAAAACAGTTCCTTTCTCTCTCTTTTTTTTTTTTTTTTAATTTCAGCTTGTTTTCCCCTTAACTGTTATTTACATACTGCTTTTTGTAAAAGTATAAATGGTCTCTATAGCACCTCTGGTTATGAATCCATTTGCCAAAAAAAAAAGGTTTTGAAATACTTTTTGTTCATCCTCTCATTCAGTTTTGAAGTTTTAACTTTTAAGAGCAAGTAGTACTTGAATTTCTTGTAAGCAGGTCAGCTAGTGAGCTTTAGTTTCAATAGCTGTGCTGAAAACTGACAGCTACATAGGTTCATTAACTATACAGTACTGAAAAGAAATCTTCACATCCCACTTACCTGGGTCCAATTTACTTTAAAAAAAAAAAAAAAAAGCTCAGTTTAACTTGCACTTTACTGTTTATACATCCATTTAAACACAAACAAAGAAAAAAAGTGTTAAATAAATATGCAAGTCATCCAGTGAAATAGGACAAAAACAAAAAAGTAATGGTCAAGGTTCACAACACTGAAGTATGCATACCTGGAGGGAAAAACCTTACTTAAAACAGCATCAATATGAATTTTGCAGTTCAATTAATTCATGTCAGGATTAAAAGCACAAGCAAAATGCAAAATACAAAAAAAAAAAAAAAAAAAAACCACCAAAAAAATCCACCCTAATCTGGTTGTAAATTAGCAATGTTGTGTGGAACTTCTTATTCCATATGTACCGCTCTCTGTGCCCAGCAAATACTGGGCAAATTACCTTCTCTTGACTCTGGTGAACAAAAAGCAGCAGGGAGGGCATAAATACAAATACTTTAGAAGCTTGGTTCCATAAGCATTTTTAAAAAGAACTCATTTTTAGAGATTTTACTAACCAGTTTTCCCATGTCTAATAATTGAAAACGTCCTGTAAAAAGCACAAAGTGGCTGCAGTGCAGAAGGGGGAATTTATAATATAAGGTTCTGTTATGCATATCAAATACAGTAGCTGAAGTCAGACATGAATTACCCAGAAGTGTCAAGCTCCCTACAAGACCCTGGGATATAATGAGGAAGAATTTAGTTGTTGACATGGTATTTTTTAAAAACAGAAGATATGGCCTCTGATGGCTTCCTCGTTATTTGCATCTAGCCCAGTAGTTAGGCAGATGGGTCACAACCTTGAAATAGGGCATACCTGCTAGAGAAAATCTGCTAAAACTGGCTCTTTGTTGCTGCTACTACCAGTCTTTGGCAGCTACGCGGCCCTCCCAGTTGTAACATGTGACCTAGCTCAGCAGAACAGCCTGTCCCTGTCCCGTCCCTGCAGGTACTCCCGAAGACGGCTGGCTGGTGCCTCCTCAGTGCATCCAGGGAGTCAATGCTTCCTAGTTAGAAATCACACTTATTTGCATCTCACTCACTTAGAATCATAGAACCATAGAATGGTTTGGGGTGGAAAGGACCTTAAAGACCACCTAGTTCCAACCCCCTGCCATGGGCAGGGACACCTCCCATTGGACCAGGTTGCCCAAAGCCCCATCCAACCTGGCCTTGAACACTTCCAGGGATGGGGCATCCACAGCTTCTCTGGGCAACCTGTTCCAGTGCCTCACCATGCTCATAGTGAAAGATTTATTCCTAATATCTAATCTAAACCTGCCCTCTTTCAGTTTAAAGCCATTACCCCTTGTCCTATCCCTACACTCCCTGACAAAGAGTCCTTCCCCAGCTTTCCTGTAGGCCCCCTATAGGTACTGGAAGGCTGCTATGAGGTCTCCCTGGTGCCTTTTCTTCTCTAGACTTGATATTAACTAATAAGCCATGCCAAAGAGATCGAGCCACCACACAATCCTCTTATAAAAAAAAAAAATCAAAATTGAATCATATATGCATTTCCTATTGTGGTAAATCATGTTGTTAACTGATACATTATTTCATATAGATTATGGGTCTAAGTTTGATATCCTTCTATGTATTATACAAATCAGCATATATATGCATTAACGGCAACATTAACCATAGCAGCATTGCAACATTTGAAAAATTAAAGAATGACTGTTACATAAGATATTAAAAAGTAAAAGTATCCCTTACTTTAGTAGTAAAATGTCATTTTAGTCATCACCTAGTAAAAAGTTTTTTATTTTTAATGTTAAGAAATATTCCATTTCTATAAGATTTGGATGGCAATCATGGAAAAAAAATTTTCAAATTATAGAAATTCCTGATTTAGAATTTTTCATGGCCAGGATTTTATTTTATTGCATCCTTGAAAACATACTACAGACTCTCTTTTCTCTTGAAACTGGTTGTGAATTAGTCCTGCCCAGATATTTATTAATTAGATGAGAAATAAATGCTTTTCTGTGTGTGGGGTTTTTTTTTTTTTTCAGTAGGATAGAATTGAAAAATTGCAAGAATAAAAATACTTCTTTAACTAACAATTAGAATAACTTAATTTGTTCTGTCAACTTTAACTTTTAATAACTAATATACATCCTTGAGCTAAGTGATAGATTCTATTCCCTCTATACATGATTATCCATAGGGACATTAGTAATACTAATGAACATGGATAAATGTTAGTGATTAACCCATATTATCTGTCGCAGTAAGGACAAGTAGTTTATTTAATGTTTCACTGAAGCTTATAAGGAATCAATGACAGATACTTTACTTATGTAGGAACTCTGTGTTCAGGAGATCTTTAGGGATTGCTTGGGCCATAAATAAAATTAAGACTGCAATATCTTTGGGGAATTAATTGCATTACATATTTATACAACACCAAATATAAAAAAGACTCCATCTAGATAAGATCTGTGGATATTACAAAATATATAAATACATGAAAACTAAAAAACTGGAAACAAGCTACTATTATCTAAGTAATTCACTTAAAATAATTTGTTTACTTAGTATAAACTGTGAGTATGAAATTTGTTTTTTTGTTTGTTTGGTTTTGTTTGTTTTTCATGGAATATCTGTAACATCTATTAATGTAAATTTTATTTATAATTAAGGAACTTTCTTTCAATCCCCCCCCCCCAAACTGTAGACCCATTTTCTTTCCATCTAACACATGTAAGTTCTATTAATGCTAACAGGAGTTTAGCCTGTACATCAAGGCAAGGCAAAATCCTCTTATGTTGAAAGTTTAATTAAAGTTCTTTAAAGAGCCTGATATATGCTATAACATGCTAATTATTTTGATACTTTACAGCTTAAAAATTTGAAGGAGACTAATATTGTCATTCTGACTAGAAAATAAAAACAGAGTGTACATGTAACGTCACAAATAGTTCACATTTGTATAGCTACAAATTCACGACATGGGGGCAATACAATCATACTCAACTTCTAGAGAGCTTTTTGCATTTCAGCAGTGTAACACTCACATATTCTCCAAATCATCAGATGTGTCTTCCTTCTATCTAACAGACAAGCTGTGTCTTGGGGGCTCTATGTTTTCAGCCTACATCACTTATGAACATTATATCCGTGATGGACACCTTTAATTTTTTATTGTAGAATATTGTATCCTGATAAGTGTCATATACCAGAGTCCCTAGCAACAGTGTGTGTGCTGTGAGTGCTGTAGCAACCAATAATAAAAATAAAATGGCAGTGGAAATAAGTATGTAGGACTGAATGACATCCAGACAGTAATTGAGAAGGGACAGCTTGATTCGGTAAGAGTTGAAATGTGCTTTGGGGTTTGTTTTTGTAAAGCTAAAGTGGCTACAGATAAGCATGCTGAAATTAGTCTGAAAAGCAATTCATCTGATTTGCATCCTACCTTCTGCCATTGCTTCATTTTTGGCCTGTAAGGTGGTTAGAAGACGTTTGAGTTTTTCTGGAGTCCACAATCTTCTCCTTGCTGCTTTCATCCAAATGACAGTAAAGGGTCTTCCCAAGGATCTGATCAGATGTACATCTGCCACACAATCTACATTCAGGTGTACCAAAACCATGTTAGAGATGTTGTAGAGCATATATTTGTAGACAGATTGTGTAGTCCTCTATGTAGAAGAGAGTCATGGACAGATTTTAGCAGTACATTACAAATTACAATTCATGGGAAGCACTGCTATTTGGATAGTATTATAGGCCAAGACAATCTGGCCAGAGAGTTGCTAGGCTGGGAATGGAGACAAAGCTAACCTGCGAACAAAAGATCTGATACCTGCACGCACCCAGTGATAACATACTAGATTGAGGCATTTTGAAAACTGCAATGTGTGGGAGGAAATGCAAAGTGAGGATTAACTGTCCACAGCAGACATGATAAAGCCTCTTACTGGAAGAAAGTAAATAATTCTACATAACTCCTAGAAGCCTTTAAAGAGTGGCTGATATGGATAGAAGAACAGAGAAGAAAAGATGACCATGTCCTAACAGCATCAAAGTACAACGGAAGGCTCAAGGAAACAAGAATTAGGACTGCCCTATTGCAACACATAAGATCTGATCAAATATCATTTAATTGTAGCTTTACTTGTTGTAGATGTCATTGTTACAGATCCTGAAGTTGTTGATAATAAAATCATACAGTAGGTGACTGCATCGCTTTCTTTTCACTTGGAAATGACACGATAAGCTGGAATAACCATTTACTGTCACTGAGGGGTTTCCCTTGCCCACTTCCCTTACAAAGAAAGGGGTAAGCAGTCAAAAGGAACCCCTCATCAGCTCATACCATGAGCAACCTGCAGCTAGTCCACAGCACTCTAACAAAACTTTTGAGCAGAAGTCTTACAATTTGCACAGATTGTGAAGGGCATTTGATTATGTTTGTTAAATTGCTTGTATCTACAGTTGGAAATTTTTAGCTGTGGATTAACTCCAGAGAACTCTTCCCTACAACTGAAGTTGCAGAAAACTTGGGTGTTGATATTGGCAGGAACACAACCAATTTTAAAGTGTAAATAATATGGATTGTATACTGTTATTTGATCAAGTGCTGTTAGACTGAATTCTCACATGACTGTTCTAATATGAAGCCTTTTTCACTTACTTATACTATATCACTTGTTCCCCAGTTGAGTCTCCAATTATTTATCTTCAGCACTTTTTTGAATTTGTAGCTGATCTAAAGGCAAATTTATATTTTCATTTTGTTTCTGTGTGACAGCAAATCTGGGAAGCTAAATGTTGACCAAATTTCTAACTGCTAAATCTAATAGTATTTTCAAATGTAGACATAAGGGAAAAGGAATAGGAAACCATCAGGACATGTCCCATAACCACGCTGTAAAGGAGAGAGGAGAAAGATAAAGTATTTGGGTTGCAGAAAACAGATTCAGACTTATCCCCTTATAGTGTGTGTGTCCTATATCTCTTCATGCAGCAATGGGAAATAAAAGGGATAATTGAAGATTACAATACCTGTGATAGCATGAAAGAAATTGTTAAAGGGATGTTAGCAGCAGAATTACTAAAATGTCTTTTCATATCTAAACAATTAGTGATGCTTATACAATTAACTCAGTAACTATTGCAGCCACAAAACCATTTGCAAAACAAGGCCTTAATCCTACAAATTAAATGCATCCCTATGCTATATTTTGATAAAATCTCCAGGCAGTCTGAACTCTGCTACACGGACAGTCCACTCAGCCTTTGCCACCTGACAATCGCACAGTACCTAGACCTCCAGGCTGTACATGGGACTACTGCCATCTCATTCTCCAGAAGACAGGTAGGAAGTAAAATACTCTTCTTTCACCAGTATGCATATCATTTCCACTAACAAGGACAGTGTCTTCTTTCAAAGTTTGATTTACAGGTGCTATAAGGCCATTGTGCTGACTGCATGTCAGTCTCCAAGGAAACTAGTAGCATATGTATTCTAGAAGCATCCATAGAATAAAAGAAGTGTTATTAAAAATATTCTCAGCATAACCTCTGCTATGAGTAGAAGCAAAGTTCAAGGTCTTCTGTTGAATAGTTAAAGGATGCTGTGTTCAAATAAAAGGCTCCTAAGGAAATAATAGCAGGTCAAGCTGGGCATCTGGCTGTTGTACAGTCTGCAGTTCTGAGAGAGTCAGAAATTGAAAAAAAAAAAAAAATCTATTTAAAGCTTTAGAAAGGCTGATTATTCTGTCATAATTCAGCCTAATTTTAGATTGGCATCTCTTCAATATACTTAAGCATTAGCACTTTCTGTAATACATCTGTTTTTTGCTGTTACACTTCTCAGCCCAATTCATATCAGCTTGCACATCTGTGTTTTGAAGTTGCTTCTCAACCTCTGTGTAGAATTTTTCTCTCTCATTTGTATGACTGAAGAGAAGCACAGGATATCATGTCTCAACCACTATTCTCTCTGCTCTCAAAAGCCACATAGCTGGGTGTCCTACAGCTGGGACAGGTGTTCCGTGCAGTGGAAAGGCTCTGCTGTTGGACAAAGCATCACACGAAAGTTGTGCACTTCCATGATCATAAACAATTATCTGCAGCACTTTCAGAGCATATGCAATAAGAGCAATGTCACACTTGAATTTTAAATGAGAACATAAATTCTCCTTCTTCAGGCCAAGTTCCCCCTGTAAGTTCCATCTGAATAAGATATGCTTTCCTTTTTTGTTTTAAGTAAGAATTTTTATTTATTCGATCCTAGAAGAAGCTTTATCCAGGAACAGCTGAACTAATCCCATTCTAAAGTTTAAGTTAGTAAAGCACTTTGGGAACATGTGAAATCAAAGGTATTACATTATATATGAGATTCTCATTATTGTTGCTGTAGTACTGACTGTTAGGAACATAGCTGCTCAATATTGAAACTCATTTTCTCTTTTAGTGGCACAGTTCAGTATAACCAAACACAAATAAATGGAACAAAAGACTAAATCAAACAAGGCAAATAAAAAGAAGAAAAGAGCACTACCAATAATGTGTAGTTTAATTCCTAGCTTCAATACAAGTGGACTAGGATAATTCCAGGCATTTTCATAAAATAGTTGAATTTTACTTTAAGAAGGAGTTTCAGTCACTTTCAGCCATAACTACCAGAAAACATTTCAGCACTGAAGAAGGAAGATGGATAGTTTCAGGCATGAATAAAGTTCAAATATGTTATTCAGTAAATTGATGGAACTGGCAGGGAGAAGAAAAAAGTTAAAAAAAAAAATTACAGAGGAAGAGTAATTAAAGTAATTAAAAAGAAATTACTTGCCTTTTTTTTTTTTTTTTAGTTTCTACTTTTGTAATCAGAAAGTTCTCATTTGCCCCTGTTCTACTGCTTGCCTTTGCTTTTCATATCTAGATCCTTAGGATGTGTATAAACAACTTCAGTCATTCTAATGGACAGGAAAATTGAAGCATGTGGTAGTAATATAGCAACATAGTCGATCTGTAATTTTCTGCAGCAGTTCTATGAAATCCAGAAGTGAAACAACTGTAACACAACATGTATTACATGGGTATCATGTAATAGCACAAGTTATATGTAATTTCCAGAAAAAAATATTCTTTTATCAAATAACAGTCATGCATAGATCTTAAACCTGACTTATATTTTCTTATCAGAACTGATAATAGAACAATAGTATATTGACAAGACAGTCTGCCAACACTTGTTCCCAAATCAGCTACGCCGTAAGACATCAGCAGCAGTTATCATTGCATTACTCTCCCATTATGAAATATGATTTAACATGACCTTGTGCAAACTTGCCTTTTTTTCAAATCCTTATGTTACCCTTTTGCATTTCTTATTGAATTTGTCCTGCATTTGCCATATCTGTAGATCTTCGTTACTTGAAGTTAAAACATTTTAGGTAAACACAGATATATTTTCCTATTGATTACATCCCACATGAAAACCAGATTAAATTTGCAAGACTCTACCAAATGCTAACACTTCATGTGATAATAAATGGCTGAAAGTATGCATCCAATATAGACAGCAAAGACACTCTGCCAGATATATAATAGCAGAAAAAAAATCAGAAGCCTTTTAATCATCTTTTTTTTTCTCTTTTCCTCAAAAAAACATGTTTTGCAACAGAAGAAACAGCTGATGAGAGTCTGATATTCATATACATAACAGAACAGTATTTTCCTTGATAGGAAACACAAGTCTATCTTAGCACTAGAAAACACAGACAGTGAATCTGACATGCCTGTTTAGAATCATGTCCAACTGGAGAAAGCAAAGAAGGTCAGATGTCTATAAAGGCCTATCTGGTAGAGTAGCAAATACAGTTGTAGAATTTGCATATTCTTACTCTGAAAGATGATCAATCCATCAAATAACAAAGGAATTAAAAAGCAACGTGCAAATTCACCAAATTCTAATTCTAATTCTAATATCTCTAGTGAGTGAGACAAACAGGGAGCAGAAATTAATTTTCTCCACCTGGCAAGGATGTAGACTTAGGTCAGTATCAGAGAAACAGCCTATAACTGTATGAAGAAATAAGGTAGTAGTAGTAGTATTATGTTCATTATAAGGAATTTACCTAAGTGAACAATAGAAGCAATCTACAGAACCCAACAACAGCTAATTTTCAAAGAAACCACACAAAGGGTATATACAATTATCCCTCTTAAGACCCCTCTTAAGACATTTAAAAACATTTGATGGTTTTACACAGAGAAGCTCAAGAGATAAGCTTTTCTAACTGTAGTCACGAAAATAAAACGAGAACAGATCTCTTCTGCTATCGTGTTGGAAACTAGCCTGTGCAATACAATACTAGAGGGATAATTACTGTTCCGTCAGGCATCTGACCACATCATATCTACCAGCCAATCTTTCTTTCAAGTGCAACAGAAAATCCTGTTTTTATTCAAATCTGAAAGATTTGAGAAAAACCCAAATCTCTTTTTGGGTGCATTAATTTCTGCTTAAGCCATTTGGTTAATCATTTTAGCCTTCCTCTGTGCGCCAGCCAGTTACAGGAAAATAAATTTCTGTTGCAGTATTAGTTCAAAACAAAAAAGCCTGAATGCTTAACCAGGTATTAACACCACACTGATGCTGAAACCCTAACAGCAGAGACACTCTTATTGGATAACTTAATCAAATGCTTAAAAATATTTTATTCCAGTAAAAGAGGGTATAACAACAAAATAGATTGACCAATGTATCTTGATTATTATTTTTTTAATTGTAGAATTGAAATGAAGAAAGAAAACAGACTTCACAGCTACAACGGTAATTGTGCACAGCAGTCATAAAACAGGGATTATAGGGTTACAGATAATTTGAGAATAATGTGAAATCATTTCAGGAGTTACATTAGCCTTGTTTTTGTGTTTTTGATCAGGCTATTTGGAGAAGCTTCATACTGGATCCTGGGAATGGAAACATGCATATTACTAATATAAAATTAATTCTCTACTCACTACAATAAAGGGCAACGTTCTTTTCTCCCCAACTATGCAGACTGAACACTTTTAAAGTTCATATATTACCTGAATAATGAGTATTTTTCTTTTTTTATCTTAATTGTACAAAATATTAAACGATATGTCTAGTACTTAATCAAAAGGGAAATGAAAAGATAAATCCTAGGAAAAATTAGGGTGGTTGGTAGGAACATCTGCTGGGCTCTATACAGATGCTTAGTTTTATTGACATTTCCCACAACAGTTACTCAAAACCTGACATGATAATTATTTAGCTTTAGATTACCACCATCTTGAATATATTTATTGTGTTCCTTTCATGTCTATTTACATACATTACACATCCTAACCAAAGCAGTTTACTATGTAAGTGATAATACCGGCTTCCAGAAAATAGATGTTAATGTGCTGAGCATCTTTCATTTAGTTCCAAGATTTTCAAATGTTGGAAGGACGATCATAGGATCTTCTTAATTTTGAAATCATCTCTTCAATGCTTAAAGTAATCATAATTACAGTTGCACCATTGCCTGCTACGAGTATTAATAAATGGATTTCCTTCTCTCTGATTTCTTTCACTCATGAAAGGCAGAAAAGTGCACTGGGCAGCCCCCACAAGCAGAGAATATAATTCCTGCTGCACCAAGTCAAATCTCATTCATTTAAGTAGAACCAGAAACATCTTTTCATTGCAAAGTACACTCTCAGAAAATATTACTACTTTGTCCTCCTTTGGGGCCCATCAAATCCATGTGTGAAACAGCCTTTCTACTTCTGTTCAGATTGAATGACTTTGTGCTGAACAACTATTGCAAACCTGACAAACGTAACAGAAATGAAGGCCAAACCAAATCTGCTGCTACATTTCCTTTTGTTTCCAACCTGCAACCTTCTCTCTTTCCACTTCAACCTAATGAAGCACCCTTGGTGAGAGGAAAATGTCTGATCTTGCTAGCTATGCTATTCCAATTCTGTTCAAGATGGCTCTTTTTCATTTTTTCCCCCATGGATGAATGTTTCAGCGACCAGCAAAGTTAGTAAACACTACACTGTAAGTAGAGGCATAATCATCCATACAGCTCAGAAAATACACCTTTTCTGACACTTGTAGGCTGTTGTAATCATTTGCCTGTACCACCAGGTATAACAAATTTGATGAGCAAAGAAAAGAAAGGCTGATGTCATTGAATAATCTCCATTTTTCAACTGAAACAGGATTGAGATTCACATCTTAGCAATGGGAGACCAATATACTAACCATTTAAGAAGCTGAGCTGCTATTCATAATACTTGAAAACTACATTTCTCACAGTATTTTCCTCCCTACCATCTGCTTTTCAATAACTTGAAATGGCATCATATATATATCTATGTATGTTTATCTACCTCTGTTAGGATTTTTTTTTTTTAACTTAACATTTTAAAACATTTCAGTCATCAATTGAAATCCATTGTTGCCTGACAGAAAACATATGACAAAGGAGAACTCCTATTTGAAAAGGCAAAGTAGTTAAATTTACAGTGGCACTGTATCTTTGATGTAACACTAAAGCGTAATATTAAGATCTTTCAGAATAACTGAGATGAAAGTTTAGATTTCCCCATAAGCTTTTAAAGAAATTAAAAAGAGGAGAAACCTAAGTATGTATAACGCTTTAGGATTGAAAAAGGTTGCTTCTCTAGATTACCACTTATAAGTAAATTATGGTAGAAACGTCTCAACTTTTAACTGTTTCTATTTCAGTATTTTTTATAAAATTATTTCCTATTCATATTTACTGTTTATTCATATTCATTCTTATTGCTCAAACACATTTTTACTGCTCCCTTGTTATCTGCAAGAAAAAAGACAGAAGAATAAAAACTATCACTACAAGAACTTCAGTGACCTCTCAATTTATGAACATGCAAATCCTCAGTTTTACACTTCATTAATGTTCCAGGTGGCTTTAATAGGTGCTTCTGATGGGTGCATAGATATTTCATGATAAACTTTTTTCAAACTTTATTCCTTGACCTACACATTTGCAACTGTGGACCAAGAAACATCTAACATAGATTAAGTACACGAGTTCTTCCAAGCTCACAAGCACCAATTATGAAACAGACAGCCAATGCTAATCCTATTCAAGGAATCAGAGCTCTATGACAATTCTTTTTGTGAGGATCTACAGCATCTTCCCCTTTAGTGGAGAAAATTGAGATTTTTATTTTCTCTCCTTAGAATGAAAAAAGACAGCTGTGTGACACTTGAGATATTGGGGTTAACCTGGTAGGTGGCATAGCTCCAAGGGTATCAGTGGCTGGTGGGCAGGGTGCTCACCGGGGACTCAGGGGAACGACAAAAATCACAGAGCACAGGCCTCCCACATTCTGGATAAGTATCTCACCTACTCCCTGTGGGCTAGCTGTGGTTCCTTCCACTCAGCAGATTTTATGCTGCTGCTAGACATTTAAGAGTTAAGCAATGCAATAATTCTTCATGCCAATGGTGAGCTTCACTAGAGCTTCAATATTTCATTTAGTTGCAAGGTATTTGAAGGGGGTTTGCATTTGCTGTTATTAAGTCTATCTGGGTAATTAGATACATTTTTTTTGCAAATAAAGAAACTGAGACAAAAGCTTTACCTATCCAAGAAATATAAGACTTCTTGACAACCCTTGCATACCAACATGTCATTTTTAGAGATTTGCACCTCACAAATTGTACATCAATGAATTTGCACCTCACTTCTTGTACAAAAGATGTATTTAAGCTACCATATGACTATTTCCTCTCTAGCATCAAATATAACATACCCTTTCTGCATCATGTATGAAGTACACCTGTCATTTTATTCAAATTAGCAGATCATCATCCATATTGGATCAATCTGAGCAATCCATCTGTCACTAAAAATTTAGGGGTATATTATCATCATCATATATAAGGAGTTATGCACGCAAATTCCTGCACATCAAAATGATTCAATACCCATAAGAATATTAAAATATTAAGAACTACAGTCAGTGTGGCAGTCTTCTGTACATAACGTTCCACACAGAATTCCAAGGCTTTTAGCTCAAAGCTTAAGAAGTAGGAAAGAGGATATATTTCACGGAGCAGCCAAACAAATGAAAAATCATTTTTTTCAGCATGAAACTGTAACTGCCATTCCCAGATCCCAAACTTGCTAAATCAGATAATAAATACATAGGTTAACAATATTTATAATAGCAGGAACAACAACAACAAAAAAAATCTGTTTTAAGAGATCAAACTCTTGCTATAGACTGGTCTTTTAAAACACTTTAAACAAATGAAACTGCCACAGCACAAAAATAAATATATACATATAAAAAAGGATTTACTCACAGTTATTTTTACACCTGTATTTATCAGAACATGCATAAGTATATTTAAATTGTTCAACTTATCATTTCACTCTAATAAAACAGCAACCATTTTTTTGCTAGTACTGCATAGAGACCACATCTTTTTATAGCTATGTGCTTTATTTAAACCCAGGAGATAGAAAAAAGAAGGCAAAAGAAAACAGTCCGCAACTACAGTATAGATTCAAAATGTCTTCTGCTCAGAGCAAGGTATCTCCCTCTAATGGCATTGATATATAGATGGGGAACTTTGGTTTAAGTGGAGGAACACACAGGGTGAACGACATTTTCCAGATGCAAACAGGTAGCTAGACAGGAAACATCTTTTTTTTCTGTAAGGAAGAAGAAAATATACGGGATTGTTTGTAAATATTTTGGGCCTGACCTTTCTGACAGAAGGTAACAGAATTAAGCCCAGGCTTGTAACAGGTGACCTAAGGTAAGTAGTAGTGTCCAAAGCACATTTTTCTTTTTGTTTTTAATAGTGTTATCTAGTTGTCTCTAACACTGCAGGCCCTGGCTGCTGAAACACAGGCATCTAGCACCATTTTGGACACTGCAGATTAGACCTCCTACCTCCCAGTCCGCTCTCAGAGAGGCACAGCATCATCTGTGTCCTATCTGTGTTGTATCTGGCAGCCTTCTGCAGGTACCATGGATACCAAAGGCATCCAACATGGTGCTAGCCCTGGGGTTTATGCAACTGACTCCTGTCCTGGACGGGTGACTTGTGGAAACCTGCCCATACTGTCAGGAGTACCTTGTATCTACTGCTGAACTGTGGGAAGCCGCAGCCAGCTGGGCTGAAGGCGCAGCCTGACCCCAGCCTTGAAGTGTCCCAGAAACTGCAGCTCAGTGGAAAGGCTGCCATTTCCGCCACTCTGTTCCTCCAGTTTGTTTTGCAAGTATTTATATGAAATAATACATTTTGTTTAAAGTATTGTTTTAAAAAGACTAAATGTATCTTTTTGGTTTAAAATTGTTGAAAATAGCATCCCAGGAAATGTGCTTAAATTGAATAGACAAAGATGTCTGACACAGTGTCCAAGAAATAATTTTCTGCAGGCTGCAATCCTCCTTTGGATTAAAATCAGTAAAATTTTCTCAACATTTCTGTATTGTTATTCAGTGTTTTGAATTTAGGATGTTACAAATTTCTGTAAAATTGAAGTGGTGAATCTGTGCAGGGCTACTTGTTTCTTCCTCAGCACACCTTAGTCACTGACTACTGAAGTTTGGGGTTTTAAACTTCAGCATATTAAGCACCAGTATGACATGGCTTCTTGTTCCTTGCTGGAGTACATTCCTTGCTTCCAGAAAATCATTAGATGCCAGTGTAGCTCACTCTATTATTGTAGGATTTTGCTGTCAGCTGGATAGAAAAAAGGAAATGAAAGCTCACAGCCACCTATTGTTTCTCTAATTTCCATCAGTTGATCCCTGATACCAGATACTTCTGACAATGAATCAGACATCTGCAGTGCAGGTATATTTTCCAAATTTAGGCCCAAGTTTTAATACTTGTAATGAAATGCATAACTTCTATTCTGTTGCAATAAACACTTAATGGATACTTACTTGCTAAGGCTCCTGTTGTTAGGGATGATTACAACGTAAGGATTAAAGAATAGATGGTATGGACTGGCAGACTGAGGACTCAGTTTTTTAAAAAAACTCTAGTAGTCCCTCAGCAGGTCTATACCTTACAATGAAGGACAAACTCAGATACAAATAGCTGTAAAAGGAATAGCAGCACAGCTTTGTATGTGCAGTAGCAGTGATGGTAACACGAGGGGGTCCTGGATGGCTGTGCTTCAGGTGCTTGTTTCTATTACGGTGTTCTTGGTATTGCTGCTAATGTAGAGAGCGCCAGAAGCAGCGCTAGCACAGCCAAATCCATGGAGAAAGAGCAAGAACCAGGATTCAGGGCCAGGCAATCAGAAAGCAAGACCTGGACAAAAGCAAGCATCAAAGCAGAAGCAAGTCACAAGAATTTTAATGGAATTCAGCACATTATGTTATGCATATAGTAGCTATCGAGCCTGTTGCCCTTTATGCCACACACTCCAGAACCAAATCAAGCCACTGCTTTGATCACAAGCCCCAGCAGGTATGTGACACAGCCTTCAAGTTCTCTAATGTTGATTCATTTTGAATGTGCTCCATTTACTGCCTGGACATACCCTCAGATAGAGTGTGAGAGATGGGATCACATTAGCCTTCCTCATGCTAGACCATATTTTTCTCTAAAAGTAATTCCAGTGAAATCAGAGCAATATGCATGAGATTGAGAGTGTCAGCTATGATGGATGGAAACTTGACAAGGAGAAGAGAAGCAATCAGCACCACAGCAGGCATGCCGACAGCACACTAGTCCAAACGGCAGAATTTAGTCCACATACATGTCCTTTATAAAGTTTTGAAATATATTAACAATTCTTTAAAAGGTTTTACTAGCTGTTTTGGAAGTATAATGAGCAGATAAAACAAAATTACACCATCAGCAATAAAAACAAACCTTAAGGATATATAAAAAACATTTTTAAAGGCAAAAGTTAAAAGCAAGGATTTGGTCACTACTTATACTAAGACTAGAATAGATATTAAATAATGTAAAGTTAAAATTGTAAAACTATTTCTAAGTAAACAAATAAAAATGTCTGATGTGTGGATTTTAGCAGCACTGAGAATTATGTTTTTGGCATGTAAGGAAGGCAGAGAAGAGAATTTTGGAAAAGGGATGAAAGGTAGCCATGCACATCAAAGACTGTATGTCCTGTGATTAAAAGAAGCTTTAAAGCTAGCAGACAAATGTGACTGGTTAAAGTAATCACAGATCAAACTTTTCTTACACCTGCACTTTTATAAAGACTTTCTACAGCACAGCAATATCATCTTAAAGCCTCATGTTTTATGTCCTGAGATCTCTGCCATAAAGCCCTAGGAAGAGCTTTAATGATGGGCAGTCTTTTCAAAAGAAAGAAAAGAAATATATTTTACAGCCTCCATAATGTCATTGTGCTATAGTGTTTTTCACTATAAACCAGAAAATTTAAGTATCAACCAAAATACACCAAAAGGCAGATAAAAGGTGCCTGCTCAGCCAGAAATCCAAAGAGCACATCAGTATCAGACAGTCGAAAATGGTGGGGGGGGGGGGCTGATCTTTATATGACATTATAAACGGCACACATTGTAGCAAATATAATCACTTTCTTGTTTCTTTATCATCTTCTCTCTCCTGACACACTGCATTCTTCCAGAATATTCAGTTCCATGAAGCAAGGAATCATCTGCATCATACATGTACACGCAAAGACTTCCCTCTGATTTTCAGTAATACGTATTGAGGCTTCAGCCCACCGTCTGTATCACACATGCTTAACTACCAGGTCATTGACTTCACAGGATCAGTCAATGGTTACAGATGAGCAGCTATGTCAGACTGACAGATTGTGTCCACACTGCTATTTCTATCATGTATAATGTAAGATTATAGTGACTTCTCCACATGATGAGAAGTTATTCTGGAATACCCTTAACTGAGCTCTCTGAATATTAATTGAAAGAGTCTTAGGGTTTTTGGTTTTGGGGTTTTTTTTGTCTTTTCTGGATTGTTCATCTAAGCACTGCCTGTCAAATGTAGAAAATATGCTTTTGAAAAAAATTCAACCACTTTTTAATCAAACACTGCAAGTTAGCATTGTTTTGTATATTATACTTTTCTGTATGCACAACCGATCATCTGGGTCTTACAACTGAATTTGTAGCATCGGTGTGAGACAAAGGCAATGTCTAATAAAGTCATTACTGAACTGACTTTCTCTGGAGAAAATGGTCATTGCTTTCTGCAAAGCATAAGGCCTAAGTAAGGTCTTAAGCAGCATAAGATATTTGAAGTGTCTTTTTATTCTCCTCTGTGCATGAAATTTATCTGGTTCCAAATACGAAATGTAGAAGAAACTGAATGAATTCTGGAAGAATTAGAAAAGACCACTTACAGGCAGATGCATTGCTTGTGTAGTGTGACAGACCGCCCTTGAAGTCAGGAGAGTTTATCCCTTATGCAGTATGTTTCAGATATTTAGCCAAATTATTCTCTCAGAAGATCATCAAAGGAATTGTGTGCAAGACTATCATCTCTGAATTCCCCTTGGTTTGATCCTCTTTTGGCTCATCAGCCTGCCAGAACGCCAGAGCTTCGGATAAGAGATTTTGGAGACCTGAAAAGTATCCTCTCCTTTGTACAGCAGAAAATGCTGGCTATTTGCAGCCAGAATTCACTCATTTCCATTTCATGCTACACTTTTATTCATAAATTACTTGCCACAAGGAGCACATAGTATGGTGTGTGGACACTGTTTTTTCATTCTTTCTCTCAAACCTATTGTAATGGTGACTTGTGACAAAAATTATAGGAAAAGTGATAAATAATACATCCTTGTTGTGGTTCTCATGGCACTTTAAGACAAAAATTAAAAATACAGTTCTAGAGAAGCAAAAATGGTAAACATCTGATAAGTTTTTTTTATCAAGGGAGGTAAAGTCTCAAAACTCCTCTCCTTTTATGCCCTTGAGAAAAGCCAGTACTTGGAAATTACATGTTTGAAGATTATTGTTTAATAACTACCCTTCAACGTGTGATACTATTATTTTTAACAAGTAGTCCCTCTAGAGTTTTGCTGCTTTTTCCTTCTGCTCATAATGTTGCATTTTTTTTCAGAAGGTTTTTTTTTTTCCCCTTCAGACAGTATTTTCCCTCTGTCAATTGCATTTTCATCCAATGAAAATGTTAAAAATCAAATTTAGATTTGAGGTGCTTGAGAGCAGGACAAAAATTATATCACAAGAAATCTGGCAATATAGAAGAAGATGATAAAACTTGATCCATCCATTCTTATTCTCTCCAAATTCTGTAAGTTAGGCATGACATGAATTAAAGTGGAACAATTAAATTCTCCTATTTAAATCCCCAAAGAACAGACACTAGCTCTATTGCAGTAACATCAGCAGATTGATAGTGCAATAATATTTCCTACCACAAACCTCCCATATCTCAGTATCGCAAGGAACAGCCATTTGCCAGCTCAGTAAATCTATACCTGTAATGCTATTTCACTATCGGCTGATGTTCAGTAGTTTAGCATAGGAAGTTGAGCATAACATACCTATTTCAAGACTCAAGCCTGCCGTAAGTCTTGTGTCTCTTCAGCTGTACCATTTGATCCATCATCTCAAATTTAAAACCTGCAAACCGCTTTCACTATAACAGTCAAGAAACTAAAGAAAATCTAAAAAGCTTCTATTTTACAAGATCTAGTAGGGCTAAAACTCTGACTAGTAGAGGTCTGTCAATTTTCAAAACTAAATTGGTTAGCGATATGGAACAGCAACAGCAGAATCAGCAACAGTACTACAAAGCAGTGCTATCACCTCTACTTAGTTGCACTTTGAAGCATCCATAGAAACCAAGAAGAACAGCACTCCAGCTGACCTCACGTTCCCCTCTATGCGCACTTAGCATGATTTTGAAAAACAAATGAACTTCCTAAATCACCAGTTTTTAGAACCTTACCAGCTTGGCTAAACATTATGCAAACACTGCAGACCTACAGTATCATATATCAACAGGAGGTTAATCTCTACTGAGAAGCGTATATTTAGCTGTATACACACATATGCAATTACAGAAAGTATAATTTGTGTAATTCAGGTGCTAAATTATGTTGCATAGTGAACAGGGAGACTAATTGGTCCTGCACACCTGTTCCACATAGTAAGAAGTTTTTATTCCACGCTAGAGAAAAACAAAGTGAAAAAATGAAGTCATACCAGACAGTTCTACTGAAAATATTCAGTGAAAAAGATGATTCAAACAAATTGATTGCAATGTTTTGGGTGTAGTAAAATCAGCTCTAGCAGGAGTCAACACCCAGAAAAATATCTGAGGACATTTCTGGTATCTTTGTTACTCTGTAACAAATAAATAAAAAAGGTAAGAACTGTAGAAATAGAGTGTTTTGGCTATGCCTATCCTGTCAGCGATTCAGCATAGGCCTCCACAGCTACCCTAGTAGATATATGTTACTTCCTAAAAAGCAGGCTGCCATCTCACTTTCACCTGCTTTATCAGAATGGAGCAAAGAGGAGAGAGTGGGGAAGAGCTGTCACTTGAAAAGACTGCCCTGCAGCTCTGGAGCACAAGCATGTCCCCCCTACCTACCCTCCTGCAGTCGAAGGTGCCGAAGGCACTTTTGTCCACTGTAGCAGAGAGGAAGTACCCTAACCCCTACCAGAAATTGTTATCTATGCCCTTCTGCAGATGAAAGTGGGTACATTCATGGAAGCACCCTACAACTGCAAAAGCAAAGACAGAAGATGTGAGACAGCAAGCAGGACACGGGCAGATGAAAGTTTGGTTTTAGGAACATAGCAAAGTTTATTGCATATTGGCAACTTTTCCCTTGCCTGTAATGTTTATTTCCAGTCTGTATTGAACCAAAAAAGGTCATTCGATATCTTGAATACTAAATATCATCTACAAGCAGAACAATGCATTCTGGTTAAAAATTTGTCACTAGATTACTTAACTAGCGTTGCTCTCAGCCTATGTACCTATGGAAAAATTCAGTTATCAGCACTTTGTCAGAAGTCCTATATTTTGAAAAGCAAATGACCAGGTGAGGTAATTGATAATAGAGACAAGTGGAGGCATCTCTGTGGCCCTTGCTCAGCTGCTGACCTAAGGCAGACACAGGTACAAAAATGAGGGCTTCTCCATGTCCCCTACCCACCTTTCACAGTCAGTTTCACAGGCTTTTCCTTTTCCCTCTAACTGTGCTCCTTCTTTCGTGGCCTTTTCTAAGTAGAAAGTAAACTCAGTAATGTTTGAGTTAGATGTTTGAATCTACTTTGTTAAATTTACTTGGAAATCAGGCAAAACAAGTTTGACCCACTTTAGTCACTCCTGCTGAACCATTATTTCAGAGTGACAAGCATACGAGTAAAGAGTATTTACTTAAAATGAAGTAATCACTTTGCAGTTTTCTCCTTCTGGTAATAAGGGGTCTGTATAGCTGGATAGTCCAATGACCATTTAACAAAAAAGTAAACAAAAATCACTGTTCTATTCATTTCTGAAAGATGGTGTATAGCAACCTGCTGCTGAGAATTCTTACCCACTGAAAAATATTCACGTCCTTTCTGACATGAGGATCATGTTCCCTCAGCTTTCAGTCAGCCAGCTTTTACATTGGGCACAAGTCGTCTGTTGAGCTCCAAAACAGACTGCTCTCCCTGAGGAAAATACTCATGCAACTGATGGGCTTTTTCCCTTGTTACCACTTCCCAGCTACCCTTTGCCAGTCTGGGAGGTTCAGTAAAGCAAAGCCACTCAGAAAACTAGGTGTTGGTGCACTTATAGAGTCATTTAGGCTAGAAAAGACCTCCAAGATCATCCAGTCCAACCGTTAACCTAGCACCGCCAAGTCCACCATTAAACCAAGTCACTAAGCTCTGAATCCAAACATTTTTTGAAGACCTCCAGGTCTCTTCCTCCTGACACACGGTAACAGAAAAGATTAAGTTACCAGTACTTTGTTGAATGCCCAAAATTACAGTGAACAACCATGTAAATGACAATAAATAGACAGGGGAGCCAACCGTGCAGCTTTGGCTGAACCCCCAGATGGTGGCAGGGAGGGGACAGAGTGCTCTTCCTCACATTAATCTCAGCTCCCAAACCAAACCAGGGCACTACTGATGCTGAATTCTATCCTGTAGAGGGGCACCACATACAGTTCCCTGCTTCAGGCTGCTGTTCTCTGTCAGAAGAAAGATAATGAAGCCACAGGTTAATAACCTGGGGTTCATTAAATGTTTCTATAGTATCTGGAGTATAGCAGGAAAACTTGAAGTAGTGCCCTTCCTGCTCCGCCAGCTCCCAGGATGACAGCCTGGAAGGATTATGCTCAATTACTTCAGGTCTTTGTCATCCAGCAAATGGAAAGGATGGAAATTAAAGCTGCACTCCAATTAGGTATAAAAGTAATTCAGACTTATTAAATTATTGCAGACCACACAGTTCTTGTGAAGCTACTTCTGAAGAGTGTGTCTTACTAAATCTCCTAAAATATATTGACTTTGCCAGCTTTAACCCACATGGCAGCTCTTCCATTCAGTAACCAAACTATTTCATGTAGAGATTAACCTGGTGATCCCACACTTGAAAACAAATGCTGCAGGACTTCATTCATATTCTAGCACGAGCATTTTGTTGGGAAAGGCTAATTAATCCAAACCAATAGCAAAGTGATCAAACCTGAAGCCTGTAGGAAATGCTGAAGGAAATGCTAAGGTACTTCAGCCAAAATAGTAAATTTGATATATGTGTTATAAGTAAGTGTTATGTTATCCTATAGGATCAACAAAACCATAGGAAATAGATGAGTAAATCATTAGCTGGATATTGTATTCATAGTGGCTGATAAACATGCACCTTTTGGCATAGTGTGTGTGATTTAATGTTGATCTCTGTGCAAGATGCAACAGCTAGCAAGGATTTTTTATACAGTAAATGAAATCAATGAAGAAAACTTTCTTTAATTTACCCTTGAAAGTCAAAAGATACTTTTTAAAAAATTTCTAAATTGCAAGAGCCATTTCAAGAGAACACAACTGTTATATAAGCTTCCATTTTTCATGCACAATTTTACAAAGTATACAAATTCTGACTGAATATAATTGTAAATTTGCTCTTTGAACTCACGTAGCAGTGAATAATTGTTTAGAACTATTCATCATACACTATTTGTGAAATAGAACTCAAAATATGTGCATGAATGCTCAAAAATTGCTAATATTACTGATTTGGACCAGAAACTTGGGGAGAATTACAGAGGTCCTTCATTTTGCACAAATGGGTAGTCTCAGCAAATGAAACTTCCTACCTGAGGAAGTTAATTATTCTTAATTTTGGGACCTAAAGCAACACAAAATATCTAGCTTATTAATCTTAATTGTTTAGAAACTTGATTCTGACTGCTTTTGCCTTTTTTTTTTTTTTTGTCCTTGGCAGTAATTTTAAGACTTAAATAATCCTTTCTAACATTATGTTGAGTCTTGAGCAGGACTCACAGTGCTGAAATAAGAGCTTTTAGTTTTCAACCCTGCCAACTGGAATCAATGCAGTTCAGATTTTCCCTATACCACATTTCCCCTCTGCTAGCATAAAGCAGAGAATTAGACCCAAGAGTCATATTCAGACCATCTGCTTTACAGAATCATTTTACGTGCTGTTCAGAGCATGGTCAGGGAGCCTAATTTCCCAAAATAGTACTGGAAAGATAGATTTCTCCAGGACACAGTTTGGAGCTCCAAGGGCCGGATATTTTAAGTGAGACACAGAGTACCCCTAGGGTGTTAAACACTCAGCCAACTTGTGCACTCACTAGCACAGGTCTTCTTAGACTGCTTTTCTCAAACTCCTACCTGACCATAGTAGTAAGAAATTTTAGAAAGCAGCAGCCCAGTCATAGGCACTCAAAGGGCATCTGTCCTGAATAGTCTCCCCATTCTGGGCTCATGGACAGGTAGGAAAACAACTTCAAATGTTTTTCTGGGTGGAAAAAGACCATCTGTAATTTTACTCTGCAGTGGCAGAATCAAATACTTGAATATAATTCATTAGAATTAAGCAATACTATGTTTCTCTAAAAATTGTCCACAGGTGAACCAGGATGAACATGATTGCACTCCTTATTTCTTGTCATGAGCTGCTGCAAATAACTAGGTCAGAGCCTGTGCCACAGAACCAGCTTGCAGGAGGCACTTTGCCAGGAAACTGGGTTTTAAAATTCCTGTTAAGTTACATGCAAGTTTCCAATGAGTGACAAATAATTGTAGGAGAATAGGCTACCTAAAACTCACCTCGCTTCTCTTCCCTCTCTCTCACCTTTGCATCCCTGTTTGGGAGAGTTTTAGTTTGAGATCTTCAAGGTCAGTCTAAGAATGAAATTCTATGTAAAACTCAGGACATGAAAATGGAAGCCAGAGAAATTGTTTGCCAGATCAGTGATTTCCACACAGCTCTGAACAAGTGCATGCAGCTTGTCCACTGGCACATGTTGTTGTCTTTACTTGAGCAGAAATCATTTGACTGTCTGAAATAACAGTACAAATGGGATTAAACACCTTTCCGCGAATAACTTCAATTTGGACATTCTTTCTTTCACGAGGTCAGATTGCAGAGATCTTTCCAGCTCATCTCTGCGTTTGGAAAACTACTGCAAATGATTAGAGGCAGCAGCTAAGATGTCAGATTGGAAGAACTGTATGGGGCCCAAAATCACAAAGGTCTGATGAGGTAAGGAACAGCCATGTGAAATTCATAGTCCAAGAACCAAAGAAAACAGCACTTGGGAAATGACACTGTGTACTTGCTATAAGCCTGACAAGATTTGATTTTACTCTGGAAAATAATTAAGATTATTGCATTCTTCTAGTTGATTAAAGAGAAGTTAAGAATCTGAAGCTGTTGACAAGGTTGTAGCAAAAGAGCTCATCAAAATCTCATCCTCTGTAGAATGCCCCAGATTGGCTTGGCCATTTTTGTAAAATTAAGGAATAATAAATAAATGCCTCGGTAAAATAGATGATTGCCTCATTTCTGTTCTGAGACAGTGCATATAACCCTCAGCTAAACTGTCTTTAAAACAACAATTAAATAATGCTTCTAGAACCCCTGAAAATAAACAATTTTTTTTTCTCTCTTCTCTAAAGCAGGAAATTGAAGTAATGAGATTAAAATATTTTTCTGAAGCTACAATTCAAGCCATTTGCAAAGAAGATTAGATCTCAATATCTTAGACCAGCCCTCTGTCCACTAGAATTTATGAACTCTTTATTAAGCTTTGAGGAATACTTTCTTGAAATAAGAATATAAAAAATCACATTATTTTGACTAAATCTATATATTAGAATATAGATGTAGCAGTAAGAACAATCAATACGGCTTACTGATTAGGAAAGGATTATTATATGTTGATAAAAAAAAATCGATTAGATGGCTGCACACACTGTGGACCTAGGAGATGTTTAATGAAAACGAGGGTGTGTGGGCAGGTGCAGAGATTACGCTGCACAGTAGCAAATACGGCACTTGGTTTCACTGGTGCAGGCTGTGAATCTGTGGTACCCAGTACTGTGGTACAGTACAAAGATGTTTTTTTCCTTTCCAGTTTTTCTTGATTTGTAGCTCTGATTCGCTATAATCCAGAAATTAATATTGGTTACAGGGAGAAAATGAGAGGAAGGGAGAGATGCTTACCAGGGTGTTCTAAGGCTTAATTAATATTTGCAAAGCTCTTTGAGCTTCTCTGATGAAAGAAGCTATAGAGGGCAAACTTATTATGTTTTACTATTATTATTAATTAGTTTTCCACTGAATTCATTGTGTCAATATATGAATCGTTGAACCCACACACTTCATCAATTGTTGTACTGTGCTCTTTACAAGTGCTCTTTACAAGCTTCATTGTGGTGATTGAGAATATGGGGGAAATAAAACAGAGGATAAATAAGTCTATTTACAAGTTATAGGCACAAGTTTGAAACCAGCATTTTATCTACCAATCAGGAAAAAATTGTTGCCATAGCAACAATTACATCCCATTGTACTGAACACTTCCTTAGATACTGATAAAACTGTCCCTTCAAACACTGAGCTTTTGTACGCTTGTCCATAGTCTACAAAAAATAATATATTTTTTTGAGGTTTACTTATATATTACAGTTTTTAGTCTTTAAACTCACCATGAAACACTCCCATGGTCAAGCAAGATTAGATGCTGCTTGTTGGGTGACCCAGCAGCACAGCTTCAAGCTCTGGTCAGTAGAATGCCAAAAGCAGCACTGTGGGCAGGGTGAGTGGGCATCCCTTCCCATCCCACTGCCCGTTCACTGTGCGATTGTGAGCTGCTTATTATCCCTGTCAGCAAAGTGGATATCTGCCTATTTTTGTAAGGGGATCTATGGAGGTAATAAAAAGTTTTACTGCTAATCACCAAATAAACCCCCATTAATAAAATGAATTTGTGAGAAAGACCCAGAGCTAGAATTCATCTGCAATTCAGTTAACTTTGACTTCTCATTTAAATGCTAGGGTTACTTGTTTGGAGTCCCACATACCTCATTTAACACTTCTCCACACCCTCTCTTTTCTTTAAAGACAGTAGTATCAATTAAAAATATTCATTTATATAATTCTCCCACATTATTTCTCTTTTCCATTCAACATGTAAACCAATCTCACCACATCCAAGCTCATTTTGAACATTATGGGAAATAAATCTTTTTTATCTTGCTGTTATTTTAAATACTTGCTTTAACTTCAGATAGGAAATTTGAAATTAATATGATTCTTTATCATGGCAGAGGAATGTCCAAGAGTTTTTTGACACATCTATTACTGTTTTGTAATGCTGCAGAAGTTAAAGTGCTGATTGTCAGCTCATGTAAATCAACACAGTTCAAGTGAAATTCCATCTTTCCCCACCTAAGAATCAGATTTGCAAATTTTTCAACTGTTTGTGATTCACTAGCAAGAGAAAGCTTTTACCTACCATGCATAAGGAATAGTCAAAAGCTGAATTCCCATTTAGAGAAATCCTTGTTATACATTTTAGGAAATGTGCATTCATTTATTTCCTGAGTCAAGGATACTGAAGAACACAGACTCTAAAGAAGAAAAGTGTACATTTTCAAGGGTTACCACAGCAGCCTCTCTTCTGCCAATCATTCATTTCTATCAGTCACTACTCCTGCAGTCATTCCTTTCTACAAGACAGTTATCCTGTTAGACACTAAGCTTCCCTCCATTGCACAGATTTGTTTACAGCTTGTGCTTTCCCCCTCCCCCTATTTATGCCAGAAACAAACTGCATTGTTTCTCTCTTTGCAAGGACATCATTTAGTTTTCACTCAGCCTTAACAAGGTTATACTCCCATTAAGGATAAGTATGTTTTGCCACCAACAGATTTGACCGCTGGAACATTTTCATTTTTTAATTTAATGCTGTTTTAAAAAAGAAAGGGTGAGCTAAAAATGTTATTATGAATTTCAGAGTAGCATTTGGAAGGAAAAGACAAGCTCTTTCATGGCAAACAGAGATGTGTAAAAACACTTCCCAATAGCCAGCCAAGTGCTTTGATTTTTTTAAGCAGTCATTTTCTTTTATTTATAAATTTTGGATTATAATGAAAGATGGTAATTGACTAGGTTACACATTTTTAAAAAGCGCTGGCAAGAGAAATAGCAGTAAGGGTATTGGAAAACACTATGTGAAATGGAATAAGCACTGTGGAGAATACATAATCTTTTATGCTTTGGAATTTTGTATAAAACTTGGAAACTAAGGGAATATTTGTAATTGCAGGCTGGAGATGTGCTTGTTGATTTCCAAGCTAGTCAGTCCACAGAGCTCAAGTACAGAGTCCTACAGAAATACTAGCTGATGTCCTGCAGTTATAACTGCTTTCTTTAGCAAAATGTGACACCTGACTTGGTATGTCTTTCAGTGGGCTGGTTAGCTTAGACACTGTGATATGCTGATACAGAGCTCCCACGTTCAAGAGCTTACTTTTCTGATTTTACCTCAGAAATGCTTAAGGGCATTTGCATTGCATTGTGGACGTGTGAAGAAGCTTAAGGCTGTTATGTGCCTTGTTCAGACTGATTCCATAACTCACTTTGCCTTCCTTAATTTTCAAAGAAAATCCATTAGGACCAACCTCATTTGTTTATTTCCACTGACTACTGAAGGTGCTAAATCATTATCTAACATACTTCTCAGTTCTATTACATAGCATGCTTTATGACTGTAATAATTGCAAGATTTAGTTCTTTAATCTTCAACATATCATCTCAATGAATTCACTTTATTAGATACATTGATGGACTAAACTGCTTTTGTACCAAAAAAAGCCCTGAAATGTACCTGAATATACCTGAAATAGGAAATCTCACTACATAATTAAAGATAACATAATAATAGCTACATCATTCAAGAGATACTTCCTATTA
This sequence comes from Chauna torquata, assembly GCA_013399475.1. Classification (NCBI taxonomy): domain Eukaryota; kingdom Metazoa; phylum Chordata; class Aves; order Anseriformes; family Anhimidae; genus Chauna; species Chauna torquata. Next base: position 526,896 of record VXAL01013480.1, on the reverse strand, counting down.
GAATGTTTCCATTCTTTAATGAAGGATGAGAGCAAACATACATCTTAATTAACCATTTGATCATGTCTTTATAGGTCTTACTGCTTTGAAGCCCCACACTAGTACTTCTAACTAGTGAAACCTGGGCAAACAGGGTTCTTATGACTGTTGGCACTTTAAACCCCTGAAAGCAGCATGGCACACTCCTCAAAGATCCTTATCAAACGGAAATGGAAATAGTGTATTAGGAGTTAAAGAAATTTTTTGCCCTGAAGTGCAGGTTTCTGGCTCCTGTCCAAATAGCGTTCTTTCTCTTCAGCCTACTTCTCGACCCCTGCAGCTGTTTTTAGCAACACTAATGATATCATCTGACCTTTCCCTCAATTCTCAATCTCTGGGGGGATGTTCATATTTGTAATTGAATACACTACTGAACTGGATCTGATATTTAGTTCTGAAATATTAGTCTTAACAGCAGCAAATCTGCCCCAACTGGTCCAAAATGGACGATCACATCTTGCTTTGGTGGCTTATGTATGAAAAGTACCAAAATCTGCTGAAAACACACAGCCAGGAGGTCTGCTACCCTAACTCATGCAATATAATCTTGTACTTTGTGTCCTTGCATTGCTAGAGTTATTAAGCACATGTCTAGCTTTATACAGGAGTAATATTTACTGTGGTGGATTTACCGAGTGCTTAATTGTTTTGCTGAAATAATTACATGGGATAAAACCTTAGAGACTGATACTCCCAGCAATGCAGGTAGCTGACACAGGACTCCTCAAGATTAGGCTAGTTGTCTGCATCGTGTGTCCTGTCTTGGACAATGGTCAACAAATGATGCCAAAGGAAAATTTTAAGAACAAGGCAGACCTAGAGGTTACTTTCCTAGAACGTTTCCCCAGTTTCAAAATTTGCATCTCAGAAACTTCCTCAAGCAGATGTGCTTTCAGGAACTAGATGGCTTTCTGTCTCTATTAGAGCATATGTATTTTGTGTGCGGGTGCTATTTTATATTACCGTTCAAATTCCTGTAAGTATTTTTGTTTGTTTGTTTGTTTTAAAAAAAAAACGTCTATATATACTGATGTCTTAAATACTGCCATTTTTGCAGTTACCCACAAAGTACTCAGATGGCTCAAATCTAAACATTTAACTCTCCCCCACTGATACTTGAGTTCTTAATGCATTGAAACATATCTGAGCTTAGCAATAAAATGAAACAAAAAAGAAAACTTAAAGCTCCCTGAATGTTTTTTGCTTTCTAATAAGCATTTATATCACTTTCATATTTAGGCACTTAGAATTCCTAACTCACTTTCATTGCTGTGTGAACTTTCTTAGTTTTTGTATTGCAACAAATACTGGCTGGCTTGGCCAAACAGAATTTTTTTTCTCCACTGTTCTTGTTTAATTTGAGCAGTTAAAATTCATATTTGCTTCCCCCCTCCACCTCCTTTCTTTTAATTTCTCTAATGGGCTTCTTATCTAACTGAATACCAGCTTTCCCATTATTCCGTTGAAAAAAATAACTTCATGGAAATTATCATATACCCTAAAGTAGGTCTTACATTGACAGATTTACCCTTATTTCATTGGGTCTCTAAACACATTATTCCTTTAAAGATGCTAAGCTTATCGTTTCATAGGCCATTTACCTTTATAGTTATGGACATTTTAGGACCACTGAAGTATTAAAGATACCAAATCTTAAGCTTTATGCCCTGTAAGTCTAAAGATAAAGAAATAAGCTGAATAAATGTGTGTCTATACATCTCTCTCTCTCTGAATACTATACAAGGCATGTATTGGAGTGTCAAGTGGTATAAAGATTTTATCGGCACAAACTTGGAACAACCTCGTTAATTCTGAATGGTAAAGCCCAAAAATAAGTTATATCTATCACACAATGAAGGTCTACACAATGCTAGTAAATAGTATTAAGGAAAGTTCTGCAGAATTGGATACATTTGATTGATACTGTTTTCTTGGTAACCCTTTGTCCGTGAAGCTGACATGTGAAAAGTTACAAAACAATACCTTTCATTCAACCAGTCTAGATGGGTGAATGTTTCTCTACATTGCAAAGTTTGACTTCTTTACTTTTTTGATAATATTTTTATGCACAAGTGAAATGCTAGCATCTTACTAAAGGACAGGTAAGTATATTTGATGTCTAAATCAGCAAAATTTCACAGTACTGTTGCAAAGCAGGTGTATGAATCTTGCACAGTTCTGTCTATATATTGCACACCAAGGAAAACCCAAGAGACTTATCAACACTGCAGTCACCTCCGTGTCTACAGCTTAGTAGATATATCAGAGCTGCTAGCTGAGATCACACCAGCAGTGTAGCCATGGCAGCACAAGAGATGGTCACATCACAGGGTCACATCACAACATTCATTATGTTCTTGCAGCAACACAACTTGATCCAGATAAGCAGTTTTAAAGCCAGCTTTGAAATATCTACAAAAGTGCAGGGTACCACTTCAGACTTGCTGTCACTCTTGTGGGTCTAGATGGTAATGGAAGCCAAAACTCTACAATCATCCAAAACCAGAACCATTTCTGTAATGCACAATCTCTCCATGACAACAACCCTGTGACAGTGATCTATGTTTCTGTCTTCAGAAAGACTCACTATATAGGAAATTATACTGGCTGTGAAAACATGACAGAAGCTACAGGACACCTAGTTGCAAGCCTTTCTGGTAAAAACCACAGCACACCTGTATCACATTTTCTACACAGGGGAGTAAAAAATCCAACTGTAAGTTCATAGTAAGGTCAGCAATTTTAAAGCCTTCAAACTGGCATGGGTCAACTATCTCACCATTTGCTTTGTCATCCATTAAGCTTTCTGGAAGTGGTTATCATCTAAAGTACTACAGTGAACATTCCCCCGAGAGGCATTCTCGGGAGCAGAGGGCAGGCTGCTCTCCATCAAAGCCCATAGCTATGAAATATGCTACTATCGCGGAGCACAATGAGCCAGAGTTTTCACTCAAATCCCAGGGTAAAATTAATCTTTTTAAACAGAAATTCATCTATTAAATCACAAGCCTGACAGCCCAGCAAAGTTTTCCTCTAGAAACAAATTAAATTAATCCTATTTAAAGGAGCATTTTAAGATTTAAAAAGAGAGAGAGAATGAAATCTCCTTTTTACTTACGTCATTTTCAATATAGATACAGCTCACAGCAATATCTATAGTTAGTATTACAAAGCACTTCTCAATGTAATTATCTTTCAGTTGCTCTCATTATACTACACTTTAAATATTTGAGATGAAATTCTCCCTCCAAATTTCATTTTAAAAATAGTTTTAGAAAAATAATTCATCCATTTCTGAGAAAGGGGCATTTCTCAAATATAAAAAATAAATACCTTATAAGAAAGTTTAACAACTTCATGATTTGCAAAAGGATCTTGCAAAGTTTGTTAGCAACTTAATTTTAGGAGACTGCATTAGAGGTATGTTATGCTTTCTACCAACAAGACCTGACTCGTGCGCAAGGATTTAAATTATTACCTGCACATGCTCTTAAAAGGGGATGACTAAAACCCCTAAAAATTTAATCTGTACTGAGCAACTTCTCTCCTATGATAAACATTCCTAACTATAATTTATTCATCTTTTTGTTTAGCACAAGCAAAATTACGATCCTGATAAGCAGCTGCTGTATAATAATATAGGAGAAATAAGGCTTTTAAATCTGTTACAGAGAGAGAACCTTACATGAATAAGAAATGTAACTTATTTAGATTATATTTGTAGTTGAGCTTGTTAAAAACAGATCAGAGTTTTTTTCCTGATTCAGAGAAGACCAGGTAATGAAAATAGATACTGACACTTTTCACTTACCTAGTAATACAATTTACCTCTCCAAATGCTTCAAGCTATTTTCATTATTAACAAACTAGCACCATGTTACTGCAGATGTACAGGTGCTCTATGAATTTTTTTTTTTTTTGCTTCAGTACAGAGTTGATATTAAACTATTACTTATTTAAAAGATAGGAGGAGAATACACAAATTGATGCTGAATCTGAATTTCTCTTTATTCCCAGGTTTTACGACTACGTTTGATTGAAGTCAGCTACTAGTTTGGTATAAAAAATGCCTACCCACTGTAACCATAAAATTTAGCCTTTATTATCTTTATCTTATTAGTCTTTATATCATCTTCCCTTTATTTTGTAGCTGAGAGAAAAATTACATCCAGCAGCGCAAAACACAGCTCTACTGCACATTGCAGGACAGAGTTTAAAGGCACTTCTGAGAGTTACGAACATTTTTGTGGTCTCTCAGCCTGGGTCATGTAGCCTGGGGAAGGATTTGTGTGGTCAACAAAGCCACCATTGAACCTACCATGAGTCTTCACCTCCCTCAAAGAGGAAGAAGGGGAGTCCTACTCTACTGTAATTCCTGAATCGCTTGGGCACAGTGGGGCAAAAAATGATTTTGCTCTCCATAAACATCTTATTTACTGTCCTGGGAAAAAGGTTTTCCCCTTAGATCTTGATTTAAAAGTGTATCAGGAGACTTTAAAGAGAAAGAGCTGCAAAGAACTCACTGCTGTTGCAAGCTTTATTGTGAGCTATATTGCAGTGCTACAACTCAATAATGGTTTGAGAGACTATGTTGGTTTGAGGCATAAATTTCTCATAGTGGTCTTCTGTTCAGTACTTCGGTCAGGATCATGAAGTCAGACATTCAATAAACAGTTATTATAAAAGTATTAGCCTTCCTGGGTCCCAAAAAGAAGAGGAAAGCAAAACTAAACTGTACGTTATTTTTCTGGCTTAGTAAATCAAAGACAGGGTTTTGGTTTTACTGAGTTCTAGCTCAGCAAGGTATCCCATATTTAATCTACTCCAGTCTTGTCATTACTTGTCATTTTGTCACTGCTTCTATAAAAGTTGCATCAGACACATTTGCTAGCACAGGTAAATGCAAAGATATGCCATTTATCTTTAAACACAATAGCATTGATTTACCCCTTCAAGAGCAGGCAGCATAGACTATAACTCTAAGGGAATTATAGTCTTGCTTTGGGAAAGTTTGATGATATTTCTCCCATTGTCACCTTCAAAATGTCACCAAAGGGAAAAAGGTTCCTAGTACAGGTTAGATTTATATAGGAGACCCTCCTTTAGGTTGCAAGTCTGACCTGCTAGGTGAGGGGTACCTGGTGTCCCACTTCCTGGAGGATGGGAAGGTCAGTCTCTGCTCTGCTGCATACACAGGGTCCGAGCAAGCCCCCTGCTCACACACTGCCTGGCTTACAGTGTGGCCAGCTGGGCCGGTGCAGAGATGCCTTCTGACATTGTTTCAGAAAGGAGAGATGTCTGGAGCCAGTAAGAGGTAAGGGCCTTCCTGCACCACTTGGGAAGCCACAGGCAGAGTCAAAGGATAGCTAGGAGACACATAATCATGTCTTTGTGATTCTGCTCCTGAGAGATTTCATACGGTCTGCCTGAGCAGCTGCTCACCACTTTCTGTTTAAACTATGGTTGTATGGGTCAATGTATTGCTAGATAGGGACTGAGAAGCAAGAGGTCCATTTCTGCTTCAGCCAATTAGCTCTACGACCTTGGCAGGAAACTATCTTATTTTGCATTGGTATCTTCCTCTACTTTTTTTTTGTCCATCTGGCCTCTTCAGACTGTTAATTCTTTAAGCAGGGGCTGTTCTTGTAAACTGAACGTATTTTAACATGTGATACTAAATGTAAAGGGATTCCTAGAAGTTTGATGAATTAATAGATAACCAAGCAATTAATAGTATTATATCATAATTACTAAAACAACTTTAAGGCAGAAAATGTTCACATTTCAGAACCCACTGTAATATCAGTTTTCATACTAGTTTCAAATTCTACCACTCAGTGTTAATAAAGAAACGTCCACATCTCTTGAATGGCATCTTTTACTATTTCTGAACATTGAGAATAGCTGTTCTGTCTTTGAACACACAAGCTACACATAAGGGTAAATATATAGTGCAGTGCTGAGGGATTTAGCTATATGATTTCCATTTCCATTAATAAATACAAATATTTACAGTATACTTCTCCCAGAATGTTTATGCTGAAATTTGGTGGAATAATAGTGTCACAGGGAATATAGTACTAGAAAAGTATTCTTCCATCAAGAGAATCTTCCAATATCTAATGCAAATAAATGTTCCATGTGAAAGATCTTAGCCTAAGAGTATCCTGCACTGCTTTACAATAAAATCACTTTGCATGCATTTCCCTGTATTAAACCAGTAATATCAGAGATGTGCAAGGAGGAAAGTAGGACCGTTTGCTGCTTTGGAGCCAACACTTCTATACCACACAAGATCCATATTCTACTAACTTTCCAACTAGACCAAAAACTTTGCAGAAACTCCACTAAGACTGACATAACTGAGCTAGTTTTAAACTAGCTAGTTCAGGTACCAATTGCGGTGTATCCATGACAACATAGAATTCAGTGAGGATAAATTTATCCTGTACAACCTAATATCACACTGGAAGAATCCAGATTTCTTAGCAGTTTCTGTGCCCACATACATGACTGCACTCCAGCGCAAGCTAACATTATGCAGGAAACCTTCCTAGTGTATTCTAGGTGTCCGTGCTCCAAAAGTTGCCTTTTTGTTGGGAAGGACAATAAATAGCATCAGTAGAAAAGCATATATCACTTAACTAACTGCACAGTACTTAAAAAGCCTGAATACTTCAAAGATCAGGTCAATATTTTAACACAGCCAACAGTGTTAATACTGTCTGAATTCTGTATAAGTACAACAAATTGTGGCTCTAGCGCTTCTACACTAGCGGGGATCTCAACAGCAGTGATGCTTCCTGCCCCTGTGTGTTGTGTTCGGTTTGGTGCCAGCATGTTCATGTTTAGTGCTGAGGGAAATAAAACTCAGATTTATGTAAAGTTACAAAGTTCTGGTTAGGATGGACCCCGCTATCTCTGAGACAAGAGCTGCCCCTGGTTATATTAGTCACCTTCCTATGTGCATCTGGTTAGTACCACGCTGCGTATGACACAAGACGTGCTGTTTGCTTCTCCAGCACACACCCTTTGAAAAGGTTCCCACCACAGCCTCCCATCAGCACTTGGCAGAGTCACCTTCAAAGTCATCCAGACACACTTGAATCTAACATGCTTTTTCCTTTTAATGACTTCCCTTGATAGGGACCCTGGGGGAATAATTCTTTCCTTCTTCCCAGTGGAATTCATCTATTCACCATACTACTATAATTTCTAACAGTTAGTTCCTTTTTCATTAAATTTTAAAGGTGGTGGGATTATTTTCACTCGCAAGTTGAAATAAAATGCTAGCTGAACTACTGCAGGATCTCAATTTGGTTCTAGAAATATTAACAGTAAGTTAATAAATTCCCCAAGTGACCCCAGCTCCATTCACCAGCCAGTTTCATAGTTTCTGTTGCATGTCACCTCCCCCATATTCTGTCCTGACATCAGAGACACTCAGCAACCATTAGAAATGCATTTAAAATAAAATGCTCACTTTGCCAGCTGTGAACAACACTCTCTGTCCAACATCTCTCCTAATCCACCTTTCTCAACTCTCAATTCTCCACTAGGATCAAGGATAGTATAAAGCCAGCTGTACAGATAACACTGTTGTAGCCACCACGAATTCCCACAAGTCTTAAAGCTAAATTTCCATTTAACAGTTTAACAGCAAAAATTTAGGATTACAAGGATAGAGCTAATAAGCAGCTCCAAAGCACTGTCTGGAAAAGAACTAAAGAAAGATTAAAAGTGAGCTCAGTGATCAAATAGACATATATATAATAAAATGAACACACAGTCAAGCTATTGAACTTGCAGCAGATAGGCAGAGCAGCTCTTCTCTGAACAGAACAGCTTTTTTCTCATTGGTCATCTGTATTCTGTTTCCCCCAAGGAGAAAAATAAAAACAAAAACTACAACCTTAGACCAAACTGATAATTCCCATCTAAATGGTGTTTTAAAATCAAACCCTTTAGATGTCTATTAGGAAATGACATGCATGGGCAGACTGCAAAAGGCTTAACAGTTTTTGTTTGCATCAATGTAAAAATAAAAACAACTACAGTACTGATATGGATGTCCTTGATTTTGTTCCTTTGTCACCAATTTGTACTTTACAGGAATTATCTCAACTATTTCCAAACCAATATGAGAAGATCAGCTTCTATGCATACCAAGAGTAACTTTGATGCTACTTTAACATCAGCTTTTTGCTAAAAATCTGGCATCTTCCTGATCATTCGGTGTCCTCTCCTTTTAGCAAATGTTTGAAATGCTAAGCTGCTCTTTCTTTCATTTTTCTTTTCTTTTTTTTTTTTTTTTTCCCCCTCAAACAGTCTGGGATGTAAGACTGCAGTTAGACTGTAACATTTCTGCAGTTATTGTATAGAGAGCACTTCTAATTCAAAAGCTCATTAATAATCTCCAGAGTTCATTGGCTAACCCATACAACCTGCTGTACAAAACAGATAATACTAAGCCCATTTTGCAGATTGGAAGTTGAGGTACAGAGAACTACTGTCTTGCATAGTAGGAGAATAAGAAAAGAGGAAAATATGGGTTTTAAAGCCCTTAAATTAAAACTTGTTCTTTTTTTTTTTTTTTAATAGCTATTTTTTTTCTTCCCGGAGTTTTGCTGCTCCAACAGAGGGTATGGTCCCATCTTACTACACACCTAATAACAAACAGCTTTTTCAACTGGTGAAGTTGATTGGCAATACTAGACATAGGAAAGTCAACATTTTCCTCCTAGTCAAGTAAAATAAGCACAGGGAGTGTCAGCAATTTACCCACAATCAGTCACTGTGAAATTCTGAAATTATGTATGCATCTTTTAAGTCCTGCTTTGCTACCAAGAGCAAAAGACCATCCTCTTCATTTTACATGTTTGTTCCAGAGGAGAATCTACCATCTCTGACATCAAAAGAGTCATCATTTCATTCAAATAAAAAGAAACACCTTCAAAAATAATGAAATTATTCTTCTAGCTTTATTTTTCCTTCAATTTGAGCACAAAATGCACAATGATTCTCACATATGTTCAATGCATCCAATTTTTTCAGTATATCCAATTAAATGTGCCTGCTATAAACATAAATAGACCTTCCAGGGTACTGTACCCTTGTAGCAACAATCTTCAAGCACACCAGGTTTTCTATCATCATGAAACACCTACGAAAGTGTGATGTTTACCGCTGCTTCTGTACTTCAAAGCTTGACTTTTTGCATTTCCTATGCATAACACACTTTGTGTGACTTTTCACATGATGTGAAGGTGACTGATTGCTCGACACTTGGCATACAGCACTGGACACAATCTCTTAACAGATCATGGGATTGACACATGGGTTAATTATCCTAGAATGCCAATGAAATCAAGCCAATGAAACAGAGGAGATTTCAGTTTTAGTTTTAATCTCAGATATAATACTGCTAAAGAAAAAATAATGATTTTTTTTTTTTCAGTAAGGAGTCTTGGTCCCAGTACTAAAACCCCCAAACTGCCCATCTTGAGCTTTAGTGCCAAAAATGTTTACAAACTGGATTGACTATTCTGTCCAATAGGGTTCACTCATCATTTGGAATCCAACTCCATGCTATCTATATACATTGTTAGTAATGAAGACTTCCTGCATTGGTAAGGACTGCCTACCCAAAGCATTCTACATTTTAAGCAGAGAAAAAAGAAAACACGAGTATCACGCAGTGTACAAGGATGGATAAAACTCCTCAAGTGAAGCAGACCCTGCCATGCCTGATAGCGACACTGATGGTCATATAGTGATTCTTTACGAACATTTCAGTTAACTTCTAATGATGAATGAAGGTCTAAATTCTGTGCATACACCTAGTGCAACCCCATTAACTGCAGAAGTATGTACCAGAATTGCACTTCTGGTACAAAGTATATACCCAGAATTCAGTTCTAAATGTTTGTAATTATTTTTGTGTGTGTTTTGCTGATAGCCTATTACTCTAAACCAAAAGCAGATTGCTGTCAAGTGACATCCCTGAAAATCAGCAAGCATTTTGTATTTGGCAGTCAAGGCCAGGGAGGCAGATTGATGAATAGTGTAGAACACTGTTATAAAAGAGCTTGATTCATATCAGGAGGAGTGTATTTGATGGGAAGTATTGTGTTTATATCACACTAACAAGTATGCAGATTGAGTAAATAGTGTTAGCATCTTCATCATTCAGTCTTTCTTCATTCCAATAAACAATGCCATTTTGTGGTCGACAGAACTCTTTATTGCAGCATCACAAATGAGTATATAAACATTTATACATATAGCCACACTGCTTTCCTTTGTAAGGAGGAAATCTGGTCTACTCCCATTTTTTATCTGTCAGGAATTTGCCCAGGGTCACTGAAAATGGTCACTATGGGAGAACCTGGAAAAAAGCCCAGTTTCATTGTGCTTAAATCACCACAACATTTAGCCCTCAAAAACTACTGAGTAGAGCAATATAAAATAAAAATAACTTTACAAGATTTCCCCATACAAGCTGATAAACCACAGACTGGCTTTGTTTTAGTTTTGGCCTTCTTTAATTTAACATTTAAATGACTAAGTTTTTCATTCTAATAAAAATAAATAAATATGAGCTGTTTCCCACTATTCGGACAGTATACATTATCTGTGACTAGATAAAAGATATGTCAAAACTAAGACTAGAATTATTAAAGAAGCCTAAATAACATAGGAACTCATTTTCTTTGGAAATAAAAGAATAGTTTGGTGCCTAACTGTACGAGGTCCCTTTGAAAAAATTTCAGACAAATACTAAAATAGCTTTCCTCTTTGTTTATGTATCTACCTTGAAAAAAAAGGTAGAGGTTTTGCGGTACTTCTCTGGAGTTCCAGAAAGGTTATATCTGGCAGATCTGAAAGTAGTCCTCAATTTCCATGATTTTTGCAACCTCTCTTCTCCTTGCTCCTAGTGCAAACAAAACTAGTGATGTACAGAAGTACTGGAAATTAGTGTAAACAAATAATTTGTGTCAGAAGCAAAAATGCAGAGGTAACCCCTCTTAAGGTTTGAAATTTCATTTTATGAAGTTCGGGGACCTTCTTGTCAGGAATTAATTTAAAGAGTCATGTCTGTAAGCTGATGATAGAAAGCAAGACTAAACTCTGAGGAACTCAGATAAATCCAGGTAAACTTGCAATTGTTAAAATGGTCCTACTTATTGATTAGTAATAAAAAAGCAAAAGATAAGATGCAGAGAGTGGGAAACTGGACAGCAGTGGAACTGTGAGCCAGGAGAATGTTAATGGAAGATGGAGTTTCAAAGTGCTTAACATAAACCACTTTTAAAGAAAGGAAAAAAGAGATGTTGCCAGCATCAGTAGGGTTCAGCTCTCCAGCAGGATTAGTACCTCTCTGCAGGAGAATTTTCCTCTGCCTCAGTTTTCAGGTGGAGAACCAAACGAGTCAGCTGAGATTTCCATTTGAGTGGGATAGAGACGGACTCGCAGAGACTTAAGTTTGCACTTCATCATTCACATAAGATTTGGGTAATCAATTAGATGAGAACGGAGTTTGAAAGCAGCACTGCAGAGCTAGCACCAGCCTTGGTGGCAACTGTGAACTGAGACGTGTCTCCAGCCCCTGCAGTAGCCCAGGCTCAACACTTCATTTGGTTGGAAAAGTGACAAGTCAGGAAATTTGCCTGGGCAAAGCCCGTGTCTCAGTCTCACATTACAGATTCACAGAAGACAGTCTAATCTGGATAGACTCATAAATCACACCCCTACTGCAAACAATTATTCTATTCATAATTTTGGATGAACAAGGAAATAGCATACCAAATTTTGCATGCAAAGAATGGTTCTTACCTTGGACATCTTATTTGGTTTGGATTGCATAAAGTTCCTTTTGGCACTCTTGGTAGAGCTGCTGCCTACCAATTGTAAGAGTTGTATTTGAGTCTCAGCTGCTGCTGTCTGAAGGACTGCATTTAGCCACCAGACTGGGGGCTTTGTTAATTGTTTATCTGCTCTACAGCCTACCAGTTGGCAGACTTAAAGCAGCACATTGCACAGCTCGTGCTTGATACTGTACTATAAAATAAAATGGACATTCATAGCTCCAAGCAAGCTAATGTGTTGCACTGTGAATGGAAAGAAAACATCAAAATGCTCCAGAAAAGCTGAAGTCTATCTCAGTGACTTTTTTCAATGGAGAAAATAAATATATATATTAGCCTTGCATGACAAGTTTATAGTTCATGCTGCAAAAAAAATGACATAAAAAATACACACATACTACCAAAATATTAATTGTTTCAACAAAGGAACTGCAAGAGCAATAATTCTGAAAACAAGTTAATTATATCCTGACTCCTTCAAATTGCAGTTGAGGATGGAAAATGGTCATTACACAAATTATTTTAAGTACACCTCTACTAAAGGCACACCAGCTGACTGCCCTGTGGCACCCAGAGCAAAATATTCCACAGGGTTAACGGATAGTGTCTCAGGAAATGAACAAAGAACACAACATAAGGGAGCCATTCCCAATTCCACCTTTGTTTGCTATTTAATTACAGAGAGTTTTTCTCCTACTGCATTTTTCACATTGCTGAAATAGAGCAGGAATTTATTTTCACCAATGTAAGTACAGGTTGCTTTTTAAAACTAAATGGTTCTTAAATACAAATGGTAACAAAAAGTAGAAGAATTGCAGTTTCTAGGAAAAAAATGAGCAGTTAAATGCAGAAAATGAGGATTGGCAGCAATATATTGAAACTCTGGGCCAATATTTTCTCATACATAAGATTACAGAGAACAAATAAATCGATTTTCTTAAATGCATGAAGTAGTAAAACTTACCCTGTCTTAAGCAGCTTGTAGCAGTCTCAGAAACCAGGAGATAAAACTTCAGAAGATCTGCAAAGGATTGTAAAAGAGTAACACATATCAAAACCAACATCATTGTAAAATATTTCATGATTGGAAGAGGCAAATTGATATTATAGCTGTATGATACTATAACTGCATATGTGACAGCCTAAAACACTAATGGAATATTGCCTATTTAGAAATGTCCTAAAGGACATACAGAGAGAATGAATGCTGTATTAATAATGAGAGATTTCAAAGATGATTCCTGGCAAAAGCAAATTTAACATGGCCCAAAGCAGTAGAACTAACAAGAGCAATGGAAATGGCAGTGAAAAAAATACGAGATCTGCTCTTACAACGCAAATAGTCAAACTCACTTAAACAAAATGGGAAGCTAGGTGGAAGGGGTCTAAACAGGTCATTTTCTTTAACTTTATACATTAAAATGGTCCCATGATTTACGTATCTCAAGGTCAGATGCTTAGCCAAAAAAAAAAAAAGGTAAAGATAAAAAGCAGTCACTATCTTTGAAAAAACAGAGTCTCCTAAAGAATAGAGAAAAGAAGATAGCAATTGGCAGCTGAACCTTACACTTGTACATCAGCTTTTTTTTTTATCAGTTGATGTATATATCAGCTACACAAAACCAAAATTATAATGTTAAAACCCTGTTCTTCCCTAGTTTTAGTAATTCAGGGACCAAGACAAAGTATTAGTTGTAAGAACAAGGCCTCATCTTAGTTGAATTAAGCTGTAGCTAATATGAATTAGTTATGATCTTAGCTACATTACTCAGTTAAGATCTAGCAATCGACAGTCATTCTGGAGTACTCATCACTTCACACTTGCCCTTCTGTAAAGAAAGTTTGGAGACCTTAGAGGATATAACAACTAGTAGTTATAACTGAGATTAGAATCCAGAGTCCAATGATATACAAGTTCTTATGCCCTAGGAGATAAGGTATGAGAAGAGAGGCCAGGTAAAAGCAGATGAACATGTTTTCACTATCATCACTGTTTTAGGAACATCACATACCCTACTGTTCTTAACAAGCAATGATAAGGATGTCTGCAGGAATTGTAAGCCATTGCGAAATTAAAATGTCCCATGAATTAGGTGAGCCTTAACATGATAGTAAGCTAGACATCTTACAAGAATGCTAGAAAAAATGAGACAAATAAAGAAGTCCAAATTGACAATTGTTTTGCCATTTTGACCTATGATACTAAATCTCTGTCAATGGAGAGAACACATTTCAAACACTGGAGGTAATAGGACTTTGTTCAAGACAAAATGCAAACTTCCATTGCTACTGGAAAAAAAACAAAGCTGAGTTAAATGACAGCAAATGTGCAGATTCATCCTTCAGATAAACAAAACCTGATTCTTCAGATCTTGCTAAAACCACAGGCCTGTTAGGCATACTACTCATTCTGTTAGTCCTGGAGTATCACCAAGAGCATCAGCTCTTGAGGAATGATAACCAGCAGCTAGTTTCTGGTCGCCTTCCTCGGTGGTCAGCCGTAACACTGCTTGAAGTCTTTATAACCACCCGGACAGTGGGATAGAATACATCTTAAGCAATTTCAAGGATGACATCAGCCTGGGGGAGCGCTCAGTATGGCAGAAGGCAGGCAGGGCTGCCATTCTCAGGGATCTTGATAAAATGGAGAGATGCACTGACAGGAATATCAGGAAGTCCAGCTAAGGCAAAGGCAAAGTCTTGCAACAAAGACTGGATAACTCCATGCAACAGGATAGGCTGAAAAAAGCTGGGGTAGAAAGTCATTTTGCAGAAAAGGACCTGGGGGATTTGGTAGACAGCAAATTGAACAAGAGCTGGCAGTATGCCATTGTGGCAAGAAAGAGCAATCACATACTGTATAAACAGGATTGTAGGCAGGTAAAGGAAGTGACTATTTACTTCTATTTAGCACTCATGAAACTACATTGGAGAACTGTGTTCATTTTTGGGCTCCCCACTACAAAGATGATGCTGATACACAGGAATGAGCCCAGCAGTGGGCCATCAAGATGATTAGGGCCGGAACATGTGACACATGAGGAGAAGGTGAGACAACTGCATTTGTTCGGTCTTAAGAAGATGGTATGGATAGATTTCATTTTTGTCTTCAACAAACCAATGAGAGGGTGTAGAAAAGATAGAACCAGACTCATCATAGAAGTGCACATTACAAAAATGACAGACAACGCACACAAGTTACAACAGAGGAAGTTTTGGTTAGATATTATAAGAAAATATTTTCACAGTGAGGATGATCAAACACAGGAACAGGTTGCTCGGAAAGGCAGTACAGCTTCCACTGAGGAGACATCCAAACCCCGGCTGGAAAAGGCCTGGAGCTGCCTGCTTTGAGCAGGATGTTGGACTAGAGATGTCTGGAGGTCCCTTCCCACTTGCATGGTTCTGTGGTGATGGCTGAGGGACATAGCTTTTCAGGAGTGCAAAAAACACTCCTCAGATAGATCTCAACACATGTTTGGGTGTTTTTATGTAAGGAAAAATAATATTTCACAATAACAGTTCATCAGAGATTTCTCCAGATCACCATGGCTGAGACTATGCCCGTTCAGCCATATTTATAGGCAGAAAGACAATTACATTTGAAATAAAATGCTCTCTCTATCCTTCTCAAAATTGTGACAGGTTACAAATCACTTACAGAACTCTTCAAAACAAGAGCACGCTGACCACACCAGCTGTCTGGCTACAGTGCTGAGCCCAGTGACATGAGGATGCATAACAGTCTATAAAGACTTCAGCAGATTTCTTGGTCAATTGTCCCATCTAGAATCTGCCTCTGTAGAGTGCCCAAGTGAGCTCTGTGCTACTGATGAAACAAGTCAACCAGGTACAAGACCATCCTTCTCAGAAAAGGGTGGCACGGGATATTTTCCATTCCTTTATGCAACAGTACATAAAGCAGAGCTGACCTAAAGACTAGAAATGGTAAGCAGCATTTTCAGAGTTGTCTGATCTTCTCAAAACGACTGGACCCTCTATTAAAGATAATGGAAATTCCTTGACAGTACAGTGCAGCGGAAAAGAAAATACTGTTTAGCAGGCATTTGTTTCACTGAGGTTTCCACTAAATTGGGTTGATTCATTTCCCGCACATAATAGTCTGTTCATAGCAATCCATGACTGTCATGGGGATTCCTCTAAGTAACAGGGCTCACTGCATTGAACTTCCCTGCTTCTATATGACTTCTGGAGCCTATTTTGACCTCCTGGTTTCCAGGTTCTCTTTAAAGGGGAAGGAAGGATTCCTCAGCACTAGGTAGGAGAAGATCAGATGAAAGTATAGTAACCAAAACCAATTCAGTTTATTATAGGCTCTCTGTTACCATAGGCTTCAGAAAGTAGGGGACCAGTCATTCATTCATATGGAACAGAGTATTTTGTGAACTACTGACACTAGAAAACCCAGGTCACAAAGGGATGAAAACATAATGAGAAGTAAATTTTGAATTATAATTTAATCTGTATATCTTGGGCTTTAGGAAGGAATGAAGACTTACAGTCCAGTCACTTGCAGCCACATCTGGGCAGCTATCCAGATATACAGATGGAAGTTTGATTCTGAAGCACAAATCTCAAATTTTTATGTTATATGTAGGTAAATGTTTTTTCAAGCTAGTTTCTTATGACTCACCTGATTCTTAAACTATACGATTTATAAATTATGTATTTGCATTAAATAGAACAGATGCTTTGCAACTGCTCTCCTTATACTGATTCCATAAAAAAAAAGATGCACAGTAAGAAATCACTTTTTAGATCTGATGACCTTGTTCCAGGCACTAAGAAGTGCACCTTATACCCTACCCGGCAGCCAACAGTTGTCCTCCCTGAAGTCCCCACTATTGATCTTAAATCTGTGGAAAGTAAGCTCTTTTTCAATTCTATCCCACAGTTCCTAATGCATTCCTACAGAGACTGATGCTTTCTGAGTGTTCAGATCTGGACATACCGCAAGAAAAAAAAAAAAATTCAGAAGCAGCCAAAATAATGTTTTGATAACATTTTTTGGCTTAAATATTTTTCATTTATTCTTTTACTGTTTCTATCATGCACAGCCATGCGCGATAAGCAATTACAAAAGATTCTTTATGAAATTACATTATGTTGTGTTATGACTTGTGCTATATGTAACCCAAGGCGTTTATCTCCAAAAAGTCAAATCAATTAAAATATGTGATGGCTGGAAGATAATAAGACCTAGTCATATAACTATTTGACATTTAAACTGTTAGGCTCGATTTTCAAGCTAATATGAAATGTAATAGATTCTTTGCCTGCCTTTTTTTGATTTTAGGGCAAAACCCTTGAAAACCAATTGTGCAAAATATGACAGTGGTGAATTACATTCATCCAAGTCAAGTCTAGAAATGGCTAACTCACACACCAGTTACACAGTGATTCTATGAGGTTTCCTTGAAATATGCCCTAATTAAATACATTTGATAGGTTTCCTGTTTATTGTATTAATCATTGCTGCTATCACAATATCTCATGCTGAATTTTGTAACCTGACAAAACGTGTGAAGTAAAAGCAGGGAGACAGAAGGTCAAAAAGAATTCACTTACATAAAATTGACATTTCAGTTCCTAAGACTGAATAAGAGAAATAAATATCTGGCATATCATGATCAAGTAAGGTCCTAATTTCAGTAACTTTAGATTTCTTAGGGCATGAAATACAACATGAAAGAGAACCAAGTGATCTCTTCTAGACAGCCTTCCAGAAAATCTGTGAAAGGTTTGTAGGTTTTTAATCAAAAAGCTAGTTTTCATCATCCAAGAAAAAATGTTCTCTTTACAGAGTACACAGAAGCAGCACAAGTAGTGATTTAAACTGCTTGCAAATAGAGTAGTTTTCTACTCCAGACCCAAAACAGTCCAATAATATTCTTCCAAATGCCACATCCTCTCACCAACTGAATAGGTTAAAGACCTGCTTTTTTTTTTTTTCAAAGGGCTAATTGTTTAGCACTTTGAAGTGGTTGGTCTCTTTTACTTCAAAAGATCCCTTAGAAACCTGTCAGCAATTTACTGTGGAGATGGGAGAGAAAGGAGAAGCAAATTAGCAGTACTGGAATATTGCTTGCCAGACTTGCTGTAAGATGAAGTATTGGGTGGGCATGATGCTGGGCAGCCCAGCAGCTAATCTCCACCATACAGAAGCATAAGACATGAATCCTTAAGGAAACTGTCAGCAAAGCTTGCAGATGGGACAGCCAAACTGGGCAACCGGGGAGACTAAGACTTGCAACATTCAGTCTCACAAAGGAAAGGTTGATAAGATCAAAACAGCCTGAAAAGTCTGGGATCAGTGACATGGCAGCTCACTAACCTGGCACTGTCACAGCCGAAAAGGCTCTCTAGAAACTATGCAATCTGGCCAGCCTTCCTGCCAGACGTGGTTTCCATCAAATGTTTTGATGTAATCTCTGTAATCCTGAGAAATGTTTTGATACCATATAATTGATGTAATCTCTGTAATCCTGAGAAATGTTTTGATACCATATAATCTTCATTTCCAGGGAAAGACCACATGATGGAAGTGAAATCTGCAAGTCTAGAAATGCAGAATAAGAGAAAGAAAAAATTAATTTTACACTGTTTAGAATTCTCTGGTCATGAAAATCAACACAAGAAAGGGATAGAAGTACCACTGTGGACAGCTCATGAAATATGAAAATATATCTCCAATGTATAAAGAAATTACAAAACAAGGAAACATTAGTATGATCAAAGAATGGGATAGAATATAATATCAAAACTTAAGCGCATCTTTTAATACATCAGTGATTCAGGTAGTGCCTGAAACACTGTTCTAGTCACTTTATCTAATAAAGGTTATTGCAAAACTGATGGGGCACAGAGAATAATCAAAGGTTTGGAAAGACATTCATGGACATAAAGTATTTGAAATCATTTACTACAGAAAGTGAAGGAACAATGTGTTAAATATTGAGATTCAAAGAGAATACAGATGACTTCTCTCTTCCAGGCCTCACCAAAAACACTCATTAAATGAAATTAAACAGTGGTAAATTCTGGTAAAAGCTGGTAAGTGGAAGATGAGGAAAGAGCAACCTAAGCAAATACCACCAAAAGTTTATCATCTTTGTACTTCCATCCTCTTCAGATGGAAAGTTTTGAGACTGCTCTGAGAGGCATCATTTGGATCTGGGCCTCAAATCTAAAATTAAATC
This sequence comes from Chauna torquata, assembly GCA_013399475.1. NCBI lineage: Eukaryota > Metazoa > Chordata > Aves > Anseriformes > Anhimidae > Chauna > Chauna torquata. The sequence continues at coordinate 507,770 of VXAL01013480.1, read as the reverse complement.
TAATCTTAAACAAACAAACAGGCAGGCAAAAATCACCACCAACAGCCACTGGATAGAGGCATTTGGGACTTAAAGCTAAGTTTTCCAAAATCTCTAATGCTGCTTCTTATTTGATTTATGCCATCCTTTAGTCTTTACATGAGCTGTAGTTTCCAAAAGCCTGCTTCAATGAAAAATCTCTAACAACTAGTCAGGTGACAAAAATTGCTTGGTTTCTTGAATGCAAGGTAAATGGAAAAATTCACTTGTAATCTTAAATACTCATCCAAATCCAATAAGTTATAAAAATAGAAAAGCTGATAAGAAACTAAACTGGCATTGGCCAGTTAGAAGAAGCCAAGATTGAATACTGACATTCACTACCATTGAAAAGGATAGTAAAAGCAGCCTTTTCAAAATTTCAGTCTGCAAGTTTTCTATTTTACAGCCTATGGATGTAAAAGATGCTCCAAAGACCATTTAAACAATATTTTCAGAACAACTCAGCACATATGAAAGCAGTAAAATAAGTAGTAAAATAACTTTGTGGCTGGGAACCAAGTATGTCTCGAAATTTGACCTTCCATTTATATACTGGAATCGTGGGTCATTGCTTCTGAAAATTTGTTCCTATTCATTTTGCTGAACATTTGAAACTTTGAATTTGAGACAGTTTGTCCTTCTTCTTCTTCTTCTTCTTTTTTTTTTTAAACTTACATTGGCATCAGTGCCAAAATCTTCTAACACGACTGTAGTCTATACATCCGATATCATATTTCATTAAAAATATTAACATTTTATTATTACTTCTCTTCCTTTTTCTATGCTTGCACATGTCTTTGGAAGCTGATGGTAGTTTAAAGAGGCTAACAAGAAACATAGAAGTGCAATACCTTATACGCATGGGTAGCAATAGTCAGCACCTGGCTGGTGTTCAGTTAGTACTGTGGGCAGGTGACAGGGCTGCTGCCCATGCCCTGGCCTGAGGCGCACCCAACCAAACCAGACATGAGAAGATACTGGATGTGCCATGAGAAATCACTAGACATGACAGATAACAGGATGAGAAGCTGACAAAATTTACAGATAATGCCATGGAGATGGCAGAATTTCACTGGTGATTTAGGGGGAGTTATGTGTGAAATGGCCAAACTTCATGGGTAACCACAAGGCAGAGCTGTGGACACTTTTGGGAGTAAAATCTTTGGGAGACAAAGACCACCTGCATAACCACATCAGTAGCACTATATGAGGTCAAGATTAACTAGGTAATGGTATAAGAAGCTCCAAAGTTGGGTACGGATGTAGCAAACTGAGACTACTGGGGAAGAAGTAATTAGCAGTACGTGGGTTATTTTGGAGGAGACCAGGGCAAAGTAAGGGATGAACCAGGATGGCAAAAATGTGCCAAGAAACAGAAAAAGTGGTAACAAGTTATGTCAATGATATAATCAGCGCTGCCCAGGGGTACCCATTGGACCAGGATAATAATCCCAACCTGTTGCTGTGACTTTACCTTGTTGCCAGACCTGCTTCCATGGCCAGAAGAATCAGGAAGGGAGGTGTTTTTCCATTGTGGACAGGGAAACATCTGAGGTAGAGCAGTCGAGCATCCAGGTATCAGAGTGGCAGTGTCCATTCCAGGTCTGACAGCATCAGGGTCTTCCTGGGCATTTCCTGGCATACTCAGCTCACTGGACTTTCTTGTAGAGGACTGATGGTTTTCATCAAAAAGACAAAATACCTGTAAAATGAGAAATAGTGAGTTATATCCAAAATACTCTGATTCAGGTAAGAAAAATGTCTATTGCTGAACCTTGTTTGTGCAATTCATATTTTCCTTCGGCAAAAATTCTCTTCTAAAGAGCAGTAACTATGTTACATGAAGGAAAATACATCATGGGAAATACTCCTCAGCTAGTGAACTCAGTCTACAGGTGAGGTGATAACAGAGACACAAAGCTCAAATTGTCCCATAGGATACAGCAGTGGCATTTCCCAAACTTTCTTCTGTCTTTTTCCTAATGGATATGGGGAAAGTGGAGACCAGCGAGGGTTAGTGTGTACGTGTGTGTATGTGTGTGTGTGTGGACAGAGTGGAACAAAACACCCATACCCATCACTGGAAATAAATCCCATTTATATGATCCCACTGAACCAGACAGAAGTTTCAAGCAATAAAACAGCAGCCAGTGCTATTTGTCACCTGCTTGTGCTTACACACAGCTCTTGGTAAAGCATTTGAGAAAACGGACCATCTAATAGCACTGCTGGTATCGGCTGATGCAGCTACAATGCACAGCAGGGTGGGTTGACCTTTTGCTGGCTGCCAGACGCTCACCCAGTCACTCTCTCTCTCCCCTCCTCACCAGGACAAGGAGAAAAGAAGGTGACTCAAAGACAGGGACATCACTTGACAGTTACATTCACGGGCAAAGTAGACTCGACTTGGGGAAAATTAATTTAATACACTGCCAATTAACATAGATTTGGATGGTAAGAAACAAAGACAAAGATTAAAACAACACCTCTCTGCCTCATATCCTAGGCTCAACTTCACTCTCTCATTCCTGACTCCTCTACCTCATCCCGCCTCCCCAGGCGACACAGGCTGGGTAAGAAATGGGGGGTTATAGTCAGTACATAACAGTTCCCCTCTTCCTCCTCACACTTTTTCCCTGCTCCTGTTGTGGGTACTCCATGGGCCGCAGTTCCTGTCAGGAGAACTTGCTCCTGTGTGGGCTCTCCACAGGCTGTGGGGGAATCTTTCCTCCTCTCCTTCTCTGACCTGGGTGGTCACAGGGCTATTTCTCCCTTTTTTTCCTCGCTCCTCACTGCCTGTCCAGCATTTTTTCCCTTTTTCTCAAATACAATTTCAGAGGGATGCCACCAGCTCAACTGCCGGGCTCAGCTGAGCCCTGTGGTGGGGCCACTGCGGAACCGGCTGGAACCGGCTGGAACTGGCCGGAACCGGCTGGAACCGGCCTCTCCTCACAGAGGCTGCCCCTGCGGCACCTGCTGTCAGCACCTTGACACCGACACCCAATGTGTATGGCTATTTTCTTTCATGGGCACTGTATCATAAATATAAAGAGTGATTCACATAGGAAGAGTAAAATAGGTTGGTTTTACAGTAAGCGGCAAAGACCCCGTGACATGTCACAGTTGGACAGGTCTGTCTGCTCCAGTGCACACAGCCACAGAAGGCTCAAGAGTGAAATGTTGCCACAGTGTTAAGTGAAGCTCTATTAGCATAAAAATTCTGTACCTCATAAACTGTCAGACATTAAACTGTTTGCTCTTGAACTGCTCAGTAGTTACTGCCTTTGAGATGAAGGATTTCTGATTTTGTTTCTAAGTAATGAACTACCAACTGCTGCCATCATCCTGTCAGTCTCTTTACATGACCGGGACTGCCCTCCTTGACACCATTCAATTAACCCATCATCAAAGTATGCAATCAGAGCAGACACACAGCAATACACATTATAAATGGCTCTCATGTACGCTCACTCAGCTGTTGAAGAAGTAATAGGCAGACCTCACATACTAAGGGCTCACATAAGGACTTTATTTTTTATTCTTTTCTCTGTGCTTAAAACCTTCCTTGTAATAACATTCATTATGCCCTCTCAGCTCCAGCAATTCCTCTTCAATCAAAACAAGTGACCATAAGGAAAGCATATTACAGTTTTATACAACAGACAGCAGACACTTTTGTTTCTATTGCTTGAAGGAACACTCTGAAAATGATCCTTCAGTTAACACAGAAAAATTATTTATACGCCCCTTTCTTACCATGTAATGAATGTTTATTAATCACTTTCTTTATATAGCATCATGCAGCTTACACGTAGGTTTCTAAATATTAATGAAATCGGATTTATCCACTGTGAGGGTACAATTTACAGTAATAAAACATTTGAATCTACTAATGATTTTGGCATTCAATTTCTTTCTAACTTGTAACTTTGAAAGGAAAAACTCTGTTCAAGTTAGATGTCTGTCAACTTTACCAGTTATCAAAATTATTTGTCAGATACAGACAGTTCAAAGAGGAATGGCGACACAGTCCTGGCTGGCTTCAAGGACATTTGTGGGTCCATCTTCCTGGCTTCTTAAGAGTGATGTTAGAGATGAAACTACTCATGCGCAACACCCTGTGGGTATTTGGAGCTAACAAAACTGCTCATGAAGAGGGAGCATTAATAAACTAATTACAGAAAACATCCATACCCTGAATTTGGAGAAACATTAACCTGTTTTTCCTATTGAAAAGACCATGTCTTCTCTTTCTCCCAAAGATAATACCCCCCGCATCATGCAATAGCAAATACACTAGTGTTTAGAAAGCTCCACTGATATCCAGACAACACAGAAAACAATGAATTATATTACTGAGATTTTTTTAATATATTATGAATATTGTTCCATGCAATAGACTAAGACAACCATTCCCACCATAAGCCTCCTCATTTTTTCTAGGCTAGCCTCTAAACAATGTTAAGTTCATCATTCTCTACCTTTAGAAAGTATTTAGACAGAAAAACAGAGAGGACAAAAAAATTCACAATGAATTCAAGGTGCACTAGAATCAAATGCCACCATTGTTTCCTGGCTAGATGATGCTGATCTTTGACTCTGAAAGGCTGTGTGTGTTACTTTCTTCTAAAGATATCACCTACATTTAAATTTCTTAAATATCTTCACATAACAATCACTTGTCCTTGATATAACAATGTATCTCTGCGTTTAAGAAGTTATAGTTAATTTATCCTACTGATCTTCTATGAAACAAATAGCTGTTCCTAATTGAATTTTACAGAAAGGGAAGTAAGGCAAAGAGGAAGAGAGAGGAAGTTCATGCATCAGGATTGCATGGCTAATGGGAGCTTGCCTTAACAACTATTATCTCAGATGATACCGTAGTCAAAGCAAATCTACACAACTGCCCTTGAAATTGATATTTTGTGATTGGGATATTAATCCCTCTAAAAAAAAAAAAATTCACAGAAAGCTTGATGGTTACACAAGAAAGTTCTGAAAGTCACTGCTTCTCTTCATTCCTGTCCTTTCTATTTCACAAAACTACACACAAGCAATGCTGAAAACTCTGTTCCCAAAGGGCATTATCAGCATTGCAGAAGCCTGTAGGCTGCTGAAATGATTTAGCAAAAAAAACTCTCAGGAGAGTCCCCAGAAGTCTATTCCCAAAGGAGTTACGCTCAACAAGAAAGTTAACAAAATGAAACAAACAAAAAATATAGTCTCCCATGTACTCAACTGAGACTGCACTAATTAATGCCAGTTTTCCAGTGGCCTGTCGGAGCCATTGCAGACAGGACCGGTGGAGGAGAGTTTCAGTTACACAGCACATCAACCTCTTAACATATAACTCATGTCCAGACTTAACAGCAAAGTTATCATAGATTAGAAACCCCCATTGATTAGCTCAGGAGATTAAACTGATATAGTGCAACAATAAATCAAGGTTCCTTTTTTTCCCCCTCCATCTGTTTTCGTGGGTTTTACATCACTTAATTAGGTAAACTTTGAATTCCATCAGTTTCATACACATGGCCCAATAAAACTGATAGATTCTATCTATCCCTACTCATTATATTCAAAAGTGAGAATGTTTAAATTAGTAGCAGAGTAAATCTTAACTTTTTCTTAGATAAGCTGGACTCAATTTTTAAAATGTGTTAGAATCCCAGGATTCTAAAGAGCTCATAATTTCTAGTTCTTCATAATGTTGAGCCCACCATCATTGCAGCCAATAACATCTGTAAACTTCAAATTATGCTGTATTACTGTTTCTTCTTTGTGATAGTATAGATCAGAAAATGTGATTGGCTATTGCTCCTAATACTAGAGCTTAACTGCACAACTTAATTGTAGTACATGATTTTCAGTTCTAACAAGGCTTTGTCCAATCTCCAGAGTTTTTGCAATATAGTTTCTATTAGATAATTACGTAAAATGTTCACAGGTAGAAGCAGAAGGAATATATACTGCATCTCAAGGATTTTCAATGAGATAGAGCACCTAAAATAGATGAGAGATCATTCATTAACAAATTAATTTTGTATCTCTTATTATGACTCCCCAAAAAATTGAACAGCTGACATAAGTTTAGATATTTGATGTGGAGCATTCAGCATCAGAAAAGAAAGCCAGGAAACAACTAATCTTGAAAAAATTAAATTTCTTTTTAAAATAAAAATAAAAATAAAAAATTTAAAAAGCACCGTATAAGAATCACTAGATAAAGAAAGCAAAGATACTCAAGGGCAAAGAGAAGTTTTAGACCAACAGAGCCTGATAGATGCACATCGGTATAAAGATTTTTATAATTTTCAAGAGAGAGCTGTGAGTGTTACCTCACTCTGGGGCTATCAAGGGACACAGTTCTAGTATTAATAATCTGTTATTTATACCAAAGAGGTTTTAAGCAGTTACGTTTATCAATCCATTCTTTCCAGAAAATTTGTGATTGGGAAATTGAAAATGCTACTCTTAGATCAGATAGAATAATTTTGACACGAGGAAAAATACAAAGTCACTTTCTGTCTGGAACACTTATTCTATGAAAACACTCATAGTTTTAATCTCAGAATATCAATTCAACTTTTCTTTCACAGTATAAAGAAACCATTTATTAAATGACAAAAAGTTTTGCTTTGGTATAAGAGAGATGGTCATAGATTATGGCAAAGGGAGTTGCCTAAGAAACAGTCAAACAAGCTAATTTTGTTAGAGTGGGAAAAAAAAAAAGCTTCTGGGTACACAGACAAAATAACATATAATAAGCAGAACTGATTTGATACTCTGAATTTTTGGAAAGTTAAACATTAATGAAACTCTGTGTAACCTGTAATACACTTCTGACAAATTCATCATTTCCCTCTGATATATTTTAATTCTGTCAGGTCAACAGTTTCTGGCAGAGCACAGTCCCACGAATCAGGAATTCCATGTGCCGTTATGTCCTGAATGCAATATAGAACACAATATAACAATTGTGTAAATTATGTTAATATATTTATAATCCCACCTCATGAGTGTCCTCTAACTGATTACGCTATAACCATTTCCTGGCTGTAGCAGACGACAAAAACTTTCACCATACTATACAATTTGATGCAAGGAGGCTGAAAACAAAAGTCAGATGCAAAGTTTTTAAAAAAGCTTCAGTAATATTACTGATGATCACTACAACATTCCAGTTTAGCAGATTCATAGTTTTTGATACATAAGCTCACAGGATTCGTTAGGAAGCTGACATTATGCAATGTGGACTACAATCTAAAGCCCTATAAAAATCCCTATTTTTTGAACTGGGTTTGTATACCAGAAGGTTATGCAAGTGTCTAAAAGTATCTGGAAAACACACTAGGCTTACAGGAGAATTCTCAAGGAGAATGTCAGGTTGTTAGGAACATTATTAACGTGGTAAGATGGACTCAGAAGTAATATGTTCATATCACTATGATGAGGACATCCTGAGTGTGCCTGCAGGCAAAGAAGAACGTAACTACCAAAATGACCTGATACTGTAACTGTAATTGTTTAAATGAATGATTTTCTTAAAAAACAAACAAACAAAAAAACACCATAACAGTGAATATATTAAAATTATTCACCTAATTTCAGGTTGAACTGTGAAATCAAAACAATAATTCTTCATGCAGACATTATTTATTTTATAGGGGAAAGAAATACCAATGGCAAGAAAATGGGATAAATTCCATAGAACAAAAGCAGAGAGAACCCCAAAAGTAACTCCAGTAACTTTAATTTATTCTTTAAGGACCACTGAAAATGATAAGTCTTAAATCATAGACTGCAGTTGAAACGAAATTTGTATTTTATCCATGTTTTCAAATCTTTGTTAATTGAATTATTACAAGAAAAAAACACTTGATGAAATGCATAGCAGCACTACCACATTACTTTTTAGATGCAGGACACTGGAAACCTTCATCATCTTACTCTGAAATCTATGAAAACTCTGCTAGTTTCTTGTGTCAAGTGACCAACGTGAGGAAATAAAGCAGAGAAATTAATGCCAATTAACACTGTCTAGAGTGCAGCATGATCGTTAATCTCAGATGACACTAGCCAGAAATTCACATGTTCATCATAAGTGGAACGAGTCCCCAGGCACGATAGAGAACCTACAGGCATTGCCGGTATTTTTAGCTTTGAGCATTTTAATTAGAAAGTGGTGCCTTTACCATAAATATGTAGAAACATCGCACCAGAGCTGACTTCCTGCTTAAAAATAAACACACTTTAGATATTAGCATTCATCCTCAAAATTTAACTGCGCCACTTTTATTTTGCATCCAAATTCTCAAATATCTGGGAAAAGGTAGTTAACTACAGCTGAGGTTAATATTTTCAATCCATTTCCATGTTGTTCCTAGGAAAAAATCTCCAATGGCTTACATTGAAACTGCATTTTGCTCCTCAGCCTCATTTACTAGAACTGCATTAACTAAGAGTAGCACAGAATTTGTTCCTTTGTCTTTTCTATAGCCTGAATAGATGTAGATGTAATAAAATACTACCAAACCATTGTGAAAAAAGATCAATTTATTTTTTACAGTTTCAACATACAAATGCACTTATAGCCTATTACAGCATTAAAGATTAAAAAAAAAAAAATTCTACATACATAACAGCCAATATCACAAGTGCAAATTCGATCCATAAATGCATTTTTATCTTTGCATGGTATTTTATTTTCTATTCTTTAAACATTTTCTCAGTGACTGCAGATCATTGGTAAAAATGAACATCAATTCACAGCCGCTGGGTTCTAAATGAAAGAAGGACTCCTGCTATTTCCATAGATGATTAATAAATTGTCCTGTAGATCTGCCAGGGTTTAAGAAAAAATGTTTAAATGTGTATTGTTACACGTTCAAAGACATGCAAAACTTATCCCTCACAGCTGAGATGTGGGATTGGCCTGATCTGAAATTTAGGAAAGGCATATTCTTCCTCTCTAAAAATTAGTAAAGGATAATAGTTGCGAGGAGCTTTTAGACCACCAACCTGCACCATCAAAAAAGGCTTAAGATAACAACTTGGACTGCAAACAGTAGCTTGTTAAAAAGACTGAGGTGGTAGGTTCTGCTAACTGTTTTTGCATAGAATCGTAGAATGGTTTGGGGTGGAAGGGACCTTAAAGACCACCTAGTTCCAACCCCCTGCCATGGGCAGGGACACCTCCCAGTAGACCAGGTTGCCCAAAGCCCCGTCCATCCTGGCTTTGAACAATCCCAGGGATGGGGCATCCACAGCTTCTCTGGGCACCCTATTCCAGTGTCTTACCACCCTCATCGTGAAGAATTTCTTCCTTATATCTAATCTACATATACCCTCTTTCACTTTAAAGCTATTACCCCTTGTCCTATCACCACATGCCCTGACTTATGAAGCATCACTAGCAACAGTATGACCAGACGACTGCTTTCAGAAAGCTGCAACTTTGGGTTCCAACAGTCCTGTAGTTTTAATGCCTGGTGTCAGCTGTTATTATGACCCACTTAAGGCATAATCCTCTTCCCCTATATACACACACCAGAGTACCTGGCATGTACATCTAATCATCTGATAAAATAATATAAAAGCATCTAAATTCACATTTCAGTTTTCATATTAGACTGAAAATTTGACGAGAAATGGATGCCTGTTATTCTCTGAAATCTGTTCGATAGTGACATCCTTGTAAATAGGATACTGGTGATACTATAGGTGATATAAAGTTTAGGAGATATGGACATGCCATTGCCTTTTCTTATTCTAGACTCCTAAATTTTAGCAGAGAGTGGTAGGATTATCCTATCTTAACTGTCGCATGATACAATTTCTCCTTTTATTAGTAATGTTTCATCTTCCCAGGAAGATGAAAGACTCACTGAAGCATATTGTCTGACCCCATCTTCAGATCAATTCTGAAATTTTAAGATTGGGATTACCCTTATAATTTTCCTTTGAAATGGGTTTGTGCTATGGCAGATTTTACCCCAAAATAACTACAAGATCTAAAAATGCCTAAAAATATTTAGCAGGATGCTGCTTAAGAGTGAATTAAAACTAAATCCATCTGGAAACTGCCAAGTTCTAATGCTTGAAATATGCCAGTGCATATTAAACAGCTTGCAGAAAAACGCACTATATTTTCATTAAATGTATACATTTATTAAATATCTACCTCCATTTCATTAGGAAAAAAAAGCCTAATAAAAGATTTCAAAAGTTTTTCTAAATGAAGCATTTATAAAATACTTAAGAAATGCAATCACAGGTCAAAATAAGAAAAAGAGAAAAGATACGGGATTGCCCCCTCTACTAACAGCACTAAGCTCCCAAGGAACTATTTCTCCTCTGCCTTCTGCTCCTTCTAGTGCCTGGGAGACCAAGCATGCCTGAGGCAGGAAACCATGCTCTTTGCTTTCCTTGCTCTATAATCTGAGTGCCTGTGCACAAATGATGTGACCACCAGAAACATGCTCCATTTGGATATAACCTATGGCAATAACATTTTCTGATCTATGTCATCACAGGGATTGGGAGCATTTGTGCACAAATCTCCCCCTCTCGTAGATGGCAAAGAGGATCATATCTGCCACGTTAAGAGGGGGGAGGTCAAGGACAGGTTGAAAAAGGGGAGAAAGAATGAGGCTGTGAATACATGCTCTACTATTTTCAGGACCAAAAGGAGTGTTTTGAAAACAGCATTTAGATTGAGGCTGTGAGAACTTTTGTGTAACAATACACAACAGACTCAAGAATCGCAAGCCACCAGTAAGTGATTTCCTTTATGCAACCTCAACATATGGATTATTAGTATTAGGTTGGCTAATACAAGACTACAGTTAAAAATACCAGCATTCTGAGGAGCCAGCATACTTATTTTGGCCCTTTCCCTAGTTTGCTGCAGTATGTGGTTTTTTGTTGTTGTTGCCTTTTTTTGTTGTTGTTGTTTTTAAACTTATTTCCAGTCAAACCTCTAAACCTCATTTACAATTTGTTACTGTTTTTCAGTCCATGCCTCCTGTACATATCTTTGTCTCTTACATGTAATATAGTCACGCAGTCACTAGCAAGCTAGAAGCTGTCTTCAGTACTGACGAACTCATGGTATAGTGTATCAGTGTGAAACAAGAGAGCATCTAAGGACAAAAACTTTGAGTATTAAAACTATTACGTGCAACATAAAATCATGTCTTCATCAGCACAGCATCCCAGAGCCAAAGTCAGGGCCAGATTTTAAGTCAGAATATTGCCCTTTTGCATTAAGCATGTTATAATACAAATTTACATAAATCACCTGTATAAAAATTCCCTGTCTCGACATGGACTTATTGCAGCACTGTTCTGAGTGAGCCAGTAGCCTCGGCCTTCTCCCCATCTGACAAGGTTGACACACATTGCATTTAGGGTCATGGTGTTGCTTTACTGTAGCATAGCTGATATCCCTCTGTTAGATCAGTGAAACTATGGACACAAACTGCATCAAAGATGGAGACTGACTTCACAAGTAGGGAACCAAAACCAACTCCACAACAACTCCCCCCCTGCATCAGAGGAGAGTAAAGATTTTGGTATTTTATTGGGAAATCTCGAGGAAGAGAATTGCTAAGCAAGTTACTGCGCTGCATATAAAGTTTTCAACCTAATCAGACTGGCATAATGCAGAGGGAGGATCATACAGTGCATTACTTTAAAACCTCCCATAGGCTCCTGCTAAATCATGCCAACTACTGCTCATAACTTAAATTATTCATTGGGGAAGAATAAAAGTTTAATCAATAAAACCAGGGTCAAGTCACCCATACTAGAGGTTCAGTAAAAGATGCCTTGAAAGTCAGCTGTAAAATATTGTGTGTTTTGAATGAAACCTTAATATGTTCTCGTGTTCCTGTATTCATTAATAATAATAAACCACAACCTCACCTGACCTTTGCCTTCACAGATTTGAAAGAGAGTTTATGAAAATCCTTAGCATTATTGGAGTTCTTTACCACTACTTCAGTGCTTAAGGTGCCTTCAAGAATACTTAAGGTTACAAAGATAGCTCTTGATCTTCCTGCGCAGCTGATGTTTGTAAAACACCAGCTACAAGAGAAAAGCTTCAAAAGAGGGTAAAATATGCATGAAGCTGGTCACCACTGTTTACTTCTTATCTTCTGTATTGATACTTAGATGATACAATGCCAAATTACAATATCCATTGATACTACAACCTTTCATAATTGACAGGGCCATAGGCAAGTGTTAAGTTATTCTATGTTGCTGTAATTATAGTGCAGACCGATCACTCTCCAAGTCTGCAGGAAAAGGTGGCAGTTAAAGTCACTGCATACAGCAATCATAGCTGCACTGACAGGCTGCTGTCAAGCAGGCAGGGGCATTCTGGAGATAGATAGCAGAAATGCCAAATCTAAGACAAATGCTCTTGGAATATGTAATAAATCATATTAGCTGTCTGATGCTTCTCCTTGGTGTATTGATTGTGATTAAAATAAACTAATTAGAATCGTAATCATGATGCACTGAAACAGGAAACAAAGATGTGAGCTAGGCAACGTGATTAAGAAGTCGTTTTTAACAGTCAATCCAGACCAAGTCCAGGCTTCATCTACTAACAAATTACTGGAACTAGTACAGTCTCCATCAGGTTATGGAAGTGTCATACAGCAGCATAGATATATATAACCCTCATCTGAGGGACTGTATGTAGGTGCTTCATTAAGATCTGTGTTTGGGCTGCAGCTTCTGAGAGCCACAGCAGCCACTCTGAGATGAAGAAAATGGATTCCACCCACTGCCCTGCCAGATCTCGCCTGCCAGGGCACAGGCAGGAGGCATGGGCACAGTCATGGCCTCCCCACCTCCTGCAGGCCAGGAGCCAGAGATGAGGGTGACCTGGAACCAGCCACACATGCAGAGGAGGTGCAAGGCAGACCTCGGCAACAGGAGGAACCTGCGAGAGTCACACAGTGCCTTGCAACAGAGGTTTTGCTTCTGTTACTTGACTGGCTATATGTATGTATGTACATACAGTCAAGTTAAGCAGGATTTAAAAAACACCAATTATGCAGTCAGATATGCAGGAGCTTGTCCCTTCTTTCTTTAAGAATTAATCAATTTATATCTTTATATATATCTTTATATAAATTATTTTATCTTTATAATCAATTAATTTATATCTTTGTTTTGTGGCTTCATATATCCATCCACTACAACCTGAAACATTTAATACTTTCCCACGCTACTCTGTGCAGAGGACAATGAAGTATAGCTATGTTGAATCACTACATTCAGCTAACCAAATATACTTGTGCACACTGGGAATACCATGGTAAGTTTAGACAGACATTCAGAACTCCTGCGATAACTCCTAAGAACTCCTAACCCTTTTGAATTTCTAGCATTCAGATATTTTCAGTCCCCGGACATGAATATTCAAGATACACAAAATACAAGGATGTCCCAGTGGTAGGTTGAACAGAACCAGAGAATAACTTGAATCTGGAAACAGGTGCCATGCAGCAGCCATGAGAATTTTTGCATTTAACAGAATTTGTATTTTGTTGTGAACCAGTGACTCAGTAGTACATCTTCATCTTCTTTTCGTGCCAATTTTACACTGACGTAACTCTATTAACTTACCCCTTACCTTTAAATGGCTTATTTCAGATTCACATTAAAGTAGATGAGACAGAAATTAGTCCTTTCTGGGGCTGGTTCTTAATACATTGTTGATGCTGTCACCAACAGCTTAGAATAAATATTTTATTACTTTACTTAATATGACACTTCATTTTATCTACTAAAAGTAGAGCATGAAAAACAACCAAATTAATGCTCAGATTTGCCAAAACATTTTAGATCAGTAATAGATGTAATCTGTGCTAAATGTACATGCAGGGGAATGATAATATCAATGTTAACCCATTCACACAATTTTAACTATGCAGTTGTACAAAAAATTCAGGTATGCTAATTTTCCTGCAACTGTAATTGCCAGTTTTTAAAAGGTCACAGAATTTCATCTCCCATCTCTCTAACTTAGCATCATTGCACCAATGACACTAACGTGGCCTTGTGATTTCACATTCTTGGCCAAAATACTCTAACTCATCTGCCTTTTCGAAGGAAGATTCTACCTGCCATCCATATTTAGCCACCCTGAAAAGATGCTGATTAGTTGAGTGATTAATATTAATAGTCACTTATTTAGGTAGCTAAATTGGATCTAAGCGACTAAGTGAAGACATCTGTATTTGAACTGCTTGGGCCCAATTTTAACTACAACATAATTTGCAGCAGAATGGAAGATAGCTGCAACTACAGAAATGGTATGGTGTTAAATTAAGATAGTGGCAGCATTTCAAATAACTTGTCTTGGGATTACGTGTGAACTTCAGGGGTTTGAGTATGGATCTTGAGACAGCATAACAAGAGGAAGGAGTATGAGTAATCCTACCTGATTAGAGCACAAAAAGTGCCCGACAACCTTGAAGAAAGAATGCCTTTGCTGTGCTTTCTATCCGCTCCTGATCACAGCCTTCCTGGAATACAGCTTGGCAGGCTTGTGGCTCCATCTTCACCCTTGTATCTCTCTCTCTCTCCATGTCCTTGTAGTGCAGCATGTTTATGCGCCCCATGCTGAAAGGCTAGATTGCCTTCATGTGTGAGAGGGAGAATAAAGGAGTTTCCTATGTAAATAATGATTTAGCCCTCAGAACACTGGTACTGGTGCTAATCTTAATGTTTGTGGTGGTTAGTGATAGCTCAACTGACATAAGGAAAATGTGTGGCAAGGGTAATGAGGTTGATTAACTCCGTGGAAAATGAGTCTAAGAGATAAACATGGCTTTATCTATATTGCAGTTTGCTCACTTAGTATCAAGATCATAAAATGAACTGCTCTACATGTTATGGGAAGCACCTCCCTAGAAATACTCTGCATGATTTTATAATGACATAGCTAGACGTATAACACAAAAATCAGTTCGGTATTAGAAATTATTACATTAGAAATGTGTAATTAATTTAATTAAGATAAAGACCTACACTTTGACCTTCATCTATTGTACAGTGAATACAGGAAACTGGGAAGAGTTAAGCAGAAATGAAAAAATTAAATGTATATCCCCTATTTAGAATTTAAAAAGGTATATTTTTTTATTGGCATGCTTTCCTATTGTAATTGTAGTCTTTACATTTGATAACAGATTCTCAGGTTGCAAAGTTGAGGTCAGTGAAGCTATGCTTGCTTTCACCTACCAAATAGGTCAAGATAAACACAAAGGCAGAACTCCACAACCAATTAGAATGAAACTTAAACCTTGAAGCTTCAAGGTTTGGTTTGTTGGTTTGTTCCCCCCCCCTCCCTCCCCCCCTCCACAACATAAGAAAATCATTCAACTAATTGATTTCAATGAGCAGATCAAGTCTTGAGAAAACGAAACAAAACAAAACCTTCACAAGTCCAAAATCTTCCAGTCTATTTTGGGAATAGATGAACCCAAACATAGAAGATACATCCTTTAATGTAATGAATGTTAATTTTGGTTTTCTTTAAGTCACATTATTTCATACAAGCAGGAAGCTGAGAAACTTCCTATCTTCTTTCCTTCCCTCTCTTTCCTTCATATGAGCATAACCTTTTCTGGCAGTAATGGGAATGACAACATTTTGTGCTTCTAATAAAAGAAAATCTTTTTCAGATTGTACACCAGCTGCTGAGCAATTCTAAAAAGTTTCATTTCAGAATGCATGAGCTTTCTTGAACACAGTCTTTTTTGCATAAGTGTCCTTTAAACAGGACCAAATTGCAGTTTCAGAGTCATCAGGAAGATTTCTACCTACTCTAAGGCGTCTCCAATTGCTTATTGAAGTGGACTAGAACTGAGGTATTAGAGTCTCATTAAATTCAATATGTTCATTGTAATGTTTTGTTTTGCTCTGTAACTTTATTTTTAAGCTTTATTTGTTAAATCGAAATGAGAACATTCCTCATTTATTACTTACAGTGAGGAGGACAGTATCACTTTGGAAAACCTTGTATCAGTGAAGCTCAGCAATTCTGTTTGAAGACTGAAAGACTGGTCACTACAAGAGGTAGAATTATTATGCCAAAACCAAACCAAAGAAAACAACCACCACCACCACCACCACAACAAAAAAACCAATACACACACACACACACACACACACACCAACAACAACAAAAACCCACGTCCTTAAGGATGGCTTAAAAGCACAAGTACCATACAAGTTAACTGTCTTTTTTAAAAAAAAAAGTTCTTTGCAGATGGTTTATTCTTGAGTGTAGAAGCAAAGTTGTCAGATTTCGGAAATCAACTGCAAATTGATATACATGTACAGCCAAATACTGTTTTCATTTCTCAGTTCCTGATGACCTTTATTTCCATTTGTTGCATTCTAAACCCAGCGTGTAACTTT
The DNA here is from genome assembly GCA_013399475.1 of Chauna torquata. Classification (NCBI taxonomy): domain Eukaryota; kingdom Metazoa; phylum Chordata; class Aves; order Anseriformes; family Anhimidae; genus Chauna; species Chauna torquata. The sequence continues at coordinate 491,297 of VXAL01013480.1, read as the reverse complement.
CTGTTTTGGAGTGTGTTAAGTGCTGATGTTAGTAAGGTGGAGGGTGAATGGATTTCCTTTCAACTCAACTATTTTTTCTTGCCCTTTTTCCTCCTTTTAATTCTTCCATTCACCTTTCTTTCCTCAACATTTAATATGATATTAAGAAGAAATTTCAAAGAAATCAATGGTGTTACCTTCACCAATTTTTTCCATGTCATGTAGAAAACAGCTGTGTTAAAAACAAATAAAGCTCATCAGTGCATAAAAAAAATAAAAAAAAATAAAAACGAGACACCAGCCAGCTGGCAATAACCATGCTCTAAGATGGCTCTTAAGACTCAAGAGTTTTGATTGCCAGCTACACATTCCAAATAAATGCAGGCATTCCCAGTTTCAGAATCACCATGAACCATATCAGCTGGCTCCAGAGACACTCCACTTCAAAGACTGTAAGGTAGGGGAGGAAGAACAAACGTTAAAGCAACAATACAAACAGTAGCATGGCAATGAAAAGTTTTCATTTCAAGAATCCTACTAGAGTATGTTTCAACATTGGAACTAAAAATCTATGTCATATGCATGAGCTCTCAAATCACATGTTCGAAGTGCATACACAGCACCCAGACCATATTTATTCAAGCATCAGCATTTGCATTGAAAAAAAATATGTAGCCATTGTGAGAAGACTGTTCTCACTGTCATTGTTAACTTCTGTATTATCATATAGAGAAAATTCAACAAAGGTATCCCGGATTACAACAAAGACTTTTCCCCCCTCCATCTCAGGAATTATAAGACTTTCTGGCAGAGAAGCTGAGTCAATGATCATACAGCAGATGGGCAAAAATATATCCCTGCCCTTAACTCAAAGTCCTGCCTCCCTACAAAAAATATGCACAGTGGGAAAATCTCAGATGTATACATCCACAACCATTGTATTAGCAGGCTTTTTGTCTAGAGTTTTTCTGCTGTTCCATGGTGTATAGGCTAGTGATTATTGCAAATTTCTTTTCCAATGGAAAACTGAAGAGTTAGAAGAGTATTTATCAATAGAATGTACGAGGATCCAGGTAAATACTGGTGGAAATCAGATATATATGGGAAAATAACCATTTTTGTCAGTTAATAGGCTAACTGCATTGTCCAGGTAGAAAATTGTACAGGGTTGGTTTCAACAAAATATTAATATACCTTCATAAAAAGTCCATTCACAGTTAAAAAAAATGCAGCACAGAAGAGCGCTGACAAATGCCCTTTATGTATGCAATATTTCTCTTTCATTAGTGTAGATTCTTTACATAATTTTTCTTTTAAAACATTTTAACCTTTCAGATAGAAAAATTACAGGACAGCATGTAGAACAGAAGTGGGTTCAATTTATGGGAAAATAATTAGAATATACATGATACTTGGGTCAAGTTCTTCAGCAAATCTCCAAGGCCTTATAAAAGTGATCGCTTGTAAGTATAGATAATTACAGGTGTAAATTTGCATTAGCAATGATACATATGCATGATTTATATCATTTAAAGTTACATGCAGTTTATGTGTAAATGACATAAGCTATATTCAGAAATAGTTACAGTTGCAAATTGATGAAAATGACAAGCATAAAGATAAGCTTGTGTTTGTGAAGAAGTGGCACTTGTTGGCAGCACTACCTCCCTTGAAAAAACTTGCTGTGTATAATAGATAACAGAAAAATACTTATCGCTAAGTAAGCTTAATCACTAAAGTAACTAAATACTTATAGCCAAATATTCAATGTGGTGTATACATGAGATCAGCTTCAAAAAAAAACAAAAAACATTTCAGAACCACCTAGATTTGCAGTTTCCCACACTGTTTACTTTGATTCAACAGCATTCATCTGAATGCAGTTGCATAGTTATATTAACATAGAATCATAGAATGGTTTAGGGTGCAAGCGGCCCTTAAGGATCATCTAGTTCAAACCCCCCTGCCATGGCAGGGACACCTCCCACTAGATCAGGGTGCCCAAAGCCCCATCCAACCTGGCCTTGAGCACTTCCAGGACGGATCATCCACAGCTCCTCTGGGCACCCTGTTCCAGTGCCTCACCACCCTCATCATGAAGAATTTCTTATGCATATCTAATCTAAACCTGCCCTCTTTCAGTTTAAAACTGTTACCCCTTGTCCTGTCACTACATTCCCTGGTAAAGAGTCCCACTCCAGATTTCCTGTAGGCCCCCTTTAGGTACNCTTTCTGGCCTGTAAGCTCACGTTGCTGGGTCATGCTGAGCTTCTCATCCACCAACACCCGCAAGTCCTTCTCCTCAGATCTGCTCTCAATCCATTCTCCACCCAGCCTACATTTGTGTTTGGGATTTCCCTAGTACAGGTGCAGGACCTCGCAGTTGGCCTTGCTGAACTTCATGAAGGCAGCACGGGCCTACCTCTCAAGCCTGTCAAGGTCCCTCTGTATGGCATCCTTTCCCTCTAGTGTGTCAACTGCACCACACAGCTTGGTATTATCGGCAAACTTGCTGAGGGTGCACTCAATCCCACTGTCCATATCACCGACAAAGATGTTAAACGGTGCCAGTCCCAACACCAACCCCTGAGCAACACCACTCGTCACAGGTCTCCACCTGGACATTGAGCTGTTGGCCACAACTCTTTAAGTGCAACCATCCAGCCAACTCCTTATCCGCCAAGCGGTCTATCCATCAAATCCAGGTCTCTCGAATTTAGAGACAAGGATGTCGTGCGGGACAGCATCAAATGCTTTCCATAAGTCCAGGTAGATGACATCAGCTGCTCTTTCCCTATCCACCATCTTAATGTTTGACATCTATCTTAATGTTTTTTAAGACAATCTTTGTATAAAAAGGAAGAGAGCAGAGAACCTAGTTTGGTCCCTGGTGGAGATTTTCAAAGCCAGGGGACCAAGTTTCATTAATATTCTTTAGCAGTTGGGTATCCAGTTGCTCTCCATGGCTCAAAACGTGAACAGCAAGAGCAAAGTTGCTTCTACCAAAAGCACAGATATTTTAGTAAATACATGCCTGAAGATAAGCCTTGAAGACTAAAATGAGTTTGTAAATTCATAAACACAGGCTAACAAATTAGTCTGCCTGTTGTAGACTAATTTACATGTTCACTGGATAAGTAACACTATTAAAAAGCATGTATTTAAATACTACACTGTGATATTTTCTACATGAAAAGCTATGGTAGAGCCAGTCATCTGATTTGGTTTCTTTCTAGTGATTCTAATTGTTTTTTTTTTGTTTGCTTGTTTGTTTTTCTTTTCTTAATGAAGAGCCATTTCCTTCTATCAGCAGATCTAGAAAATATCATTTGTGACTACAAAGCAAACACTTCCCCCCCGCAAAGATGGTAGAGTGAGGAAAAAAAGAAATTAGTAGCGCTACTTTCCCACTTTACACTGATTAACTGAATATAATAAAAATAAATATGATTTTTTCCAGTGATCTCAAAAATACATCATTCTGTACTTTTTGAGATTGGAGAGATATGTTAGCTTGTTGCAAATGGGAAGATATGGCATTTTCACTCAGCCATGGAAATGTTGCATGAACAACCAGAAACATACATTCTGAAAAAAGCAAGGCATTATGAATACTATGTTGCAATATGTCCATAAATAATATACCATAACACAAGTTACTATGGTAACTGTTTGGATTTGAGATTTTTCTTTTTTATTCCCACCAAATAAAAAATATTCACATAAAATATCTACTCCTTGGCATTATCAGCTAAGTCCAATCCAATCCTAACTACTTTTTTAGGTTTTGTTCCATTCTCACAAAAAACATTGGGGTAAAGCACTTTTGGCTCAGCAGGCTTTTCTCAGGTCATTTACTTTATATAAACAGGTAACATTTAGCAAAGAAAGCTGAATTTAGGAATCACAAAAGCAGATCCTTTACCTAGAAAAAGATCAAGTTGCACAAACTTTGCTGAATAAAATACTTCCTCAGGAACAGGTCTTGCTTCCAGGCACTGTATATTCAGAATGACTCTATAAAAGCATTAAATATTTGCTAGTATGAAAAGCAAGATGGTTCCTACTGGTTGAGGTAATAGCAACATTAACTTCTTAATAAGAGTGCAAAATACAAATAGTCATGTAACCTATTGCCTCAGCTAAAGAAGAAAGCAAAGAAATAGCTGACTTGTTTTGAGCTTAAAGAAAGAAAAGGCAACAGCAAAAGTTTAAATAAATAACTTACATTTTCTCGTTATGTGACCATGTTTTTATATTGGTCTACATAATTGAAATTTATTTCTAAAGATCAGCCATGGCAAAGAAGGGAATCTGCTAAAATGACTTTTAAGAATCATTACTATTCAACGATTGTACTTTCAAGGTAATAGTCAACTGTGCTTAAAAAATTCTCTTAGAACACTAATTCACTAGGGTTGCTTAGTTACACAGTGCCACAAAAGCTAGACATTTCTGAAGCTACTTGCAGAGGGTAGAAATAACATGGCTATAAGGAAATAATATTGTAAGGAAACCAATAAGAAATTGGCTAAAGTCAGTAAATGGTACCTGCTCTACACTTGAATGTACTTGCATATAGCAGGTACACACATATATATATATAGCAGGTATACATAAAACAAAATGAGATTAAAGACCAGCAAACAACCCACACCACTCAGCAAATATTTTCTTGTCTTATTCTTAGGCAACTTTACAGAAAACACTATGTTCAAAACTAGGAAAAAAACACTAAAATTAACTTCTCTCTCTGTCCTCTGATGAATACCTTGAGTTTCACCTGCATCCTTTTAAGCTGAACAAAAACGTGACTGAACAAAAAAGATTTTTAAAGTATTTAGAGTTTCCAGATATTCTTAGTCCTTGTAATCTATCTTTTTAAAAATAAAGCAAATAGTTAAACAGAGGCTGACTTTGTACAAAGCCTACTGATGATTTTTGCATCACGTTTTTTTTTTAAGCTGTTTTTCTCACTCTTCTGCAAGGGCCCTGGAACACTCAGGTCCAGAAGCCACAACCATTTGGTCCATTAAGACATCTTTTGAGGCTAAATTGACCAGGACTCCTGCACATGAAAACAATAATTCACAACTCCACAACCCATAGCCCTGATGGTTTAGGGCATAAGTGGCATGTCAAGCCACCCCTCACCACATTACAGAATTTTGTCTGTACAAGATTTGAAATATTTCTGTGCTGGATATTGATCAGTGAAACAGTTTGCATTGTCTTACAAAGAATATACGCAAGACACTTTTTGGTATTTCAATTGATCATTGATATGTGCAATAGAGTGCAGTTATTCCTATGATTTTTTTAGGAGAATTATCAGAGGGTGTGATACCTCATTTGCTGGATAATAGATGTTCCATCATAGTAATAACTGCAGGGAAGGGTATGTTTCTGAAATACTTTTCTAGCTGGAGAAATGGATTAGAGAGATTACCATTTCATCAAAGTGGCAGAACAGTTGAGAGGAAATATGGAAGGAAATTTTTGTATAATTTCTGTAGAGCTGCTATTTGTCAAACCCCACTGGCATCAGTCATGCTATATCTTTTCTTCTGATGCAATCACATCGAAAAATGTGATGTTTCTCTTTAATATGCATGTGTTAAAGTCAAACAGATATACTACAGCAAGAAGTTGATGTTCTTTTGAATTTACTATCATCCTGATAAGAAAGGTGCAGATGATACTCTAATTTTAATTTCAGTTTATAAGCAAGTAGTGGGTGAGTCTTTGCCAGCATTAAAGAGATTTCTTTATCTTTATTAAATTTTCTATAGCAGATTTTTAAGCTAATGGTGTATCATAATTTCTAGCAAGGTACATGGTCCTGTATATAAATAAGGAACACATCAATTCTCAGACATGAAATTCACATATAGGAGACTTGAGTAGTCTGACAACCTTGAAGAATAATGGTGATTAACATGCTTGGACTGCATTCAGTCAACAATGACGTTAATGGATTTTGGAAAAGGCACTCCTATTGACCCACACAACCCTGTAGTGAAGTCATTAAAAGAACAAGAAATATCTAATAAAAGAATTTGCTGCAAGAAAAAAAAATAGTTCCTGAATTGGAACAGGGAAGCATAGAAGCCAGCTCACAAGGTTTTTTTGATAAGTGTCTTGCCTTATGTTTTATTATATTCTGATTCTCCCTAAACTCCCCACCCCACCCCCTGCCAAGTTTCAGAGAGAGAGAACTTCATTTTCTTTGGAAATTCATATCTAAAAAACATTGCTGGTTGTAGGATGATTTCCATATGTTCTTCAAATGAGATCTGAGAAACATCCAGAAGCTTAAACTGGTGGAAATGTTGCCTACTGCTAGTGACGCCGCACCTATTAGGACGCATAATATTTGTGCTTAGGATACAGCATAAGTATAGTTGAGAAGATTGCATATAAGAGGGGAAAACAAAAGAAAAAATAATGCATAGGAATTTAAATACATCACCTCTTCACTAAATGTTCTGAAAATCAAAATATATAACAGCTTACCTGAACAATCACAGCTCTCACGTGCATTTTGAATTGTCCGTGCAGAAGTTTATACGAATACTACTGAAAACAGGACATCAGAGAATGAAGACTGCAGTTCCTTTGAAGTAGTCCTAACAATAAAAAGGATTTAAAAAATACAGCATAGAGGCACAATTGTTTCTAAATAGTGTTTTTCAGAATTTTCTATGAGGTGCCATAGGTCTTTAATTTCTCGTTAAAAGGCTACAACACGTTTGTGTTTTGTTTAGTTCTTCTGCATAATTTAAAAGTATTACCTAGCAATTAATGTATGTAGATTATATCATAGTGACACTTCTCTGCAGTGAATTCTGTGTTACCCTGCTGATGTGTTTGTTAGTATCTCTATAATTAAGCAGTTATTTTCTCCCCACTCCCCTGAGGTATCTAGGTGTCTCTGTAGACAGTACTTAGGTCTGTATTGTCCCCTTACATGTTTCATGTTCTGCAGCTGCAGTTTTCCATTTGTCTCCATAACTTGAAATATAAACCTGGAAGAATGTAGCCCAGACTGACCACACTACAGTGAGTTGTCCCCAGGTAATGCTGTGGGATACTCCCTGTCCCACATCCTCAGCAGGATTCCAGTGGAGCTGTCATGTCTAACAAGCAATATTAACATGCTTTGTGTTTAAGATCAAGGATTATGCGTGATGCACAAGCAGAATACATTGCTACCCCTAATCTATGCATTGCCTTCAATGCCAGACCTGAGCAGTTTTAAAATAGGGCTATCCTGGAACGTGATATCGTTTTGCCTGTAGATGAAATCAAACATTTAATTTGGTTAAAGATGAACTTAACCAAATTTAGGTGGTTAACAACAAAGTTCACACCACTGTATCTGATGTATCTGATCACTAATCCAGCATTACACAAAGATGCCAGAGATTAAACCCCTCAAACTTTCAGAAGGCATTTTCTGTGTTGTAAGTACATGCTTTCTCACCCAGCAACCCGTTTGAATGAACTCTTAAGGGCACATTAATTCTTTCTTCCACATGTTGTACAAGAATTGAGTATTTTAAGCTATGACATCATAATAACTTGATAGTATGGTTGACTGTACTACAGAATACACATTTTTAACTATTTGACTTCCCCTAAAAAAAAAAAAAAACACCAAAAACTCCACCTTAAAGCAGAAATTACATTGTGTTAGATTCTTGAGATAGTTTTAAAATACTACACTCATCCATGCAAAGTTATTGAGTTGCTATGTGCTCAGCTCGTTCCTTTGATCTAAGAGACAGGAACGTGAAAGAGGAAGCCTTTACCAAAGCATGGAAAATTCAGCCTCATCTCCTTTGTCAGACTGCTTTGGTGCCCAGGAATCCTAACCCAGATAATGGAGACCCTCTTTATTGAAATAATTGCTGCTTTTGGACTTTCAGTGCAGCCTTTGCTGTGAAGTGAGTTGCAACGTATCAGTGTTTTATGATTTTTTCTACACCAGGAGCAATGCACTTTGACAGTTCCAGTTTCCTCATCTGCATTATTTTTGTTGTCAAATTGCCTTAAGTTTTTAAGCTATAAAACTCATAAACTATAATCTGAAATCAGAAAAAAAAAAGTTTAATATAATGTATCATTCAAGATTTTCTTGTTCAAGTGAGAACTTGTGATTGCCCTTTTACACAGCTGTAGTAGTAGCTACCAGGTTCTCAGATCTATTTTAAAGGGAAACCAGTTCTAAGATAATTAAGAAAATAAAATAATAGAAAAAGGTAGGTGAAGATCTAGCTTTTTATATAGTTTTGAGATGATAATTCTTCATAGCTTTCAAAAAGTGTATGTTTCAATTATTTTTCATAGATCAACAGCATTACATATTTGCTTTCTTCTCTCCAGTTCTGCTGATGTCATAGCATTGTACAAAAATGTCTGGAAAAACAGGCAGTTTTGTTCTTAATAAACTAATGTTTTTTTCATTGGCATTAACACCCAGCTGGAAAAATACATTTCCATCTCCATTAACCAGCTGTTTGTTCTAATAAGATAAGTTTTACAGACGGGGAATGCACTGCTCCCGGCATATATAGAAAGTGTTTCAGCAGGTGTATGACTTTTCCAAGATATATTTTCTGATTTCTTTTTCTTGTGCATTACATCCCATAATGCTAACCAGAAAACTCACACTGATTGCAGAGTGCATTCAGTTCAAGAATTTCAGGTTGCTGTGCTGACACAGCATCTTTGGATCCCTCTTTCTTCAAAAGTGCAAGAGACTTCCGCACCACAGTTGCATCATTTTATTAGATCACCTGAAGCCGAGCTGTCAACACCTTGGAGTGAGAGGAGTGGGGAGTATAGCCAGGCACTCTTAGCACATCCAACTGTAGCCCCTGTCAATGAAATCCTCTGCCATCACAGTTACAGCTCAAGCTATTTTTCCAGGCAATAGAAAAAGTTCCTTGGGAGAATGGTCATGTAAAACCTGCAAGGCCTTCCCCTGGCTCCCTGCACTGCAAATATGAGCTGCCTGCCACAAGAACAGCATATCATCACTGAACTACCAGGGTGGATTCAAACATTGATCTCATTTTCCAGCATGATACCTCTGAAACATGACTGCAGAAAGAAAGAAATATTAACTATTGCTACGTATCATTTAGTCTATCACTGGTCCACTGAGGCATGCAAACACTTGAGTTCTTTGCCAAGACAGCAAAATTGCAATAAATATAACACTGCCAACAGCCTGCATGCTCAAGAAAGGAAAAAGAGCAACGCTTGAAGTTTTACAATGCTATATGCTGGAAAATAGACTCTGTTTAGAGACACGAACAGCACATGTCACACTGGCCAGCAGCTGCTTTTTGGAAGGGGTCTTGGCAGCTCCACATCCCCCTCTTGGCAGAAAAGGACACAGATAAGGGGCTCCTCGCTTGTCTGACAGTGAGGCAGAACTTCTGTCTTCCTAGTGCAAAGTCACCGTTTGCCATGGAAAACTTTTCATACTTCCCTGTGTGAAATTTTTGTTCTTCAGTGGAATATTTGCAGGCAGCACATTACTCAACAGAGTTGCTCACTCCTTAAACTGTTACTTTTAAGGCTTAGTCCTTCCTCCAGAACCTGTTAAGACAATGGCTGTCTCAAAAATGTGATGTCTTATTGAAGTATTTTTAATGAAGAGCCACATTTTGGAAAAATCTGATTCTCCAAATTTGCCTCTCAGAAGATTATAGCAGACTTTTGCTAAAGGAACATCACAGCCCTCAAGGTCACAATTACTCAGTCATTGACAGGCCTGGTGTGAACAGTTACCACATTCAATACTCCTGTTCTCCTCCCTTGATGGTGTTGACTGAACTATGTATATGGCAGCATTTCAAAGGTATGAGTTGATATTGTTAAAAATAATCAAAGCAAAGACAAAGTTTCTTCTATTACATGATTTTTAAAGTCAGATAATTTCAAGATTTAGAATATAAGGCAGCTGAGAAGATACTACATTCTCTAAGAAGCAGGGGACATTTACTTATATTGGATCTACTGTCAACAAAAGTAGTAATATGATATGTAAACATGGCCTCTTCTAAAATCCTGTAGTTCTGATACTTTGCTTTCTCTCTGTGAAGAAATTTCCAAACCCTCATTAAAGTTACAGACTCCATTCCTTTAGAGACATTAGCACATGGTTTATGGGATGAGTCACAATGAAGCCATGCAGAATGACTTGTTGAGTTCATATTGAATGACAGAAAAAGTAAAGTTTAAAGTGAAAAGTCCATCAATTACTGGCCTGTAATTAGCTAGAAATTTACCATATTTTTATGGCTAGCAACCACTCAGCAAGGACTGAACACCAGCTGAGAGAATAAAAGGAAAGTAAACTTGCCCAAAGGGATTATCAGGACCTCACCCTCTAACAGAAACTATGAATAGGATTAAAGGATTAGTTAAGTAAATTAACAATGGTGGCAAAAGGGTTGAACCATCTTTCTGTAAGGAAAAGTGGGATAAATAGGCTAGAAATATCACAGCCATTAAGCCCAAAGGCCGAAACCCAGTCTCTCTGCCAGAAGAGAGACCCGAGGAGACTGTCTAGAGAAGGATAGCTACAAATGTTCCAGTCATGTTTTCATGCACAAATAAAATGCTTGAACGATCAGTTGAGACTGTTTTAATAATGTGGTGACTGACTGTAATTTCTTGCTGCGTGCACACATAAAACTAATAAATAGTTAACCACCTGCTTCTCTCTCCTAGGGCATATGAGGTCATGGACATAACACCATGAAAGTATGTGTGAAGAACACTTTGACCTCGTTACATGATCAAATGCATGGACTTTTGAAGAGAGATCATAATGCACAGCTTCTTCCTCTGTACAGCCAGGGAAGCATATGCATTGCTGTGAAACTGAATATTCTCTGGAGTGTCTATAGACTGAGGAAAAGCTAAAGGAGCTTGGTATTAGGGCAGCTCAAAAAAGTCCACAAAATAACAAGAACATCATCTAAAATATCATCAGAAAACAAACCATCTCCTCCACAAAAATATAAAAGCAGCAGTCCCCAGTATTGGATCACTGAGGAACACACCATGGATTCAGTAATTTTTCTGATATGCTTTCCTTTATGATTTAAAATCCAAACAATTCTCTCCGCGGTTCCACCCATCTGAATGGTTGCACAACATAATGTGACGCTGAAATACTGTACTAAAAAGAGCAACCCTGACATACAATACTAAAAACAGCATTCCAGCAGAAAACCATACTTCAAAAAAAAAAAAAAAAAGGATTAAAAAATACCATAATACCAATACCAAAGCATTCTTCACACCAATTAATGCACTAAACTAGCAACACAGCTAGTTATCAAGGGTGCCCTTGTTGTGCCAACTAATCACACTGTGACCTCAATGCCCTTTGATTCTATCAGTGGTAGTTCAAAGCTTGTCAGGATGTTTTCTGTCTGGCTGATGATGACAGAATTAAATCACTCCCAACATGCTTAAAACAGAAACATTCTTCTTATTTCACCTTCTGGCAGCCCAAATGGTATCTTGCTCATCTTCCCCAGGGAAATCTTCTGATCGCAGTTGCCCTTTGTGTTTCTTTCTTATTCCTTCTCTTCCTGCCACAGTTCAATGACAAGGATGCTGAAAGATAGTAATGTCACAGGACTTTTGCAAAATTAAAATCTAAGCTTTTGAAAGGGAACAATGCATGCAGTCAGATCTCCTGAGTTTCATTCCACAACAAAGTTAGAAGTCACTAACTTTATGGAAATATCAAACCATACATTTGCAAAGCTCTTGTTCAGTTACCAAAGCTGAGCAGATTTAAGTAAGAGATGTAATATTCTTTGTTTCCCTGCACATAAATAGCCACATCTTACAGTACAAGATCCAAACACCTTGCATAGAATCTCAAGCTATTAGAACAGTGATGAAAGACCCTTGAAGGAAATCATCCTTTTTTAATTATTATTATTAATTTTTATTTTTTTTTTTATAGAGATCATGCTGGTCTACTTTTCATTTCCCCAAATATTAGTAAGAGAAGAATTATGAAAGTACACTATACACAAAAGTATGTAGTATACTCTAAAAGTACACCAAACTAACATACTGCCAGATGATTTATGCTACTGCCTATCTCTGTTATATCTAAAAGTGACAACTCTGTTGTCAATAAACTAGGCAGCGTGAATGAGCTTCCTTCTACTAAAATCCACAAAGTCTAACTGCAAAATGAAGAGTATAACAGAAAAACCTCTTGCCAGTCAAGAGTCAAATAAGTCAAAGGAAGCACACATACAAAATACAGGACTCCAAAACCATATACCAATGTGCATCAAAAGTGAAGCATTCTTATTTCATGCTGATAAGTGGTGACTTAATTTCTTCTTTAAAATTACTTAAAGTTTCTAAAAGCTATCTAGGACACTTGACAGCCTCCAAACCCAGGTATGGGGAATTGCTGTCAGATCTGACTAATGCCAGATTTACTGTCCTGCCCTCTACCCTCTTCTCTTCTAATACCCTCCACTTTCAGCTTTTCTAAGTAGAGACAAGAAAATTACACTTTTTAAAAATAAAAACATTAATATAACATGTTAGATAAGTAGAAGTTTTGCTCTGCCTTGATTAGATTGATTTTTTCACATTTAACTGTAAAAATAGAAAAATATATATTTATACTTCAACTCTATTTTATTAGTTGGGATATGCAAACAGACTAAGTGCACAGGAAGAAGTTACTTCCTTGCTATACAAGGGAACATCCACAGTCTTACTGTTGAAAGCCAACAATTACTCAGAAAACAAATATATTCAGAGTCCTAAGAGACAGTGTAGCATTTAAAATTCCATCTTGTTTTTGAAAAATACAGATGAACACTGATCACTGCAATTTATAACAATGCAATTTGTTATTGTATAACATATATAACAGGAATCTCCAGCCCCACCTTATAATACACATTGGAATTTGTCAGAGAAGTAGTAAGCTGTTGAATAGCATATTTTGTATCAAGAAAATCTACATTTTTTTCTAAAGAATAGTTCTGAATGAATACATAGAATACATTTTGAATTCAGTACCAAAAAGAAAAAAATATTGCTCAAAAGATATCTATGAAGTAGGTCATAATGTGGACAGTTTCCTATTTCCACGCCGAGTAGCTTCAAGCTACTCTGAAAATCTCAAAGATTTTCTTACTACAAACAAGTACTCTAGAAGTTATCAGGTAAAGAAAAACATTCCCAGCTGTTAAACAATGGCTTGTGCATCTTCCAACTGTGTCATCTTTTACCATGCAGAATGACAATTCTATTAAGAGATGTATCACTGCAAAACTTGCATATCCTTAACTCAAACTTTGAATGATAAAAGATTCTGTATGAGGACAATTCACCTCTACAAAATTATTTCAAGATACAAATTTATTACCGTTTAGCCTTAACTTCTTTAACTTCAAAAAGATTGAAACTCCACTACTAAAACAAAATAACTTGGCTGTGAACTGGAAATACCCATTTTCCACAGTTTTTTGCATAACACAAGGGACTCTGCATATCATTCTGCTTTCCTATTTATTTTAACCANGGATTTTTTCATATTGATGGAAAGATGGCAAAAAAATGAAAACTCAGGGTTTATCAGGTGATGTCTAATTGGGAGGTGCAGCCATAAAGCCAAAAGAAAGCAAGAACAGAAGGTACTTGGATTTACTGGCCACCACTCTTTTGTCAAATGCTGGGAATTTATTGCTCCCACAGGAGGTCTCATCAGTTTCTTGGAGTTATCCTACAAAATGGTTTTAAAATGCTGTTCACCTTGAACAGCTGTTTCCATCAGCATTTCAGTCTTCTCTGGAACGGAATGATTAATCCCTTTCTAAAGCATGTCTGAGGCTGTTGTGTTTTCAGAAGCATTTCCTGTTCTCTGATGCACACAGCCCAGGAGTTGCAGCTCTTGTACGTTTCAAAACAGTCTTTTTTTTTTATTGCTTTTCAAAGAGACTAAAGCTAAGTTCACATGTTCGTTTGTTTTCCCCTTCCTTAGATGAATTAGGAGAAAGCCCTTTCTGATACTCTTCCTATTTTTTGATGTTCTTTTTGAGTCTTTTTGCCCTGTGGAGTCTTAAAGGACAACTAATGCCCTTGCAGAGATTCCAGGTATTCCCGTTTCATCTTAGAGATGGGAGGAGCTTGACTTCTTATCTGAGACTATACTATCTTCCAAAGAAATGTCAAGTTTATGACCAAATACATTTTCTTCAAGAGTCAAAAATTCACATATATAGAAGGTTCTTTGTGGAATCGTTGAAACTTAATAACATAAGGTTTAAAGGACAAGTTGGACAATGGAATTGGTTTGTTCTCTATCTGCAGTAATGTAAATCAAGAGAAACCCCAAATTTTAGTACCCTGTGGGTTTCACATATAACTAACAATAGTTTTCAATCAGCAAAACAAAAAACTTAACAAAACAAAAAAAATAGTAAAAAAGAACATGTTCTATTGATCTATTTAATGAATCTCGTCTTCATCCTTTTCTTTTCTGTAACAAACATCATGGAAGCCTCTATAATACTCAGATTCCTACATGTCTAATAGCTATGTGTTTACAGCCATAACACACCGCTGTTGTCTTTGGCTCTCGAACTAGTTCAGAGGGAAAAGTTCTTCAGCCGTGGGCTACTAAGGTTTCCTTCTCCTTTGGGACCCAGACTGCTCGTAGTTACAACGCATTGGACCTGAAGCAATTTTCTATTTAGAGTAAGCTTTCTCTACATTTATGTCCCCACGTCCATTTAGCTGACTCTACTGTTACTTCGTAAGTGTGCTCTTTTGAAATCAAAACTTCTGTTACTGACATACAGCTAACATCATCTGAGCTCCATCTTTCCTCCACTAACCAGGCTCCTCCTCTTAGGTTGGTCCTTCTGTATAGAGTCTCTGTGCTCCTCTAGCTCGTCTCATTCAGCAAGAACATACACATTCCAAACTGTAATACTAAGTTCAGCCCTTTCCTTGATTACATGCTTCAGTTTCAGAAAAGTGATCATTGGTATCTCCAGTCTTTGGATCTTTTCTTTACTGTTTCTCTCAGGGAGCCCTGCTGGAGTACACACACACACACACCTTCTACCCTAAAATAATCGTGCTTACCCATGGCTCATGCATCTGGTCATCTCCATTATCACCATCATTCCTTGGGTTCTCTCCCTTATTTTCACAGTTGCCATCTTCCTCATTCTTGCAAACAAGTCACTCTCAATTCCTCCTGAAAATCCAGAACAATTCTCCTGTTTGGTCTTTCCTGCTCTAATTCCCAGAGGTTGCTGACTGCTTTTAAAGGATTTTACTGCAAGTCAGCCCTAATCTATTTAATCTTCACTGTGATCTGAAGAAGGAAGAGCCCCTCAGCCTCTGAGTAGCAAAATTTGTTTCTCAATAAGAATACAGGCAATGGTGACATACAGACACAAACATACCAATCTCTAATACACAGAATTTTCCTTCCTCACTAGCAGACTGAAAGATCTCAGAAGTACTGATTGATAATCTTCTCAGCAAAAATGAGTATCTCGTACTTTCAGCTTTCACTAGTGTCTGTTCAAGTTTAAAGTACAAATATCGAGGAAATATAAAGGAATCTGAAAAAGGTGTTGTTTTTTTTTTTTAAAGCACACAGTCAAATCAGAAAGTCTACGTTAAAGAAAATAAATCAGAGCAACCATGTGTTTCCACAGGAAATATGCTATAGTTAATGCGTATCTTGTAAGACACAGTATGCTTCTTAATGGAAATACCATGAGCAAATTATGGTATGTAAGGCATAGAAAGCTTTTATTGTATTCAGAATATGAACACCATTAATTGTACTGCAGGTGCCTGAAAGAAAGGTCAAAAATGAATAATAATTTTAAATATTAATCAGAGCTACACATGTTTAGGAAAAAAAAAAAAAAAAAGACTGAGAACTTATACATTGTCTAGCTAAACATTTTCAAAAAAGAANTACTGCAAACCAGGAAAGTAGCAGTCATCTCAACAGCCAAAGAAACCTATAACCTTCATCTGTATGTGACATCTTCAGCTCTCCAAGGCTGTGATGATACAGTTTACATAGTCTACATATTTATATAGTCATTTGAGATGAGGTGACTTTCACTACTTGTTGATTATGAGACATGAGAGTACCCCAGCACAGTATGCAGTACAAAGATATATTTCAAGAAATAGTGGTTTGGCTTGCTTGTGGTCTTGGGTGGGTTGGACTAGAAGACAATAAAAATGTGAAGGGGTGGTGGTGGGGAAGCTTTCTCAATACTTTTCAAATATTTTTTGTTTTGATAAAGCTATACTTGTATACTTTGAGGGACAGATTCTTAAGTATTTGGCACACACGATCCTTGCCAGATTTTTGTTACAGCTCAGTATTCAATTGTGTCTATTTATGGAACTTACAAACAGATTTTCAGACTTCAAAATAGCTCACATATTTGTTCATCAGTGAAAGCTGTTCAAAATTCTGACCCAAACAAGCATCAAAATTATGAATGAGAGGAGCTATTTGTGTTGTTTGAAATACAACAGGGGGAAGGAAGCTGCAAGTTAGACACATTTTCTGTTCCGTATTTACTGAAATTTAATTTTAGCTGAAAGTTTCAGATCAGTTTTCGTTATTTTTAGTGGAGAAAGACACAGCATTATTCTCCTCAGTTTCAAGTATATTCCTTGGAGTTCTAATAGGACTGCTGACTCAACACACTCATCCCATTCATTCTACTTTATACTGAAAACATATTTCCAATTTTAGAATGAAATACGTAACTACTCTTTATTTGACATTATCAGACAATAGATCAGACCACAAACATGATGAGTTCATGGCGTAATAGCTAATAAAGTAATATTATAAGCAAAGAAATACTGTCTATATTTTCACTTGTGAAATACTTCATGAAACAAAGTAAAACACACAGGCTGGAACAATGAAGAGTTTGAAAAAACATCCAATTGCAGTCAGTGAATTTAAAGGGAATGTACTTAAAAGAACAGAATATAGTCCTAAAGTAATAATGTTAATTTCCTTGTATTACACTATAAATGAACTTAGCCTCTTTGATTTTTGACTGAGTCTCCTACTTAGTTAACATATATGAAAATCGTTCTATGACATCCTCTTTTGACATAAAGTCAAATAAAGGTTCTGGTGGGATTTCACAGATTCTGTTGCATGCAAAGGCCTTAAATTCTGGAAATATTATATCAACTGTTAAACTTGCAAATGGTCCAACTGACGTTGGAAAGAGTGACTTAGCATTCATTCCTGCCTCTGGTGAAGCCAGTACCAAAATTTAAAGTTTTCCTCTATGAAGAAAAGATTTGGAAGAAAATAAATGAAAGACTTATTTATTTTTAAAAATCAAAGAATCTAATTTATGACTAACAAGATAAATGAAGTGGGTCTGGCAGAGAGAAAATTTTGACGTGGTAGAGAAAAGTATTTCATCTGCCAAATGGTTTGGCTGGAAACATTATTTAAACTTCTTACAGTGTACTTCCTTTTTCAATGGTCACCTATGCCTGCTAACCTCTCTTTCATTGTATGGTATTTTCTCCTAGTAGCATTCTTCACTGTGGAATTTAAAAAGCATTTGTTACAAAAGCAAGAGAAAAAAGTGCTGGACACTTTTCTTACTGTTTTGATCAGTTCACTAATCATTATATTTGTTTTGACGTTTTACTTCTACAGCACAAGCAGGGATTAACTCTGAAAAAGACTTTCAAGGTCTTTGCTGTAAGTCTATCATTATCTAGATCCAAAGTTGGATATATTTTTGTCTTTTCTTGGATACCCTACCATTACCTCTGACTCTACCACCCTCCATTCGGTCAGATATCTCAGCAGAATCCATAACCTAATAACCTTCCATCCACTCCAGACGCTCACCAAAACCCGCAGCGTACTGTGCATGTAAACTTAAACCATAAAATATATCCTGACTGCCTGGGTGAAATTTGTGTTTGCCACCATAAAACCCAATATACCAATTAAATTTACAAAATAGAATGTGCGATTACTGAAAGTCATGCATGCTTCTGTCAGACTTTTTTGCACATAGGTGTCTTTCATGTCTTTTTTCCCCTCATCCTTGATCTTAGCTATAGCCTGTCTAGCCTAGTTATATCTCAGCTTGTACCCAGCCAGCGTATTCAAAAGCTGCTAAAATTATCCCTTTCATGCTGCTCAGACCATGCCAGACATTCATATTCAAATCAAACCCTTCATCCTCTGCTTCAAGTTCATGGTTCTTTTAAATCTAAGGCCCAGAAAAACATGACACATACCTATAGCTTTGCTCTTAATTTGCTCTGTTCATTTTAAAATTTCCCTTCTCCCTGTTACACTCTTCTCATTTCCAAGTCTGTTTTGTTTTCTACACTGTCCCTTAACTTTAGTACTCTCTCTTGCTGTCTGGAAATAAAAGTCATCAGTTCCTAAATATAGGTCCTTCCATAAAACACACTTATTTGAAGGGATGGAGGTGGGGTCTCTTTGAACCTACAACAAAATCCAGTCACATTGTCTCATAGACTTCATTACACTTCTAAACATTTTAACTTCATAGAAGAGATTCTTACCATCAATCTGGATAACAGTCACTTAGACACTCAAACTCCCAGTCATCTTACTTATAACAAAAAATAGAGAAAATCCAACTAACTTCAGTCTAAGATGGTTCTCAAACTATTAATTTTTCTAAAATACTGTAAATCTTTTCCAAATCTGTCTTGTTGTAATTAAAGAAGAATGGCTGTTTGTCTTACAGTGTGTGTTCTTTGTTTTATTTTCATTTCTGACTGAAAGAGCTCCTGACTCTGGCAATCCAAAGAGAGAGCTGCTAAAAAGTAAAATAGCAGTCCCAGTCCTGGGCCTAATTTTGTACTGCTCTGATTTCATCTATCTCTGAATTCAATTAGCTTGCATCTATTTTCATTTAATCTATTTAATCTCACAGCACTCAGCTGAGACTGGCACAAGGCACTGCTGCCATTACCCTGCAACCGCCACTTGCTCACCCACACTTTTTATTGCCAAGGGAGTACATCCTTTCCATCTCATACTCATCAACAGCCCAGCCACCAAGACAGAGAAGGAAAAGAGAAAATGATCAATTAAAAAACAAACAAAAACCCACAGTTTTGTGAAACTCCCCACCTGTTACAGGCACAGAGTTGCATGTCACTAACGCTCTCAATGGCAGCTTCCCATGGTTATCATGACAGCACTGAGAGTCCATAGGTGGTACCCATCATGATTTTCACGCTGAAAGCTGGAAGGATATCTGTTCCTTGACTATTTTTCACTTTAATTATCAGGTCTCAATTAACACCCTGCCACTCTTTTCTGTTTGCTCTGCTTTGCTCCATTTCCTGCAAACAGATTAAAAAAAAAGAGAGAGAGAGAATAAGACTTTCAGAACCTTAGTTTATCCAATAACATGATTTTGTATCTGAAAGGAGATTTTCGTCTTAATTCTTTTTCTAATTAGTTTCTGTGACCTGCATTCAGCATTTCCCACAATTTGCCTATCAATGACATAAAAAGATTATCTTTTCATGTTGCTAGAAAAGAATCAGAGACCTCAGAGTTAAATCCAATCTCTGAAATGATGCTAAACATCCATCTTATTTCCCCCACCCTTATTTCCTATTTCACTCCCTGATTCCTGTTACACTGTTGTTCCTGAATGCCCAGTGTGAATAGTTAGCTCCAGACATTGAAAGGAATTTAATACTTAAGTAAAATTATCACATATTATTAGGTTTCTACCATAGAAAAAGAGAAAATCTTTAAAGTTCTTAAGTTGAAATCTTTAAAGTATTAACAAATGTTTTATCTAAGGATCAAACATCTTTTGAAGAATGATAGGTAAAGCACAGCAGAGTCTCTGCTGGCTTCAGATTGCAGAATTTCTCTTTACTTAATGTGTCATTTTTTTCTGCATAGAATGAAGGCTTACAGACTCTCAAAACCACAGGCATTGGGGCAATTTAATTCACTAAGTTTCTACAGTAGGATTCAGTTT
This sequence comes from Chauna torquata, assembly GCA_013399475.1. Classification (NCBI taxonomy): domain Eukaryota; kingdom Metazoa; phylum Chordata; class Aves; order Anseriformes; family Anhimidae; genus Chauna; species Chauna torquata. The sequence continues at coordinate 471,222 of VXAL01013480.1, read as the reverse complement.
TCAGAAGTCTACAAATCCCTGGGAATTGTTTCATAACTCTTAGCTTTACAGATCAGAGGCCAGATGCAACAGACAGTTTGAAGATGGCTGTCACACAGCAAAACCTCTATATAAAAGAAATACAAAAAAAAAAAAAAGAGATAAGTGTGTTCAAATACAGCAGACTAAATAAATAAACAATTTTTCTCTACATATGAAAAAAAAGTCTCTATATATTCTTTCTCTATGGAAATAGAGACTAGACCTGTAAAGCCAGTGTGATACACCCACTGGCTCCCAGTATAGCAGCCCTACTTCCCAACAAGGTAGGGTTTACACCCATGTACCAGCAAGGGCATCCTGGTCCACTTCACATCTGCATGGTCTGGTGCCTGAATATGGTCTAAAATTTCCTCCAGAACGACTCATCCTAAACAACAGATGATACAATGCTGCTGCAGAAATAGTGCCATCAGGATAAGAAACAAACAGATACGGAATGAAAGATGGCCCAGGGGCAGAGGTTTGGTTTAGAAGTTTGTTTGTTTGTTGTCTTTTAAAGCTCTATTGGTAGCACAGACACAGATAAAAGATCATTCAGCTCCCCTCTTTCATCTCAGCAAGTCTTTCCCCACCACATTTAAAGACTTTATTGGATGTAAATAATCAGTTCAACAACCGAAAGCACAGGCAGAAATTGCCACCCATGAAACACACACCTTCCTTGAACATGTTTTCAGAATCTATCTATACGTATTTGACCAAAAATTGTTGAACTGAATAGTCCTTAGTCTTTCAGCTACATTTAGCGCTCAGACTGACTGAACAATGCAGAAAGCCAGCAGGCACCAGTGTTTCACAGGCCAGGGCACAGCTGAGAGGTGAGGGGGTAACCTCTGGGCTGAAACCCACGATAGGTTTCTCCCAGTACACATCTCCACTGAAAACCCTTCCTCACCCGTCCACTGTTCACCCATTCAGCAGCACGTCCACCAGCTCCTCACGCCTGCCCCTGTCCATCTTCCCCAGGCCCTGCAGCGCCCCAACTCCCCTCAAGGGCCATTGCAGGAAGCCCTGTAGGAGACAAACAGCACATAGAAAGAGGCTGCATCCCAGACCTTGCAAAGGCAAAACCTGCATTTGTGAGTCATTCTGGTTTTAAGGTGTCTCAAACTCCAGCTACAGGCACAGGCCTTAAGACTAAAACCAATTTGACAGCCCAAGTTATCTGTCCAACAGATATCTCCCCTGAGACTCAAGGTTCATTGCATGCATCATTTCCTCATCTCATCACTCCAATTCACTCAGAGCTGATTTTCGATACCATTATCATTTTTTGACGTTTTTATATATAATTTCATTCGCACAGCATCTTATGAGAGTTCTCGTCATGTAAGTAAAAGGTACTAATCATGTTTCAACAAGTCGAATTTTTATGGTAATGAATGAAGTGAATAATTACCACACTGGTCCCTTTAGAAATACCTAAGGGTGAGTTAGGTGGCCAGAGGGGGAAAGTGGCACTTGTTTTAAAGGTGCGATTCATTCACAGAGGAAGACAGCAGGAGGGCACTGTTGCAACTGTAATCTTCAGAGAAGTTTTGGTGAAAGAACTATTAGCATAACAATACTTTTTGTATTCACTAACTGCAAGAAATAGCAACAGAGAGACTATCCTAGAGCATTACAGCGACACAGTAGAAAGGGCAGGAAATACTTACAAAGGCCAAATGAGAATGGTTTTTCCACTTCCTTCATGGGGGAACACTACACCAGAGTATGATATGAGATTATAGTTGTTGTTTACCAGATTGCATTTCCTCAATGAAAATCAACTAAAACCAACTATTGTTTTGAAAATCACACTTTACATTTAATCCATACCTATCTATTAAGAATAAAAGAAGACGGTTTATTCATTTGTAAGGGAAAGTCAGCCTCAGTTTAAAATAAATAAATAAATCTGTAAATACAAAATACATAACTCTGGAATGGCATCTCACCTTTCCTCGTTCAGAATTCATAGTCTGAAAAGCAATACTTCCATGGAGAAAGCACAGTGTATGTTCCACATAGATTAGGCACTGCAGGCTTGGATCTAAAGATGTCCAGTGTGACCATGTAGATTTTACTTAGCTATACTGGCTTAGATCTTCCAGCAGAGCTGACCAAAATATCTGCCTTTCATGCACAAAATGCTTTCCGTTAACATCTCATGACTCTAGGTAGCTTCCTGTGTGACCTTTTTCTTAACTCTGAGCTGAAACAGAGAATTACTGATGACCAGATTTATTTCCTAAAGTGTTCCTTAATCATTACCATCAAAACTAAATGCCCACTAGAAGCTTTTCTTCAGCAGTTTACAACTTTTCCATGCTGAATGGTTCAGGAAGAGAGTCACAGCAGGTAGAATGAGCCACGTCTCCCTGGGGAAGTCTGGGAGAGCAGAGCTGTCCCCAGGAGACAGCAGCCACACACACCCAAGGGTTTGGCTCCCTGATCCCCACCCCACTGCAGCTCTGCCTCCTGCGTCACTGTCCGAGAGGGCAGCTTTCACCCTGCCACGTCAGTTTGGAGGCACCTGTTGCTCCCTTGCGCCTTCTCCTCAGGGCCAGTCCTGACCTGGACCTCCACACTGAAAATATTCCAGCATACACAGAAGACAGGGACACACACAAAATCCATATTTTGATTTCATGCATAAATCAGGCCAATAGTTTTCATCCCACATTGTCAGATAGCTTCCCACTATCCATACCCATAAACGCGGAGCAGTTGGTGTGCCCAGGCTTTGCTGGGCATGATAGCAATTTATATTTCAGCTGATGAAAAAGCCTGCCTGCTTCTGAACTCCAGAAACACACTGCACTGATGAGAGAGGTAGTGTCAGAGCATCAGGAACAGGAACCCCATGGGTTGCAGCAATTGTACCGTAAGTAGATGTCTTTCCACTTAGTGTCTTGAAGCATGAGAAAGCAAGAATGACACCAGCATCCACAAGTCACTCTATTGTCAATTGGAAAACTCCTACTTCATTCAACCACTGGACTTTCCCTCTTTTGGAACATGTCTCTAAATTAGCCATTTCTTCTGCTATAATGTTTGAGATGCTTATTAAACAGAAAAGAAAGCAGGAGGCAAACTGTTGTGTTTGAACTTCACTGTAACTTTTGCCAGACATTAAGTGCAATGCGCTAATTGAATTAATTTAATTTTGTATTAGAAGCCCTTTGTCAGTAGTTTAAGACCTTTCCAGGGTGAATAGTTCAGGTATAATTCAGTTAATACGGTTCATTATCAATAATAAGATTTGGGGGGGGGGCACAGGAAAAAAACCGGCAAACAAAGAACAAACCACATTTGTTTTGTCCATCCTTGATTCCTTGATTGAACTTTGACTAGCACCAGGTTCCTGGGGTTTTGGAACAGAAAATTTGACATTGGGTGGGGAAGTAAAAGGTCTTCCTTCTGCCTTGAATCCACCTCTTGCCATCCCATAAAAGTGCATCCAACTGCAGTCACATAAGAACTTTCCAAAAGCAATCCCATGTGCACAGAACTGCTACAACTCTGCACCCCAGCAAAAGCAAGGCTCCTTCTGTCCTCACCTCTCGGTGCAGGCATGGGCACCTGCAGTAGCGCCCTGCACTCCTCTAGCACGTTACTGATTCACAGCAGAGGTAATAAGAGAAAGAGGAAGCAAACTGCCTGGAATGAGAGGATAAAGGTAATAGAGCAGATAGGAAGATAGGAAATGTGAGGCATTTTAATGTTGTTGTAACTACCTGTTCATAGCATTTTTTGGCCCCCTGACTGTCTTGCCTAAAATTCAGATTTAAGTTAGCAGAGCTCCATAATCTCCTGCACATTTCAGGATGTTCATGTTTCCTTCCCTCTAGGGAGCACTGTTCTCTTTCTGAGAAGAGTAACAACCTCATGCCAGCGTGACAGAAACTTAGGAACTCAGCTCCGTCTTCGCCAAATCCCCAGCTGAGATTAGAACCAAGTATGAACCTCAAAGCAAGGGTAAATCTGAATTTGTATCCTCAGCTTATGCTGGAGCTCAGTGCAGGCAGTCAGAAATCAATGCACTAAAGCTAAAAGCCTTACTGCCTTTTTATTATTATTATTATTTCTTCTTTTTCTTCCTCTGAGCAGTGCTTTTCAATCAGTACCATACCAGTGTCACAGGAGGCTGTGTAGCCTGATGAACAACCCTGAGGACCCTCATTAACCCAAGGAATTCATTTTAGATCTTGTCCATTATGCAAATGAGATGTATAATTTGTTCTCTTTTTCCATGTAGCGTTATTGATTTATGCAACTACAGGTTAGTATGAACAACATACTTTTTAATTAGCAAAAATTGAGTTTGCAGAGTTTTAAAGGAAAACTGAACCACAGTTTTCAATGAATTAAAAAGCAGATGCAACTGCACCTAAAACTGTGATATAGCAACCATACTGACCACACAAATTCTATCCCATGTGAATTACTGAAGTAAATTGGATGGAATGAATGACAAAGTATTTATTGTTCTAGGATTTATTACATAAGCAAAATATACTTATTGTGATATCCTAAAAATGGATTGTTCACTGGGGATTTTATTTAATGGTAGAGTTTTTAAATACCTCAAACTGTAGCCTAAAATCCGCAGCGACAGGTCCTTCCAAACAGATTAGTTTTCACCAGCCCGTTCATACACTTCGGACCCAGCTGTGACGCAGCTGCCACAGGGGAAAAGCAGCGCAGCCTCCAGCCACCCCGGAGAGGAAGGGGCTGCTTGGGGCCCCATGCAGACCTCAGTACCTGCTGCTCTGCTTCTTGGCACTCCTCCCACTTCCTTCAGATAACATGAACAATAAGCTGAGGAACATTTTTAAAATCACATCTAAAAAAAAAAAAAATCAGTTTTCCTTGCAGCTCATGAAAAAGCTTGCAGCAAGCCAAGAGCAAAAATAAATCAGTTGAGATGCCATTAAGTGCAGTGATGGTAAACCTGCGGCACAGATGCTGCAATTTGAATGTGGTGCTCTGTCAATGGCACACATACAAGACTTGGAACTTGTCCCTGCTGCTGTCCAAATCGCAGGATATGGACAGGAGGAAGAAACAAAACAAAACGAAGTCCCTGAAAAGGTGGAGGAAGAAAGAATTCCTGAACGCAAAACAGTTGGGGGGAGTCATCAGGGCTGAACATTAGCGGGAAACGAGAACTTTTTTCCTCCACTGAACACAGAAAATGCATGCAAGCGGCAAACAATCACAGTAGAAAGTGAGGGTATTGCTCCTGCATAAATCAGCAGGTTCCTCTCTCCCTTGCTACAGGCAGGAGAGGCAGTCTTCAACCCAAGGCAACTGCCTGCCTCCTTTGATTGGGTTTTGTCTGCAAACCTTTAATGCTACTTCAGCCTGTCAGGAAAATCATTCAAGTCTCTGCAGATCTTCCATTCAGTTGAGCAAATGGGAAAGCTTGTATGCATGGTAACATCTGTGAGGCTGCTGCAGGGGTCAACACCATTACTTTGATGCATACTATGTACTAATACACCAAAATTCATAAATCCAAGGTGTGTCCAATTTCAGATGCCAATAAATTCTTTAAATAGTCATACAAATGGCAATTGCGGGTATGGAAGTTCGTCCCTTGCATTTGCTCCTCCAGATTCTGGTTATCTTAAAAAATAACTTTTGTTTCCAGATAGGACTTCAAACTCATTCATAACCTCTCTATCTCATCATGCACTTCAGTAAGAGTGGGTAGCTTCCTTTCCAAGTATGTTGATTGATATGGTTACCAAGTTCATGCAACTGGTTTGAAAATTATTACACACTCGGAGAAATAGTTATCAGCAAGCCCATATTTCTGACCAGAAATGAAAAGTCTGGAAAGGATGGATTTCTTCCTTGCTTTGCAACATGAAGTCAGACTTCCAAGTCTTTTTAGTAACAAGTTCAAAGGTATTGTATTTTCTAGCGAGACAAATAACAACAATCTAGGTTTTCGTTCCTAGAATCAAGTTCTGGGAGGACCCACAAAATCTGAGTGCTCTCTGTAGACTTAAATATTTCATTTTTGACCCCTCAACAGCAAGAATGAAACCTTGAACTGAAAAAATGAAATAGTTGTTTCTTGTAGTTGATTGATTTTAAACAATATTGCTTAACTTAATCATTATGGAAAGTGTTCAACACTTACCTGTAACTATAGAGAATTGTCATATGGGTATATCAACCATTTTACTAGGAAGAAAAGTTTTTAATTAACCCGAAGTTCAGTGAAACAGATGAAATAAAAAAGCAAGCTAAAACCGCATAAATCATTTAAGGCCTGATCACATTTCCCATTATGATCTTAGCTATTCTCCACACAGTACTGCCTGCTCTGGAGTCATTCTATGCTTTTTGACAATGGCATTCCAGCTCGTTAGCAAATAAACATGGTCGGAGACAATGTAAATTCACCTGTTGATATTGCATTGCTCTAACAGAATGTTACGTATATACTGCTCCATGTATATTTGTGTAAGTTCTTCATTTTTTAATGTGCTAGCGAGATTCTCACCACTAAAAATCTGACTTTCAGTACTTTTTTTTTCTGTAAAAAAAAAAAATGCATCTCAAATGCCTAATAGATACTTAAAATTAAAATATCTAAAAACTGATCACTTTTCAAAACCAAATTATTTTGCTTTCTCAAAGACTGCTTTTTTTTTTTTCCTTCTTCTTCTTCAAATGCAGAAGAGGTTTTTTATGGACAATTTAGGAATCTCGATGCAGCTATGACAGAATCATTTACAGTGGCTTAAATCAGAAAATGCTAATACCTAATATGGAGCTATATGAAATAAGAAATACCCTGTACTGAAACAAGAAAGAGATAATGCACATGATCTGTGTATAACATCCTCCTGAGCCCAGGTTACAGTCATGTTGCAAGGCTCCTTTACTCCCTGACAGCTTTTTCTGCTTAGCTTCTTGGGTGACATGGAAGTGCACTGCAATGAATACTTGTGGGAATGCTGCACTTTTGTGGTAATGCAACTGTGGTTTAACTAAATTTTTCACAACAAAGTAAGCAATAGAAAAGCCCAGAGGTGTTATGAAATATCTGTCCATGGAGATATACAGAATTTGGCTGGTCATGGCCCTAAGGAACCCCATCTAAGATGAACCTGCTTTGAGGCAGGGGGAATTAGCCAGGTGACTTCCAGAGATCCTTCCACACTAAATTATGCTGTGATTCTACGAACTTTGGGTGTTACGATGTAACAAAACAGTTGATTGAAAGACTAGTATTTGTCTGTAGCTTTGGACAACTAAATTTTAAACCAAGCAGCTCTGCATGTGATCAGCCCACATAATTAGGAGCACTTCTTGGACAGGACTGGCTCAAGGTGGAAGCTGCTTCACCTCCCTGCAGAAGGGCTCCCACCACCAAAAGGAGCTTTGCTGTGGCATCTAGAACCTCTCTTCAAAGTTTGCCTGCTGACTGCTCTCCTCCTGCATACTGTTTCAAATTTACACACATCTTCAACTATGATTTTTCACCACAAGAATACAAAAATATCGTTATTCCCCTTCAGTGAATAGGTTGCTATTTAACTCATTGGAGCTCTGAAATGTTTTGCAAAGCACTTTCCATATAACGTCAGTGGGAGTTCACTCAACCCACCAGTTTAACAGTTCCTTTTAGAGAGGGTTCATGTGTTAAGTGTTGCTGTTGGATCAGTTAGCTAATGAGCATGTCAGCCCAGAAGGATGACATGCAAGATGCTGCTACCCACCCTTCTGGAAATTATTTGGACAAGTAACACGGCCTTATGAGTGTGCATCCAAGCCACGTTAGGTACAGAGATGTATGTATCACTCAGGCTGATCTCCAGCAGTGATCTCAGAAAGCACCAGCCAGAGAGGAGGAAAAGGGCCAAATGCATGAAGCAGTTCCTTTCGGCAGCATGCCCAGAAATGTTCTACTGACGTTTCATGCACTAAGATGCTGGCAGGTTTACAAATGGCAGATACTGAATAACACACCATTGTGGTACAATGTGATAGCAAAGAGCTGAACTAATAGGCTCCTAAGCACCATCTGATTACTTTGGCTATAAGTTATCTCCATGGATAACAAGCTCTAAGAATGCAAATCTCAGCTTCTCAAAATGTGTATGTCAAATTGTTTTAATAATTATAGTAAATAAAAATACTGACACCAAACCTTTCCTATAATTAATGACAGTGATGAAGACAGTCTAGTGAAGATTGCTTCGCTCTTGAGCACTTTGATTATCGATGATATCAGGAATATTGCTTACCTATGCTGGAAGTATAATGTTCTCTAACATGTTAGTCTCCTAATACAGAATTGTTACTAATGAAGCTATTCAATCACAACAAGAAACCGCTTGTGTTCAAAGAAGGTAGCTAAAAGTTCAAAAACAGTTATAAGGTACGTCAAACACAGCCAATGCATTAACCAGTCACTTGCCTTACTCTCTTGAGGGCTGCGAAATATTCAGTTTTACTGCAAGAAAAAGACTAGCAATGCAATCTTTTCATCTGCCTGTGCTTTCTGTCTGGGATTGAATCCTGCATATAGATACACAGTACTATTTGCAACCAAGCTTTCTGTTTTGCATCACAAAATGAACCATTCCCTATTTGAAGGGGCTGTCAGTTATGTGTTTTGTTAAGCATAAGGCAATACTTACTATTTCAAATTCCAAACTGCTGACAGTCACATCTTAGGGATCTGAATAAAGTGACTTGAATTATTTAGAATAGTGAATGGATTGGATTATCTTATTGTTCCATTTCTACAATTAAAATCAAGATAAGAAATGAGCTTTCAATTAAGTAGATGCTCCTGTTTGACCCCGAGACTCAAGCAGACTCAACTCTTACTTCTTTAAGGAATAAAATATGATACTCCAAAGTAAGAGAGGTGAAAAATAGGGTAATCTGAAAAGCATTTTAGGAACCAGCAATGAGACAATACAAGCAGATGGTTTAAGCAGAATATAAAACTTAGTTGAAGCAGAGTTTTATTGGTACAAGCCTGCCAGGGAATACATCTCTCAGACAAGACTGACTGAATGCTCACAACTGCTGCTTACTTAGCCCAGAATTAATATAAGTGTTTTCAGAAAGCAATTCAGTAGGCTGAGAGATAAACTGCTTATTTTTAATCAGGTGTTTACTCTTCTCATTCAGAAGTTAAGAGGCATAAGATATCCCTGTATTCTTCTTCAGCATAATACTTTGTTTCATGTTGCATTTCTCATTTCCCATAATCAGTGTGGCTGATTCACAGCACCAGGGCTACTCAATACGTGCTCCAAGTACCAGTAAGCATTTATGAGGGTTTTTTCTCCCCAACCTTTGTATCTTATTTTTTAAGATTCTTCTTTTTTCTTCTTATAATTCAATATAAAGAGATTAAGAAAGCTGGAGTAAGCCCTGTCTGTACCTGCCTAGACATGCATAACAACAAGGCCTTAAAAGTACTGGACAGTGAGGCTTTAAAGCAGTTCTGAAATTCTCCATCATTGAGATTGTTCAAAATGAACAATACTGTAAATGAGAAAGCTGTGTACAACTTGTGCTTCATGGAACTGTTATCTTATTGAGACACGTTTACCTCTAAAGCACGCTCTTTTTCTGAGAGCAAAAGCAGTTTTTCTTTGTGTTACCATCAATTATGAGGAAAGCGTGCAACATAATGATCTCAATAACTAGAATGCGGATTTCAAAAAACAAATATTGCACCTAGAATCATATTTGATAGGCAACTTTTCACCAATTGGTTTGATATATTCAAAGGATCACACTTTGCTGAAGTCACATCTACTAGGTAACTCAATCTTTTTGACTACCTTTAGACAACTACATTGCAAGTTAAGACCAGTTTTATCTTGCTATTTACTGTTGTTCATGAGCAATTGTGTATGGTGTTCTAACTAAGATCAGTGGAAACACCAAGCTATACAAAAGTTGTCACTCCTTACCTTGAAAACATCTATTGGACCTGGATCTTAAAACATATTTGAAAAAAAAGAATCTCTAAAGGTATGAACAGCTTTATTCTGCAACATCAGTAACTTCATTCAGTAATAAAGATGATTTGGCTAGCAAATGAGCTTCCTCAGAGGATAACAAGAGTGGCTTTGGAATAAATTCCCAGAACAACCAAGGGCCACAGCAAACAGGCTGGTTCTCTTCTCAAAGCCACCTTTTCTAGCATGCCCATAAATAACATATACATTTACAATGTCTTACCACAGGAAAGCATCACAGTATTTATACAAATTTCTCATCAGGGAGAGTATGATAGAGAAAACAAGCTATACACAACAGATCAGACACACTGCTAAGTGCTCTACTGGGGAATGCTCTGGACTACTTGTGGAAGAATTAGAATAGTCCAGCTGCAATGGTTATCTAATAAAATAGTTCCATGATTGTTTATAGCATACCTTTCCCAAATGCAGAAAAAAAGTCTCTTGTAGAGAAAATAAATAAATAAAGAGGATAGACAGTGTAAGTAAATATAGTACAATAATAGCCAAGTGAAGTAAATCTCAACCATCAGGGAGCTGAGGAGGAAGCTGAGTAGCAATGAATACCAAATTTTCCTAACATACCCCAATTACAGCAATAAACTCTGCCAGTCCAGAAGACTGCAGTGTGTCCTATGTGATTACTTCTAATACACAGGGGTGACAGTCAGGAGACTATCCTCATGTCAACTTCTCAGTTCCACAATTCCATATGATTTTGAAAATAATCTGTAGTATGGATTGGAGCATTCACTCTCTAGCAGCAGTTTGTCACTTAGACATAGATCACGTAAAAAAAACTCCAGAGAGATCAGTGCCCACAGTTACTGCAAGGCTTAATCCCAGAGAAAGAATGGATTTACTAGCAGAAAAGCCATTAGCTTTTCCGTGAGTTTCTTCATAGGAGCTTGCCTGAGTAAAAGACTGGGACTCCTGCAGTATGTGCACAAATGTGAAAACTGCAGTTTCTTTTCCTGCCAGCCCAAAACTGATGCTGTAGAATCAGTTTTAAAGGTAACTCTTTTTGAGCCAAGGAAAACAGTTCACTGCTAAAAACAGAAGTCTGGCAGGAGGAAATGTGGGAGACCAAACCCAGGAAAAACAGCTTCTGGAAAATCTGCAGCTCTCCTGAGGGCACAGAGAGCAAAGCAGCGCTCAGCACAACTCTTGGTGTCACTGCCAGGCAAGCAAGCGACCTCTGAGAGAGCCATCACTGCTGCAAGGAAATCCAGACGGCTAACACACTGGCCCCAGAGTGTTAGCAGCCACCTGCCAGAGCCACAAAAGGAACAGCTGATATGAAAAGGCTGGTCAGCCAATGTGTATTGCATTTTGGAGAACCAGACCTGGAAATGGTGACTGGGAGCATGTGCTCAGCTACTCGATCTGCCCATTGCTGTCCAGGCAGCAGGATGGCACTCTTGTAAAAAGTCATCCTGAAGAAGAAAAGAATACCTCTTCCTCTTTTGGAAGAAGTGCCTTGTGAGGCACTTGCAAACAGAAGAAGTTCCCTGAAACTCATTTTCACTTGAGTTTTCAACCACCTCTATATGAGTATCTAGTTCCAACTAGGATGTTTGCCTGCGTCTTTTTCCCCGACCTTCTCATTGCAAATGTTGGTGTACTCAGTGTCTCCCAAAGAGTTAGGGTCTGCAAAAACAATTAGCTTTTGTCTAGTTGATTAGCAAAGTAGGATCTATTATTTAGTATTTTAACATCATCTTGTTTTCTTTTTTTTTTTCCCCAAAGGAGGTTCAAAATGATACATTTAAATCACAGCTTTTAGCATATTTCAAAACTCTCATTTGAAGCTGTACGCAAATAGAATTTCAGCGTCTGGAGTGCCCAATCTGACTAAGTATTCTATTTTAACAATTTCAAAAGTCGGTGCTCTGTGCTTTACCGCATATTAAGTAAATCTGTCTGCTATATATCCCTTATAAAAATTTAAGCTTATGCTCTTGAAAAATACAAGTGCTAAGAAAAGAGGGGACACCTACAGGATAAAAAATGATTAGAGCTATAAGAGTTCAGGTAATCCTTATTCTCCCTTGGCTTTTTCAATTATGCCAGGCTTGGGAGGGAAGGATCCAACTATTCCTACAGCAGTCCACTCTGCATATAAGGCAGACACAGCAAACCATTAATATTGAGAGGAACAGAATTTATATCTACAACACATAGTCTGATACACTCGGAAAAGAGCAATTTTTGCTTAGTATTTAACCTCCAGTACAACTATGCATTGCCTACATTAAAATGCCCCAGCTTTATTCTCAGTGCTGTACACACATAAAAAGGCTTGGCTAGTCCAAGTGCTTGCTTGGATTTTTATTGTAAAAAATTACAGTAATAATTATTAAAAATTATTTACATATCTAATTTAAATATCTAATAGCCAAGTTTTCCCCTTATCCTAATTTACATAGAGGAGTTTCCCAGGCAACAGACTAGTCCGGAGAATTTGTAGACCTCCAAAATTTTTTCACTGAAAATATGAACAATTGTAAACTGAATGTACATCAGCTGCTAAAGGCTTGCTTTTCGCAGCCACCTGGTGTGCACTGCTCAGTAGCAATCTCTATACTCTCTGCATTGTATGCTTTATATGTTCAAACCCAGTTAACTTATTAACTTCAATTTCCCAAGTCACTAGCAGCTTTTACTGGATTTAAAAAAAAGATTTGTGCATCCATTTTTATGTGTTTGTGTGCCCCCTTCACCCCCTCCTTCCCCCTACTTTCCTAAACACACAGAAAGGCAGAACCTTTCACAAACCCCAGATTTGACATCTGTTAAGAAACTTTTGGATTGAACTGAAACATTCCTTCTCCCATAAGATCAAAGTCTACCTATAATACTAGTGAAAGGAAAGAGCTGACAAAATTGGTAATTCTGGCACTCAGAATCTTCTTACGACTTCAGATTTCCTAAGCATTGCCAATATGCAAAAGAAGCCATTTAGCTCCTCTAGAATCACTACATTTAATTAGGACTTTAATGTCAAAGGAATTTAGGAATTTAATGTCAAAAAGGAAAACACAGCAATTGTGTTAATTGTGCCTTCATTGTGGCAAAACATACCTGAGGAGAAAGCAATCTGAACTGCAAGCAAATGCACAAATATTTCTCTCTACTTCCAAGTTGGCCTTTGTGGAGAGACTGAGATGATAAACCAGGTCTACAGTAAGGAGTTTCACTGCTATATGCCCTCTCCTCAGCTGAGCTACATGAGCATCACAGAGGAAGGCAAGGAAAAATATTAAGAGCCTGTCTTTGAAAAATATATTTTATCTCTTAGGACTGTTATAAACTATGCCCCTTGAAGCCTCATGCATGTCATAACCTGTTTATTACATTGATGGTCATGTATCTTTGCGGTCTTGCCAATGAGGCACTGCAAGAATCCCCATGTCTCACTTTACTCACTTTTTCGTTGTAAGTCATACATACAAACTCATTTATTTTGTGTTAACCAGTACTGCCTATTTAAAAATATTGATTTATATTAAAACATACACACAAACCCAGAAAAAGACAATATGAAACAGGTCAAATATTTTTTTCTTATTTGTTCAGTTTTCCATTATAAAAATAAGGGTTTTATCTTCAAGATTATTTTTATTTTCTGCAGATCACTGTAAACATAACTTAAGATCTGATACTTGCATCATCATCCCAATGTAAAATCTTTAAGATCCCTGAAGGTAGAATCTGAGGAGAAACTTTGTGCATCTCATGATAAGTCTGTACGGTTTCACTGTGTGAGGTAAGAGCACTACTTATTTTATTTAACAATTCCGATTATGTTGCATGGATTGGGCCAATACCCAGCTAATAAAGCCAGAAAAAAAAAAAAGAATGTAAGGATAACAGAAATCAAAATTTTTCCCTTCTTACCAGCCTCCCCTCTAAGTTAAAGCCAGTCACTTGCACTGGGTATACTGAAGGACTCTTGTTCAGAATGAAGGTATCGTAGGGACACTGCCACTTTTTAAAAGTGGCTGTTGTTCAACTAAGCTGAAATGCAGTATGAGAGATTTTTAGTCAATAAAAGGCAATAAAGTATTTCCCTAACCCTTCTATATTAAGCAATGGATTTTACCGGTGTAATAGATACCTCAAAACAATGGTTGCCAAAGAGTTAAATGCACAAGCGCAATTAACAGTTCAAATCAGAAGTGTTAGCACACAAAGGTGGAAAAAGTGTGAACTTCTGCTGTGCATCCCCAGTTTCTACTGCTACAGAATTTTTGTTTTCCCACTTCGTCTTTTTTTTGTCACTTTCAGATTTCCACTGCTGGGAATTACAAGGAGATAAGATGAAAAATTTAGCACATGATCACACCACACTCTTTCTAATCAAAGCACTTGTATACATCATGTCCACCTATGTTTTCCAACAGCCATTTTAATTTTAGGAAAATGTGTCTATTTGGATTACCAGTAACTGAATTTGTTTTACATTCAGATTACGACGTGGATTCAACTTTATTCTTGAGAGGCATTGCATGGAACAGAACCACAAAGGAATTAAAAATTTGTGGAAGAACTCTGGTAACATCCTCCACTGGATTGCCAAGTAGCCTAGGAGTATAAAGCAATAATGAACGAGGAAGGAGTTCTATCTAGAGGTGCAATTGCATATAACATCTATTACTCTTTATAGCAGCTACTGAGAAATACTCTCCCTGGAGTAAATGGCAGAAAAAATGTGCAAAAGCCAGGCTTTGGGGAACTGATACACGAATGGAGAGAGGCAACCCTGAAAGGCCACTGAGGTTAAAGGGCTAATTAAGAAAAAATGCAAATAAAGAAACAAACGGTTTATGCAGACAGAAGAGCTATGTGTGGCCATACTCTGCTAATCTGGGAACCTCAGGGAATGGCTCAGTGGAAAGGATGGAGCAAATCCATGATATGAGCAGCTTGACTTGCCAAGGACATCAAAGCTCTCAATACCACAAAAATCGGAGTCAGCAATTATTCCTTCCTTCTAGCAGTGGTCATCTCATGGGAAGGAGTCTTTGTGGAAATCAGCCATGCCTCAAGCAGGAGGTTAACATCCTTGTTAATTACGATGGGCTCTCTTCTAACAGTAGCACTGTTAAACATTGACCTATTCAGATCAGTGTTACTTTCTGCAGGATGTGAGATCATGCTAACAGTGGCTATGTCAACATGATGCTCAACTGTTCATGTCCCATGAAAAAACACTAACATAGCAAACAGTTCTGACTGCTCAGCACTCTCAGAGGAACTTCAGAGGCCCCAGTGTCCTGAGAACTTGGCAGGCAGGCAATCTGGTGTTTATACTACATGGCACATGTATGAAACACTTCTACATTGGTGACAAAGCTTGCAGGCAAAAAAGGGTCCCCTGCTGTTAAGCAAACAACTAGCAGCTGTTGTACACATCAAAACCTGCATATATCTGTGGTACCTCCCTGACTGAGCGTTCTGACGCACCTGATGCACCTTCCCCTGCAAACTTCAAGGGCTGGCCTGAGACTCTTCTTGATATCTTCAGAAGATTTTCTCCACCCCCACCCTCTTT
>VXAL01013480.1:420464-455297 GCA_013399475.1 Chauna torquata | reverse complement strand
TTTTTTTTTTTTACACATTAGACTATAGCCCTATGGTTCTCTGTATTCATGTGAGATATGAACAATCTAGATGATCTCTCCAACTCTCTTGCTAAATTTCTATTTCATTGTCCGGTATTAAGTCAAACTATTACAACAGGATAACAGAGGCAGAGCCCAATGTTAAAGCAAGGTGCCCCACCTGGGGCACAAAACAATAAAGAAGAGAATTGAACTTGGCCTATCTGTGCCCTAACATAAAGCCTCAGTCACTTAGCTGATGTCCGAGAGGAAAGCACTGTAACTCCCAGCCTGCAAATGGGACAACTCCACTATAGGAATGTGAATCTTAACATCTCATATCTTTCCCAGTAAGTGCGCTGCTGGAGGTTATCCAGATTCATTTTCCCCATTTTTATGGAGGGAGGCAAGAAAGGAACAAAAAGTTTACATTCAATTTCACAGCGAAATAGAAAAGGAAGCCTTTTGATACCCTGAAGATTTTGAATAAGAAAACTGTGATCATCCATTTATAATAACCAGCATTCCTAAAGCTAAGTTATTATAAAGAACTAAAAATTACCAGCTGTGCAAGGCCACTTAGCTTTCTTCACATAAGCCACCATTCTGAAATAAATGGTAATCTTAATTTTGCATTTGCAGCTCATTTCCTCTCAGTTAGTTGAACTGTCCATATTACTTGTTTCACACATTTCACTGATGATTCAAGATGCTCCTTTAATCCAGTACGCATTATCAAATTGCTCGAAAGATTCCTTCACTCTTCCCCCTGGCTCCTTTTGCCCCTCAAACATCCCTGGTCTGTGTCTCACTCTTCCAAAATAATCAAGCTCCAGCCTGCTAATAGCCTCGCCGGCCCAGCTCCTAACAGCTGCTCCTGGCTCCCCTCACACACGCGCTCCCTGTTTGTTGCTCATGAGGCACAGTGAGTCACCACTGGGAAACGCAGACTCTTCTTCCAGCACAGGCTGCTCCTGAAAACAAGAATCTGCAAACTGAAAATACCATCATCTCTCTTTCACAGGATGGAACTGTATTTTCTGGCCAGCCCCACTGCTTTTTTTGAACTCTCTTAGGATTTCATCTGTGTCACTCCCTCTCCCTCACCCCTGATGATTATAAACTCAATTAAACCTCATTTTCAGCTAGCTGCAAGCAAAATTTCGTTTTTATAGTATCAACATGTAACTTTTGTAGTCGGGGCAAAATAAAGAAAACAAACAAACGAAAAACAAACAACCAAAAACCCAACCTCATCTGTTTCTACAAAATCCACAGATTCTCATGCCACTACATAGCTTAGAAATATAAATTATGTTCTTAATGTTTTGGTAGAAATAATTGCCTCTCCACTGACAACTTGACAAGTTTCAAGATGATGCAATATGTGAAGACAGAGATGTAATCTTCCAGACTTATAACAGAAATATTCCTCACAGACCCCTAACTACTGCAGTGGTTCTGAGTGCCACTGCAACATACACTGATAGCAAAAGTTACATTATTTGAAGTAAAAGACCCCTCGGCCACCAAAAATAACTGAAAAATGATCCATAACAGAAAAAAAAATTAGAAGATACAAACTAAAGTCTTCTCAGAGTAGTCTTATCTATTTGATCATGACTCTTTGGCTTCCTGGATCAGGGATCAGTTTTGTCTTGGTTATGTTTGCCTTTTTTTTTTTTTTTTTTGGTTGATTGGTTTGTTTTGGGTTGTTTTTTATTTTTATTTTATCTGTCTCCATCCATGGCTTTTTTTAGGGCTTCTCTGCAAACCTGCATCCCTATGGTATAAAATACATAAGCAAGTTGCTAAAAACTGAAGGACTGAGGCTTTTTATTTATATATGTGTTACATAAATACAAATTTATATATATATGTATATATACACATGCACAATACTCCCTAAAGTATGTTTCTAATTGTGTGTGTGTAGACAAGTTCCCATATGCCTTTGTAAGGAACTGAGTGAGCATAAAACTGAATATAGACAACTGATGTTTCCTACGTGAAATAGTTTGTTCATCTCAAAGGGACATTGTTGTTTTCGAGGGACAAAGAGCTGGTAAGAAAATGCTCAGATAAAAGCAAACGGCAAGAGGCCTTCAGATGATGATTATAGGCATGACGTGCGCTTCTCAGATTTGATACAGACATAGAAACCCTTGAGATACTTTTCTATAGCGCTGCATAATGGGAATATGCAAAGATCCCAGAACAAGCAGAGTGCGAGTCAAGGGTCCCCCACCAGGACACCCTCCCCAGTGCCCCAGCGCTGCACTTGGGCGCGATGCTGCAGGAGGCGGCCGGCAGCAGCGCCCAGGCAGAGAGGAGGGGTGCGCGCAGCCGAGGCGAGCGCCTCACGCCGCTGGACCCAGCGGCTCTCCAGCAGGCAGCGGGTGGGTGCGCAGCCTGACCGGACACCGTCAGCTAGCGGCACGACAAGCTGCTGCTGAGTGCATCCAGGTGATTACAGTGTGTGTTATTGAGCCTCCAGTGGCACACGGAACAGAAAATGTTCTGCCCAAGAAAATCACTGCTAGTGACAATGACATCGAGATGGGCAAGTCTTCCCAGGCACAACACAGATGGTTCTGTGCAACAGTAAAGAAAGGAAGTTTATCATCGTGCTGTGCATCTCAGAAGGCAGATTTCACACAGTTCAGCAAAGCCCTTTACTGGCATTAGAAGTAATTCATATTCCATGGCTAGCTAGATCAAAAATGCCACAGAAGGTTAATCCTTGTTTCCAGGAGAAGGCCAAGAGATGTGCACAAAGGGATTAGGCAGTAATCACAGCAGACTTCCAAAATAATATAAGGAAACAGACTCGGGTGTTGAGGCGTGCTAGGGACAAATCCAGAACCAAAGCCTAGTCTAAAAAATATGTGGAAGACAAGGAGATGCGCAGATGATGTAGTACTCAGCAACTGGGGAAAATGCTGCAAACTCTTAACTCCCAGCTCAGCCTCAGAAGAGACTGGATTAGACTTGCTCAATTACAATGCTAGGAATTATATAAAAATAACCAGATTTTACTTCAGTTACTGAGGGATGGACTACATGCCTGATCAAGAAAATGAAAGAGCTTTTTTCCCAAGCCAGTCTCTTTAGAGATTGAATGCAAAGGTCCCAGGGACAGCACAGAATTAAAATGATTGACTAATAAACAGGAATTTGAACATCTTTTTCTTCCTACCCACAAAGTAGCAGTAAGAGCTGACAGCGTACCAGGAAAATGTAATTAGATTTATAACATTTTTCTCAAAAATACCCCTTCATTAAATATCAAAACCAAAACTTTGTCTAAAACAAGGTCAATTTTATTATATTTCACAGCTGAAATAATTACTAGTTAAAAAATATGAAGATGTGTCAGCCAAACTTGCTCATGATTATTAAATAAATACAAAGACAACATCTTTCACGTGGGAAATGCCTGATCCCTTATTGCCAGATGACAGCGGAATACTGAGGGCAAGTATGTACCTCCCCCCACCCCAAGTGTCTGCTTCTGATCTCTACCAGAGAGAGCAAGCTTTGATCTGAGCAAACAAGTTGGTTGGAAGATGGCTCCTGAAGTCTTCTAGTCTAACCTCTCACTTGAAGGAGAATGAAAAACCCAAACTTGGTCAGCCACGGTGTTGTCTAAATAAGCCCTCAAAACTTCCAGGGATGAAGAATCATCCAGTAACCTCTCCTAGTGCTGTACTACCCTCCTTGCAAGGAAGCTTTTCCCAATGTCCAATCTGAACCTCCCAAGTTTGTCCCTTTTTTTTCTAACCATGACTAGCAAGATTAACTAGGCTCCATCATCTCCCTAACTCTCTTTATGCTTAAAGTCAAACTCCTTTTGCCAGAGAGGCAGGAGCAACGAGTGTATTCTATGCTGCCTAAATTAAAAGTCAGTAATCTCCCTTTGCTTGCATGCTCCTATGACAGTACTGCCGGTATAATTGTGTTTTACGAACACTTAGCCTGTAGGAAATACCTCGCTCAGGCAAGGCAGAGGGCTAACACCTCCGTAGAGTTCCTGGTTCAGACACAGCTGCCGTCCAGCTGACTTGACACAAGGGCTGAAGACACACACATGCATTTACAAAAATACGTCATGGGAAAATCCTGATGGGCAGTCTGTTCTTGGGCTTCTCTGCCAGGCAAAGTCAGATACAGCCAGGACCTTCAGGAGGACGTGTGGTTACTCTTCTAGGCTGTAGCCTAACGTACATGGCAGCAACAAACATGGAACTACAGTCCTCTTACCTTCCCAATAAAACTGCAGCTGTTAAGGGTTATGCTGAACAGTAAAATAAATCTTTGATAACTATGTAGCTGTACTAGAATGTAAAAACTGTTTCTGGATGTCTGGTTCTTTCAAATAACATACTTTTAGGTTTATGCGCAAGTAAGCCAAAAATGGGCTTACTCACATGCTTATAGTTGAACACAGAGACTTTCTGGACCAGATCCCAAATACCCCCCTTTATTATCTCCATATCTCAGAATTATGATTACCAATTCAGACTACTCAGTTTCTCCATGCTATTGTATTTCCTGCTATGCTGAATAGAATTTTTTTCCTATTAATTTTAGCAGATGTTTTAATTTATTCTTTACATTATATTTTATTAATGCCTATCACAGTTGCATCTAGGCAGATGGCCAACTTCAAAACCAAACTTTTATAGAGGAATTAAAAGAACAGTCAAGCAAATGGGCTCTTCACAGCTGGGAAGCTGTTACTGTATGGTATATTTATAGTATATAAAAGATACTTGTGAACAGAACAGATGGTAACTTAAGAATTTACCTGAAATTGGATTTTGTCCTGAATTTCAGTAGGTCCTTGTGAGTTTGACATTTGGCAGTTTCTTTCTTTCAATCTCTTCATTTTCTCTTCTAACATTGCACATTCAGGTTTTCTGAAAAGACATACATTTATATACTGTTCAAAATCTTTTAAAAAGATTAAGCAATAGAACTCTAAACTGTTAATGAACCCAGCAGGTCAGCAGATTTCTTATAGTCAAAGTTATGACCAGCTGCAGTCTCTCCCACAGATGCGATACAACACTTCATAAACACACGGATTCCTAAATATATTAGTGTGACAAACATATCAGCTCATCACCTATGTTTTTCTTAAGCTATTTGAAAGTAAATTCAGTTTAAAAAACATTCAAGTTACACTAGCTAAGAAACTTTGGAAACTGAAGGCAGCTTTCTGAGCAGTCTCCTTATCAATGGTACTCAAGGTACAGCTTATTCTTCCTTTCTGAAGTGACTAGTGAATTTCTACAGAAACTCAAAGCCTTTTGGGGTTTGCATCATGACTTTTACACATACATAGTAAGTATAATTTTTTNTTTTTTTTTTTTTTACACCAAATGATGTACTTCGCACAAGGCTATCAGCTAAACTCAAAGGAGAGTTCTCCCACATCCAGCTGGGCATGAGGCCTTCATCTCCCGCTGATTTAAAAGCAAATGGATGTTGGTACTTAATCCTGAAAGTCTGCTTCACAAGAATTAAGTTTATTTAAAGTCTGGTGAATGCTCAGTGCTCTATGCTGCAATGTCTCTTCACTTGGCACAGCATTGCTTGCAGATTGCCAGATTACCTATAACAGCATTTTAAGGGCCACATTATGGGTATTTGAGGTTGACGTAAACACTCATTACACGATGTCTAGTAAAGCATGCTATATTCTAGAATACAAAACCCGTTAAAAATAGTGCAAAGCTCAAAATCAATTTTAACAAAAAAGGCAAAATGCTTTTATAAAAGTTATACCAGTTACATAGAAAATTTCTAGTTACCATCTTTGGTTGATTCAGTAGTTAAACTTTATGGCTCAATATCCTTAATAAGTCTACCTCAGGCTTTTACGCAAGCAGAAATACAGATCAGCATATTGGAGATCACATAACGTTTGTTTGTTCTGTTTTGTGTATAGTCACAATCCTTTGTATTAATGAACTAAAATATTCATTATAAATGTGCTCCAGAGGGACGCGTGGGCCTTTGCTCTGGAGCCACAGAGTCTGATTAAATCTAAGAAGAAAGTACATTATATTTATCCCTTGATTCACAGATGGCTACAAATCCAGCAAGTTTCTCTTAACATGATGGCTCTCAACTCTTATAATTCAGCCCCTTTTTGTTTGATGACCTACAAATCTATTCAACTCATTGCACACCTCAGTCAGCTAACCTGCACAAGAAACCTACCTTCTATGCACAGATAATTACTAAAATATAAGCTTTCATTGGACTTTTTACAACAAAAAAAAAAATCTAGTAATATGTTAGGATTTAAGGAAAAAGCTATTAGTATTGTTGTTACATAACTACTCAAATTTCCTTTTTTTTAATGACAAGTCATATTCTTCCTGTACTGTGGAGCCAAGGGCAGGTGGCATCTCACACACAGCAAGTTCTCCTCAAGACATCGGCCTCTCCCACGAGCTTTACAAGGAGCCTATCCATCTTTGTGTCCATGTTCTCCCACATCTTCCTTCCAGCTCCTCCTTAAATACGTATTTTAATAGGTTTGACTGAAAATATATCAGGGAGTTACCAAGGTTTTGTTCCCCGCAAGTTTTCTTGAATCTCAGAAATATCAGACTACCTAGGTATAAGTTGCCTGCACTGCCTTTTCTTCATGTTTTTTTGTTGCAGGCCGTTCTAGAAATACCTTGTTTTTGATGCATAATTATTTCAACACTGCTGCTAAGGTAGCTACTACATGTTATTAGTCAAGTTTGGTTTAAATATACAGCAGTTGAAATACAATCTTTAATTACGAAACATCTTATATGCACGAGCATGGGAGAGAATGCAGAGCAACCAGAGAGACATAACTCACTTTCAGTCCCTTCATAAAAAACAAGTTATTTTGCGACACAGTTGGGATCAGAATGGAGCTGAATTTTCCCTTAACTTTAGTGCTATTTAATTTCAAAATTAATTTCAGATTTTTCCTTTATCTCAAAGATTAGCGTTCTAAGTCCTGATGTTTTCAGAATTAATCAATCCTATATTAGTAAACAGGAAATTGCTATCTGGGAAAACTAGGAAACCATCTCAACCCCTCTCCCCTGCCCTGGTGGACTTATTGAGGTGTTGTTTTTTTGTTTTGTTTTTAAGTACCAATGACAACAAACAATTTCTTCTTAGCACTGGTGATTTTGTTTGTTTGTTTTTAACAAAACCAAGAACAAACCCAATGCCTCATATTTCCACTGAAATCACCCTGGGCCACATTCAGCAAAGGGTTTAAGGACTTAAAAGGTAGGTGCTTCAGGGCGTTTCTTTTTTTTTGACCGTGCTGTGAATGCAGCAGGCCGGGCTGGGGGCTGGGGGCTGTGCAAGGCAGCAGCAGAGCAGGTGCCTGCACAGGGCTCGCAGCAGCCAGGATGCTGAGCTGGAAGCCACCAAAAACCTGCAGCTGTCCCCTGGGAAACAAAGGGGTGACCATTTTCACCCTTCTGCTGATCTGCCCAGGACCACAACAAATGCCACCAGCTTCTCTTCCCACACTGCGGAGCCGTGCAAGAGCTGGGGTGCTGCCTGCGAAGACGTGGGGCCGGCTGCCTGCGTTGCGCGCCCCAGCCCTGCCCAGCGCGGGCTCAGCAGGGGCACGCGGCCGCACCACCTCCGTCGCTTGTGCAAAGCCCCCTCTCCCGCGGCCTCCGTCCTCCCCAGCTCAGATGCAACCTCTGCCCAGGACAGGGATGCCTGGGGGCTCAGACACAGCCTCCACCCTGCTCAACTGGGAGAGCTCAGTGAAGCCTAGGGATTTCAAACCGGGGAGCAACCAGGGCCTAAATTCAAACTTAGAGTCCCGAAAAACCTCACGCCCTCAAATCCAGTCCCGGCAGAGGCTGCTCAGATCTTTCCTGGCACTGGTCCCAAGGGTAAGAGTCTAAGCGTCTTTACTCACCTCAACAACATTTTTCACGAGGGGAGTTCACTAGTGTTTGGACTGTCTGCGGTGGAAAGTATTGCTCAAAGCGAGCAATGGTGGTGGAGTCTATTGCGGGGGCGGGGGGGAAAAAGAGCAATTGCAAACACTGGAAAACTGAATGGGGACATTTTTCTTGGCATCAAAGTATTCTGGAGGCTTTCACATAAACTCATAATTCAGAAGCATTTGAGAGACAGCAATGCATCAATAATAGATTTTTAGTAGGTTATATCCTTGAAAGAAAGTAGATGGTATAAGGGCAGAATGAAGTTGTTGGTGGCCTAATACGTTGCAAGTGGTTTGTCACCTAGAGCACTGCTTTCTTTAAAGATGTCTAACACACACACACACACACACACACACACACACACACACACACACCTCAAGTGAATTTATTGACTAAAACCAGTTCCACAGAACCAATTAGTATCTTACACAGGCTGCCCTGCAAGGCTTATGAGGCCATCCATCACCTGTCCATTTAACTATTTAGCATTTGTTCCAGCAATTTGTCACACTGTCAGAACGGTAGCATTTCAGAATAGGACTTTTTGGTTGAAAGAAATCCAACTCAGATAGTGCAGATATTTCTTTTTTAATAAGACTTACACAAGATTTATGTTTCTATTATTTTTAACCTTAAGCATCATGTCTGGAGGGTGAGGTTAATTCTTTGTATTTCAAAGGTTCTACATTTAAATCAATTGTTTTATATGAGAATTTAAAAATATCATGCAAAATGGAATTACATCAAACTTCATCAGCAATTCACAGTTCTGACATCATAGAGAACCATATCTTACAGCTGCAGAGATTGCATTTTTATCATTTTTCCCATCTAGTCATTTGCTTTTACATTCATTTCTGGTGACTTTCTTAATTTCACAGCACCAAATGAATCACAAAAAAAAAAATTACCTCTCCATTGAATGAAAGGCAAAGTATCTACATAACATTAGCATGCTTACTACTAAGGTATCTCAGATTTTGCAGACTCTATACATGTAAAGAGAAAGAAAAAGGATTACTGCAGAGCTTCAATTACCCACCTACAGATGTTTATAGATATAAATTAGTATAAATGTAGAAAAAATAAAATGCAAAAGAAATAGTTCAAGCTTGGCTGTCTCTTACAGAATATTTGATATCTATAACACTGGTACTGTGAAGTTTCCAAAGAGCAGTACTCTGTTTAAAACACAGCCAGAGCATTTTGATTGAACAACATGTAGGAATTAGACTAACACAATCTCCACATTAAATGAAAACAGCTACACCAAGTATGTCAGGCAACCTGTTAACGCATTGTCAGAGGCCTCTCGCAACCGTAATGCACACAGCTGTGTGTCCATGCACCTGCTATTCTGCCGCTTCACAGACTCCACTGAAATGAATGGAAGTTATTCAATAACCTTTAGATTTGTTTATTGTTTCAGAAGCAGGACTTGATTTTTAATGGCAAGAGCACGCAGATCAGAGTTCTGCTTTCCTGATACCCTGTAGGGTTTCCTGATTTAGATTTCTTATAAAGCGGATGCAGCAAAGATGCCTGGGAATCAAATGCCATCTCTGCATCTGAATGCTGTTAAGCAGCTCCCATGGCATTTCTCCCCGGCTCTTGGTGTGCGTCTGTCACTAAGCTCGCTCCCAGAGATAAAACAGCAAATGTGAACTCCTGCGGGAAACAGCGTCGAGTAAAAACCTTTCTTGAAGCCCCGGGAACGCTACAGCTCAGTCAATCATGAGGCCTTCAATCATCACGCCCATCTCACCTTGCATACAGAAGGGTTTGCAGTGTACGAGTGTTAGGTAGGGAAAACCAAATGTTTAGTACATACAGAGCAAAGTGAGTGTCTGTTTAAAAGGCTTAACAAATTTCACTAGATAACACTGAGATTGTTACTGCTCAAAAAACAAAACCTACTCTACTCTGCTGGGTAATTGTAATGTTAAATGCCTGATAACCAAGAAGAAAATATTTTTTTCTACCCATTTGTGTCTATAATTAATAGCTTCAGTCAATTATGTTGGTGTCTGTTAAATATTACTGTTGTATTTGACCGTCTGTAGAGGATGCACCTACTCAGTTCTAGGTTACTATGCAGAAAATATTATTTCCAGCTACAGTGAGAATACCACAGCAATTCTTCCAAGACTTAAGAAGCAAACAGGTAGAAGGCGAGAACCTGAAGGACAGGCCACCATGAACAGGAGCTGGGGAGTCGGTGCCAGGCAGTCACAGCCAACAGGCCCAGTTCAAACAGAAGAAGATGCACACAGCCGTGGGCATGTAGACCCCAGCAAGCAAGAACTTCCACCGGCAGGTCCCAGGTCTATGTAAATAGCTACTTATTTATCTATGGAAAAGGATTTGCTTATTTGTTTTTTTGAATATACATATAACATTAAAAGTAGGAAATAAACAAAAAATTATTCCAGCCACAGCCACAGCAAAAGAATACCCTGATAATAAAATCTTAGCAGTGTTAAACACAGGCCTGGAGGGGGAACAGCCCACAGCCAACAATTCATCAGTTTGCCTAGCCTCTGTCTTTGGGAAGAACTTGAAAACCTCTCAGAAACGGGACTGCCAAAGAGAAGCAGCAACAAATACCACGGTCTGCCTTGGGCCTAGGGACTGGGGCAACTCTTCCTGCCAGGAACCCAAGGAAGTTACAAATGAACCAGGAGACAGGATATTAAAATATTTGTACTCCTTTTCTCTCCTCTCACCAAAAAAATAAATCTGCAGCTTCTGATTTGCTTTTCATTCCCTTTTGTAAAGGAAGTTCCAGGTCAGCTCCCAGAAGTTGCAGAGAAGCTTTTTGGGTTTAATAGTCCAGAGTTAATTGCCATTCATTTGGCACGTTTGGTACAGAAGGCAGGTCAGAACTAATTTCTCGCTTAACCAACACTGAAATTCACATTTAAAGTATAAAAAGCTGTAGCTGCTACTGAAGTCTCATTCAGAGTGAGATGATGGCAGCAAGAACTTGTCCTGAATATAAAAAGCATTTGGGAACATGCACTCAAACAGAAAAAAGGAAGTTGAAAGAGAAAAATAAGAAATAACGGAAATTCATCATAAATTGTCACACACACCTCTGCCTGCCTGTGTGTAGCTACTGCCAGTGACAAGGGAATTGAGCTCCAAACCGCAGCTTCTCCATCAGTCGGTCTTCTGGGCAGCACAGCGCACAGCTGATTGGAGTCACACAATCAGGTCAAAAAGGTTTCACAATGGCCCTAAATATGGTTGCCATCGGAAAGGGGGCTCAGATTTGTGAAGATCAATTACTATGTAAGTAACATTCAGTGAGACACGTTAATGCTTCCATCAGGATGGGGAGAGGAAGGTAGGGCTGAGGAAGCAGAAGCAGGATTTCAAGATGAATACAGCACTGCTTCCTATTATAAACCGTTCTGCAGAAGGAAAGCGTTTGAAATAAGACAGCATCTGTAAATAATTGTATTGTATTGCTCTGCAGCAACTGAAAACATTACCATTATCTTCATCAAAAAATCCAAACCACAGCATTGTGTGAACCTGTACGAAGAGAATTTAACTCTATCCCAGCCAAAACCATGACATAAGTATTAAAATTTCCTGAAGGGAGAACATGGAACTATGAAAGTCTACATAAACTAAGCGAACCAAAAATACTGAACACAAAAATGACTTTTCTCAGGATGCCCTACTGCAACAAAAATGGTGCTCACACTTTAATTTCACTAAGCCACCTGCCTGTTGCCATCTGTTGTTCCTTGTCCCACCACTGGATTTAAGGTCACTAGGATGAAGAGGCCACTTTTTTTCATTGTCTGTATCACATCAGATTGAAAGAAGAGATGCGTGTCCCCAGTGGACGTGTAGGTTAGGCACTTCCATCCTAAAATGCAGTTTTGAAAATCCTCAGTTTCTGCCTGAATCTAAAGATACATGAAATATGGAAAGGTTGCTTGGACTTTCAAGTTCTGCATACACTTCATGTTATCCCAATCCTTGTTGGGATTAGGTATTTTGGCATTGCTTTGCCTTTCTCTCCAAAATGCCTCACTTAATAACATTCTTGGACTGCACCAGCTACAAGTCAGGCATATATAAATCGTCCTTTTGTGAATTGAGGCAATGATTCGCATTTTTCTTCCATTCAGGTACAGAAAAAGCAAGCAGAAAAGCTAGTTCTGAAACCAACAGCCATCCTTCATTTAAACAGGTCCTCAAGTTTAGGCTCAGAGGAATGCCTAAAAAGGACTAACACACAAGAGCAATGTTGCTTTTTGCAAGCATCAAGAATAAGTAAAACGTTCTCCTACACTATGCAGACTTGGATGGATGTTCTTACAAAGGAGATGCCAGTGGCCACATTGCTATTCCTCTGTTTTCTTCCTCTATTCTTCTCACTCTCAATGTATCCTAAAATATACAGAGCTCATTGACTTTTTGAGATGAGATAGAAGGAAAAATTCTGAGTGAAACCATAAAAGCCACAAAATTATTATTGTAGGCAATAACAGAAGCAGCCCACTGGAGTTCACGCTATTTCTGAGAGCTTGTTAAAGCCATACTACCCTGCTTAGTCTGGAGGTAGCTAAACTATATGAAAATGGCTACAACAGTTGCGTTCACCCAGGAAACAAAACACACTGCTGAAGGCGTTCTTAGACTGGCTTAGTTGCATCCACACTCAGCGCTGTATTGGTGTAAATGCTTCTTTACAGTAATAGAAAAAAAATATTTGCAACGACTTTGTACTGGCATCACTTCAGAACAAATCAATACTCCACATACACAGAGTCTATCTGCCTCCTTATTGATAGGAAAAAAGTCCTCTACTGAAAGGTCACTGGATGTCAGCAAAGATCTCAAAGCTGCGAAGTCCAGCATTACCATTTCTCCTCACACCATCGTTCTCATATTCTCAGGGCTGCCAGTGGCATTGTTACTACCAGACAGATGTTTCTGACTAACGCTGTTATTGAATTTTCCAAGTTGTAATGCTTTTCTTTAGAGGATGGGGAAATTTGCAAAATAATACTAAAATACATAATATATTCTAGCAGGAATGAAGATGTCATCCACACATACGCAGTAAACACAGTTTAAAGACCCTCTGAAAAGTCCCAAACATGCATACCCAAAAGTCAAGTATGATTCTGACCTCTAACACCACTTTACAAATTTGAATTACAATCCCCATGAAATAAGTGGCATTATTCCAAAATCATAATAGTTTATCAGATAAGCAGACGGTTACCCAAAACAACACGGAATGAGGAATTTACTGAAGATGTGTATTGGCCTCCAAGAAAAACCTGGAAAAGTACAAAGGCCAATCAAATGCTTCTTGTTTTAAAGTGTTTCTCCCTTCTACAGCTCTTCTGGAAGATAAAAGCGGATGCAGCTGCGTGATGGGACAGTTACATCTTTTATATCAGAAAAATTGTTCTCTTTTCTTTTGCTTCCTAAAAAAATTAAAAGAGGTGGTCAAATTACAACATCCAGCATAACATAGAATTAGTTAGAATTTCAAAATTGCATTGAAGTTGTTGAAAGTGCTTGGACTTTTACTCAACAGTCCTTAAGCCAAAAAAATCAAACATTTTTCTTTTTTTTTTTCCTTAAGAGAAAAAAAAAAGATTAATCATCTGTATTTCTTATTTAAAGTCTGGGGACATAGCCAATCTTTTCTGTGTGTTCCCAAAGGGAGATTTTTAAATTCAAATAAATAAATAAATAAATAAATAAATAAATAATCCTATCTTCCTTATACATTGCCATGGAAGATGTCATGAGGAAAAAAAAAAAATCCTGTATTTCATATTTTTGGGGTCACTTTTCAGCCATAACAGCAGCACTAGAATTTTTCTGAAGCTAATGCAGAGTCTGATCTCTCAATGGTTTATCCACAGAAAATGCTACTTACAAAGAGGTTCTTGTAAGGCTACTTTGAGAGAAGAAGAAATTGAAAAGAAATTGTACAGCAAATTAATAAGTAAAACTATTTTCTCTCGCCTGCATTTTCTGACTTTCTTCCCAACCTATCATCTTTAATTAAACTCACTAAGTTTGGAAGCCTAATAAATCCAGGAAGTTGCTTGTAAAGTGGCATATCAAAGCTCTAAACACCTCCTGTTCCATGGCTCTGGATTTAATAATTTTCCTTTAATAGCCTGTGTAGCTAGAAGCATTTTTGCCAGCATGACTGATTTAGTACTAGCCTCAGAATCTCCCTTCAAGCCTCACTCAAAGCTGGTGATTAGTTGGTGCTGGTAGCAATATAAGTGGTCTCCATGGATTCTTGAAATAAAACATTTTACAAGTCTCATCTTCACATTTGGGTGGTATCCAATCTTCTCTTACATTAAACACGACAAATTTACAAGGGATTTTGCCCGGTTAAGGATTATTGGATTTGTCCAAAGAAAAAAAACCGAAGACTCATTAGATATAAAGAACCCCATGGGTTAGGCATGCATACACTGATTGCAAATGTCTGGCATGCTTCATTCCTTTTTAGACAGGCTGTAGGAATAAGTTTGGTTTTTGAAAGCAAAACAAACTGAAACAGTGGATTCTTTATAAATCATGTATGTTACTTGTTGATATATTTGTTAAGTCTGTGGAGAGATCGTAAGTATTTCAAAATAGGACTGTCATCTTGCTGTATGTTTGTATGGTGCCTAGTTCAAAGAAGAGCTGATCAATGACTGATCACACCAGTGCACAAATATCTGTATTGTTCTCTGTTTCCTTGCCTGCATAAGAAACTATGATTAAAAAAAGGGTAAAATATGATTCCCCACATAGATGAGTAAAGGTTTTGTTTGTTTGTTTGTTTTTGTGGGTTTTTTTGCTTGTTTGTTTTGTTTGGTAAAATTAAGAACAGTTAGATGGTTGGGATGAAGAAGTGTTTAAAAAAAATTCCTCAGGAAACCTAATTGAATAAAGTGTTGCCTACAAGCTAGGTTATTTTTCTACCCATGGCAAGACCTTCAGTCTTAAATTTAGTTTACACTAATTACATTCCCATAAACTGTACACATATGCTGCAAAATATGCCACGGAATCGTTCTATTCAATAGCCTCTGTACCCAGGCTCTAGAAGGAGTTTTGCAGGCTCCTTGACAGGAAAGAGACAATAATCCAATAGCTTCATCTCTTTGAACTATATCACTAGGGATTTGGGAAAAAGCCCATATTGGAGCTTAAAAATAAAGTACTAAGACTGCAAGTTGAAAATACACTTACTGTCAGTACTGCTCTCCAGCCAATGCCTTTTCCCCCAAATACTGTAAATTAGCAGTGCCTTTATGTATCTGCCTAAGCATGTCCTGCTTGGAAAAGATTCTCAAAGTAGCGAGCCCTTTGGTTTCATGTCACAGGTCTGCTTATCCACTGCATTAATTCTTTTTTGCCTTACTTGCAGCTGCGCTTGGAAGCCACGGCTTGCAGTGAGGAATAGCCAGCAGCAAGGAGGGAAAGGAAATCACACACCAGCTCCACGTGCACTTACAGCTTATTCACAGAGTGGAAAAGGAAAGACCTGGCCACAGCAGCTCCATTTATCATCCCAGCCTACTGCATCTGCCAGTTCACGACGACATGCTAGGCTACATCATTAGCCTGCTTTGCACACTGTAACAGGGAAGAGCTATCTGTCACAGGCCAGTTTTAGGTAATGCTGCCAACGTGACCTGCATTTTCATGCACATGGAGAGGAAAGGAGGAAAGCTAATGCTACTTCACATGCTCTCAAGAAGTTCCGCAGTGCCTGAATGAGTATCGGCCATCCTATCAAATAATTCTGTCATGCTTCATACGCTGAGCTGGGCTGTCTGTCAGCTACGGGAAGCCCGTGGGCACACACATGCGGTGGGGGAGGATCGTGGTGGTCAGATTGCCCTCCTCCACCTTCTGGAAGGTGAAAGAGAGAAGCTGCAGAATAAGATTTCCTTTCAATCTATTTCTGTGGCATTTCCACTTCCCTGGAAGGGAAGAGTGCATAGTCTGTCCACAACTTGACATAAGGCTCATAATAAAAGGATCCAGCACAGAGATTGATTTTTATTTTTAACTTTTTCTTTTTTCCCCTACAGCTGAAATCTCCATGCTTGAAGAAAAAGGTCACATGTAATAAATAAGCACAGAAAAAAACATGAATCTAGATTTCTACATTTAAATACATATTACTCTAAAACATTTGCATTCTCAGCCTGCTTTGAATAATTTTAACAAATATTAAATTATACATTAAGTAGCAACGCTGAATTACAGCAACAGTTACTGAATTGCTAATTCTGGTAACTAGAGGCACAGATAGGAAATTAGGCAGGGGACACAAGATGAACTTCAGTGTGGAAAAGACAGCCATAATCTCTCCTACCCTAATAAAACATACCTGTTATTTCAAAGATTTTCCTCTTCCTATAACATATCAGAGAAATCCCTATGGGAAGGAGAGCTTTAAGCACCCATGGGGACACTTGCAGCTGATTTTCTCCTGCTCCTTCTCACAAGCATGAACCAGTACCCTACTGAGAAACCTCACTGGTGTGTCAAACATCTCCTCTCTCCAAATCCCCACTAGCTGCCAGGTAAGTGACCCAACAGCCATTTCATTTCTGCAGAAAACAGATGAAGTGCTATACCAATAGCATTCCAGTTTCAAAAATGTCTTACTACATGCTGAAATGCCTTCCTCCATGCAATATTTAAAAGATGCTTTAATCCTTGTCAAGTGCCATTAAGCCCACTAAAAGGCTCATCCCATAGGTGGCGGGCGGTCCTAGCTATTTATCTGTTTCTCCACCCTTTTCACACACTTTTGTTTGTTTGTTTTGTTGTTGTTGTTTGTTTGTTTTCTCTTCCTTTCTTTTTTCTCACCAGTCAACCCTTCCTTCCATTCATTACTAAAATTTAGCTTTTCTGACCAAGCCCACAGATGAAATTCAGATAGCTTGTTGTGGTCCTGGCTAAGAGCCTGAAACGTAGTTTCCACAAATATTCACCTGGACTAAACCTTCACATTCCACATGTATTTATGTGAGCATGCATAGATCATGTCATACGCAGTTAGTAATTTGACAAATCATTTTTTCCTGCATTTTCATAGGGACACTTCACAAATTGAAAGAAACCTGGAAAGAATAATATTGGATCATAAAAGATATTTTTAAAATGATAAGCTTAAGCAGCAGTGTTTTTAAGAAGCACAAATATAATTTATGAAAAATTTACACTACATATTTACCTAAGCAAAATGAAAAATCTTGTGGACTTTTTTTTTTTTAACTGGATAACGTTTCTATGAACTGGAGAATAATTACTAGAGAGGTGAACGCAGAATTCAAGTGATTCTCGATGAACGCGATTAACCAAAAATATAAATGCTAAACTATTTCTGCATCCAAACTAATGTAGGATTCTCTTCAAATATGTCACCAAATAGGTATCTTACAGTTAATTACTGTAATAATTACTGTTGATTAATTATTGTTTTAATCCCTTGATTTCCATGAAGTTGTTTGCCTCAACTGAGATATGGCTCCAGTTCTCAAAAAAAATTGAAAAAGCAGATGATAATTCTAGAGTTTACTCCTACAAACATACATGCGTATCAAAAACTTCATTTATGTTAGTAGTACCTCTGAGGCAAGAGAAATTTTATATTTGGTGTTACTAAAACAGAGGTCTTTACAGTAAATATACCTCAAAATGCTGTTGTCCAACAGCACTCTCCAGCCACTCTGATACTTTATCTTTTCAAGTTTCCCATGCATGGAGTCAGGAATCTGTGCATCTCAGTCATCCCTCTCCCCACAATTTGGGGGACTCCACATCGGTCGAAGTAACAATATTTTTCCAGGAAGCTTGTTTCAGCTAGCATAGGTTACTCCTCTTTAGTGCTCCAGTCAAATATCAAATAGATTGTCCCCTTACACACAATGTCTCCTCTCCCTTTGGTTGTGTAAAAGAAGCAATCCATCTTTGTCCACCAAAATCTAAATAGTAAATCTGCTTTCCTATGTAGACCCCAGAGTTTAAGAACAAGCTAGCTGATAAAATGCACATGGCGGGCTGCCAGCTTCCTCAAGATCCCTGAAGTCTAAACATGTTTGGCATTACTCTGTTCTTCCAGGATTTGCAGAATACAGACAGAAAACAAAGACTCCTTTAAAACAAAGAACAACCAACAACAACAACAAAATAGTCACCTCCTATACTGTTTAAAAAGGCTTACCTATTAGCATCTAATCCAAACTTCTTTGAGGCACCTCCTCCTTGCCAGCATCCCTTTCTTGCCATTAATTTCCTTTGACTACATTTGAGAATCTATGCCAAGCACACACACCAATTCATGCGTTAAAATTTTAAAACAGCTTTCCATTGATTTTTGGCCTTTCCTCCTTATTACAGAAGTCATCACACACAGCCAGAAGTCAAAGAAAGAGACAAGGGTAGATTCATATTGAGAACTACACAAGTAAGACATCAGGTTTTCTATTAAGCTGCAGTGCAAGCAGGAGTTTTGCAGTATGTAGTTCTACTCTGTACCCACCTACACAGTCAAAGGAAGGTTCAAGACCAGTAGGAGGATCCAGACATAAGCACAAACAAAAAAAATTATTCTTTGGCTGTGGGCACAAAGAAATTGTTACTCTCTTCATCAGTAATTTCTCCTAGGAAGAAGGTCACCAGAGAAGAAGAAACCATGAAATTAAAAGCCTAATTTTCACTTAGCTGACAAATTTCTGTGCTTTCTCTGCCCCTCATTTCTGAGGAAATTCTATAGGAACTTTAAAATCAGTTCACTGAATAATGAGAAATATTTCCTCATCATCATACCACCAGGACTTCATTTCCCTTTGGCAGCTGGCCTTCCCATACTACTTCTTTAGATGGTGTTCAACTAGTAACTTCAGGCTCAGTGCTAAAGCACCCGGGAAGTCTGGGCTTGGACCTCAGCTGAAGTGAACGGTTCTCTATCAAAATGAGTTTGCAATCAGGAAATACCAATCAAAACCAATTCCTGAAATTATTTCTTTCAACAAACTTCTAAGTTATTTGGAAACTTGCTTGGTCGCCCAAAAGACTGTACATTAAAACATGAGTTTCTGGGCTTCCAGGGTCCATAATCTGCTCCTACATTGCAGAGCCAAGAATCACTCACCCACCAGCTACCTCTGTCCTCATTCCCCCATCAATGCCCAAGAGTCCAAGGCTCAGCTTGCTGGAAATTCACAAAGAAAAAAAATGTAAATACTTTCAAAGATAATACTATTAACTTCTGACTTCAAGACGGCTATTTTTCTCTTCCCACATCGGAATATTTTTCTCCCAACGAGAATCTTCAGCATTTTAGCAGCTTTAGTCTCAACTCGACCTGACTAGTTCCTCAGAGCGATGGTTTTCAAGATGTAGTCTGCAAAGCACTCAAGGTTGGTGGATATCTGTAGGGGTAGCTTGAAAAGAAAGCATTAAAAATTCAAGCTAATTGTCAGTGGGACTTTAACTCACTATACAGAGATCTGTATCTTCAGTGGAAAAGGTTGAGAGGTTCACAGATGAAAAAAAAGTTGAAAACAACAACCTCTAGAGCAAAGTACAAGAATATTGAAGTGACCTGATAGTTTTAGACGCAGATCTGAATATACCTTTTTAGCTGCAAACACAGTGAGCTTCTCTTTCATTTTGCCTTGCTAAGCTAAATGAACAGCTACCCTACAGAAAAGAAATGACTGTGATTCATATATAAACCACTATTGCCTATAATCATTTGGGCTGGGGAGTCCTGTCTGGCTTACCAAACCTGTTGGCATTCCTTTGGTTTTGCACCGTCTTGATGCTTTTGTCTAGAAGCAGAAATAACATGAGAAGCTGAAATCCACTCTTTCGTCTCTTTCAGGATGAATTCTTATGTGGTCTCCAGCAGATCGTTCTCTCCAATTGGTATGCAAATTTCACATCAAAAGGGAAAGATCACCTCACTCACTCACCCACCATAATAACTCTTGCTCTTTCTGTCCTAGGAAACAAAATACTTATAGCTCAGGTGTGCAATATTTCTCTCCAGATAACTAGATCCCAAGCGTGTATTTCTGCATATTATACCACGCACAGGGGCGAGGAAAAAAGGGAACAGGGGGAAAAAAAAAGATTCTATTGCACCATTACAATGAAAGTTTCCTTCCTCTCATTAACAACACACCCTCTGCTCATTTCACTGCTGTGTTTACCTCCTCCTTCTGATGGCAGGGATGCTGAATCATGATGAGCCAGAGATCAAGCCCAGCCCCAAACTGTCACCTTGATTCAGGTGGCAGGATCTCAGCACCTGGCCCCACATTTCAGACATAAGGGGCACGAATAGTGGGGCAACACGTGGGGACCTGTGTGCAGCTGTAGGGATTGTAGTGTCAGGTATGGACTCTTAACAAACACGAAGATGGGAATGGAAACCTACCCTACCAACAGAAAATGGAAGATTTTGGAATAATTTAAAGAAAAAGCAAGAAGTCTATAAAGAATCAGAATCTAAACATTCCATGTATATATTTGAAATAAATATTACAGAAGTTTATAGAAAGCAAAGCACAGATATCCCCTGATAACATTATTTTTCTCTGTAATGCAAATGGCATTTGTTTTTTGACGATGTGGAACTGTGCAGCAGCACGGTCAGCGGAGAAAACATTCTGCTGGAATGATGTTTTGAGTCACTATAATCAATAATAGAACCTTAAATTGTAGTAAATATTGAAGTGGGTTTTCAGCATATAGGGAAGTGAACCTGCATCAAGAACTGTAAGGTATTTCTCTAATAGTAAGATATAAAAGATTTAAAAGATGTTTCCCTTTCCCTACAAACACACTCTTACCTGGAAATAATGAAGCATTTAGCTGTTTTTATTACCTTTTTAAGACTGTTTTTAGTGCTAATTCCATATATAAAAAATGAAAAATCTGCTTTCTGAAGCATTTTGCAACTCACCCCCCTTCAATATACCAAGAAAACAATAACAGCAGCCACTCGAGGACTGCACTATACAGATCGAGCCTCACAGTGATCTGGCCCTGTCACCTCCCTGGGTCATCACCTTCTTCCAGTGACTGGCATATCTGATCCGACAGAGATCTGCTCATCTTACCAGCCACTTCCGTCCCTCGGCCCTCCCAAAAGCAAACCCCAGGACTCCGTGCTTTGTCCGACACTGGTGCTCCGCAGGAGCAGTTAAGCATTTTCATGAGGAGAGGACAGAGAGGTGAAAGAAACGTCAGTCATAACTGGAAATATTGCAGTCCCAGTTGCACTGGTGATGAAAGAAAGAATATCGTTTATCTGAATTCTGTATAAATACTTCTATTTTCATGTTGTAATTTGCTAGGGGGAATAAAAGGAATGCAGAAGGGTTTGGACATGTCCGACCATTGTATTCAGTAAGTTTACTCATTGCTTCAGTGACTCAATTTTCCAGTATTTAACAAACTGATAAATAAAAACTGACTTCTCAAAAACAGTACAACATACAGAGAAGAAATGTATGCACTGTATTTTCAAGTCTTTTAGAAAAACATACTTCACTCTCTGCATATTACACCTTAGCTTTACA
Organism: Chauna torquata; assembly: GCA_013399475.1. NCBI lineage: Eukaryota > Metazoa > Chordata > Aves > Anseriformes > Anhimidae > Chauna > Chauna torquata. The sequence goes on along the minus strand of VXAL01013480.1, from coordinate 433,714 downwards.
TTTTTAATGTTCAAAAAAAAAAAAAACCTGCAAGAAATTTTCCATGAGATCTGTTTTCTCCCGAAGCCCTGGCATGTGTTGTCCCCTGTACTCCTTAGCAGCCAGCCACAGGAAGCCAAAGGAGCCTTCCCCTGATCGCAGGGGGCAGCAGCAGAGCTTTTCTGAGGGCAAGGTTTCAGTCAAAGAGGTGGAGGAGAGATGCAGACAAGACAGCTCTTCCCAGAAGGCACAAAAAGTGCTCCAAAGAACTGAATGCTACCACCAAAATGACACCTACAAAGTTTCTCTCCTTCTCCTGTTACTATGCAATTGTTCTGCCAAAAGGAAATCCTGTAAACCAGTGACGGAAGGGAAAGAATTTGCTACTTAAGCCCTCCTAGGTCTTTCAAATGTTAATGTTATCAATCAGAAAAGACTAGAAACATCTCTCTGCACACATGAGACAATTTAATTCTTCCACGGTACAGCAATCAGCTCTATGAGCACTAATCTGCAATGACAATGACATTTGTTCTTCCACACCATTGTATTCTTTTAGAAGTTTGGTGTTTTGTGAAATGGTTTGAAGCCCTAGACTAATTCTGACCATGCTACGTAATGCCTTTATTTTTTAATCAACATTATCAAAATTAGGAAGTATACACTCAGGAAAGAGGAGGAAACACATTTATTGTTTATTTGTTGCATGTTTCCCTGTGCTGTTGCTTGTCTGTGTTATTTTGAGCTTCATCTATTTAAAGAAGTTGTATGATATACAGAAGACAGCAGGTAGAGTGATTGACTGAAAGTCAGATGCTGAACTGCCACAAAGCTGTGGAAAGGATAAAAATATTTCTCTACCTCAATTCATTCCATAGGAAAAAATCCTCCTGGATTATGCATCCCATATCATTTTTATACTTAAAGGTTTCAAAGTGAAAAGGTGTAAAGGGTAGTATTTAAAAATAAAAAGCAAACGTTTTCACAGCTTACTTTTTATTTTCTTTTTTTTAAAAAAAGAGTATAATATTGAAGGAGAAGTCTGCTTGCTTTCGGTTAGGTTTACTAAATCAGTCATGAAGGCAGCTGATCTAAAATGCATCAGCTGTCACCTGCTCAGTCTCAGTTTGACAGTTCAATACCTCCTCATCTTCTGAGAGTGGCAGTGCTGAGACCTGAGTAAACCACGTCTGTATGCAAACTGTCACAGAGCTCTTGGCATATCATTAGGCCTGACCTCCACGGCTGCAGTGACAATAAGGAACATTACGGGCAATTGTCATTGGAGTTAAAATTAATGTACGGGTCTCCAAATACGGCAACGGGAGAGGTAAGCCCCACAAGCGGTGGCCAGCTGATGAACTACATAGTAACAGTGAGATAATCTCACCCCTTTGGAGAATGCAAATGTTTGTCACAAATTCAAGGCACGTCTCACTACCCATCTATAGGTGTGGCTTTCCCTCAGCTTTTATCTGGACCAAATATGACATATAAATGTCAGTATATCCTACTTATCAGCTTTGGGTAGGACAATGAAGCATTATTCAGGGCCATGAAAAGACAATCTAAGACACATTCCCAAGCAGTGACAGTCAGGGTCACACGCGCTGTGGTCAGAAAAGTTGTAGCCAATCACTTCGGCAGCCCAGTCACACAGACCTGTGCAGCATCTTCTCACTTTGAGACGCTGCTTTCTGCTCCGCGGCAGCTGGCAGCAGGAGCCTGCACGGCCACAGCACGGTGCTGCCCACAGCGAGGGAGCCCTGGGAGGGCTGGGCGCAAGCCAGAGCATGTCCCTACCTCACCATGCCTCACTTGCCTTGGTAGTCATCTTCAGAGCTGCTTAACCCATAGGAATACGTGTCCTGAACAAACAGAAGATGGGCTTGAAGAGAGAACTCACTTTCAGACCTCTTCTGAATTTTCACGGTATTAACTGCAACAATAATGGTGTTTGTGACCGCAAGCAAAGCTTCACTGGTTTGTGTTACCTGAATATTTGAGTGCCATGGTAGTATTTGACCCCATTGCCAAACATTGCTACTACCTCATGGATTACTTTAAATAAATTAATAAAGCAAGCAAACAAACAGCCTGTAGGTCCACCTATAAAAAGTTCCTTGATTTTTATTTTTGTATGATGAATTGCAGTATGAAATACATTTCTTCTAGGCTTAGAAATTCTGCAGTGAAGAGAACAGGATCAAAAACAGCCCGTACTTGTTAGGATGTCCCCACATAATTCATTCATAGTCCCACTTCATACTGCCATTCATGAATTACGAGGTCATTCCTAACCAAAAAATATTTCATCTCATGTCATCTCACTGTCATATTTCTCTATACTAGGCTTCTCCAGCAGTCAATCAATAGCAAAAGCAGACACGAAGTCCAGCAGTTGAGCAGATATTTGAGCTTTTCTAAATCTCCAATCCGCTTACAGGTTCAGTCATTTTCTATTGAAGTCAACACTGGAAACAGCCCTGGAACCCACTTGCAGTTTGCAGAGCATAAAAACAATGTTTCCAATAGAAGGTACTTCTTCAAGCCCTTTAATAAGTTACTACCAATTTACAAGAATAACTTTCCCCACCCCATCCCATTTCATAAGTCTGTATCATTCCTCACAGTTTTTACCAGATTTCCAACCACATTTCCCCAAGCTTGATATTTTCTTATTGACATACCACCACATATGAGGCTATAGAAGTTGGGTAGCAAACAAAGAAAGAATCAAGACAGTAAAAAAAATTATTTTTTTAAACAAAATTAATATTTACACACATAAGTCAAGAGAGTTGGGTTAGGACAAGGCAGGTTATTCTTTTAATTTCGGTTTCATTTATAATGAAGTAGGTTGTGAAAATGTAAACTGATTAGAAGCACACGCTGGTAACTGTATATGGGAAAATATTGTTTTTATCCCATTCCTAAGAGAAATAACTGATAAGGTGAATGCTCTTGGAGCGCTACAATATCCATTTCTGGTTGACTTACAGCCCTTCGGCAGTTAGCTGTTTTTGAGTTATGTAAGCATAAACTGATGTGTCTTCTCTCGTTTCTTGTTTGGTTGGTTTTTCCTCCAAACAAAAAACATGTTTTCTGACAAGGACTGACTGACAAGACAATTGACTGGTCCTAGAGAGCGTTATATCTATATACAATAATGACCACAAAGAGACAAACTTGCAAGACCTAACAGCTTACAACTTTCTCTTATCTCCGTTTAAAATAAGTCTCAGTATTTGGGAGGGGAAAAAGAGAAAAATCTGAGAAACTACCATAAATCTTATTTAACTTCAGCATGAGAAGACTTGGACACACATGCCACAAATAGTTAATAAAAAGATTAATGATTTATTAATAGCTGGTTTACTAAAAAGCTAATCCATGGATTGTTTAACAGGTTGCTTGGAGGCACAGCAGGTCTAAATGTTCTTAACACCCTTTACTGGCACTGTTGAGCACTATTTACCACACACAGTACTCCTGTATGTCTGTAATGCATGTATATCTGTTAATCATTTATAATCCTTTCATCAAGCATTTATACAGGCAATGCTGATACGACGCTGACTGCAGAAGCTCCCAGTGCAGGGAGTGCCCAGCACTGCAGGCATCAGTGCCTCGGTCCTGGTGGGCACTTCAGGATCCAGCCAAAGCACAACCAACGACCAAATCCCAATGATTAAAGCTTAAAGCACAAACTCATCTGCAGCTGGATTATGTAGTTCATAGTAGTAAAGAGACATGCAACAAGAACCCAGGGATAAGCAGACATACTGAGGCACTGAACTGCAACAAATTAAAATCTAACGCTTCTTGGACTCTAGCAAGGTGCTAGCAGAAAAAGCAACAAACCTGGCACTTAATCATGTGTCATGCAGAATACGTTCTTTCCCTTTGAGAGTTACATTGCATTTTCTTTTTCCTTTGAGAAAAACTTATAGAAGAAAGTGTTCTCTATTTTCTGCTGTTATTTATACATTTGTATCCTGGTTGCCCTTCTGCATCCCTCTAAAAACCTCCTTTATTCTTCCCCCAGTTTCTCAGACCTTTTGGATACAAAATGATTTTCAGACTTCAGTTTCAATTTTCAGTTTTCCCCTCCTATTTCAGCTTGTCTTTTTAGAAATCTAGTGCTCAGTAATGAAGAAAGTATTTCAGCTGAATGCATACCATCAACTTACATATATCACAGAAATATATCCCACTCTTTTGGGTCTTCTTTGTCTGAAGCTGGGCACTAAGCATAGTCTTTAATAACAACGTACAGTATCTTGTTGCTTGTTTTTACAGAATTTAAGATCATTTCAGGCTCCACTAAGATTTTCTTAGTTTCCTCCACAGTGCTCATTACATTTTATCTGCTCTTCTGGTTCCTACTAATGTTTTCTTTTCTAGGTGTCTCAGTGTTTATTCAGTCTCCTTCGAACGAACAGTTTTGGGATGTTGAAGTGTTACTATTTTCCTGTCCCCTTCCTAAAGGGAACATAAAACAAGAGACCTAGAATACAACTTCACCTTTTGCTTTCAGTAATGAGTACAGGCACATATGCAACCACTGTATAGAGAGGATAGCCTATAAATTTCATCATTAGAATAAAGATAAAAATTCACAGCTGTTGACTTGTATCAGGACTGAAGTACGGTCCCTCCTCTTTGCCATGCTGTTTTGGATAACTTGTGATGAATCATCCCTGCACAGATAGTTGTTATCATTGTGAATATTTACCAGGTCTAAGAAGTTTAGAACACTGAAGGAATACTGTCCTATGTCTCAACTTCACTTAATTTTCAGGCACGAACAGCTTTGGAAAGCACCACATGAGCTATACAATGAAAAGATAATTGCAGGGTAGTGAAATGAAGTTAAATACAGTAACTTAAAGGTACAGAGTGAGGAGTTATTGTTCTTATGCTTCATCTGATTACAAAATTACCACTCGAGGCAGCTGTAAAAATGTGACAGTTATATCATCTCCATGGAGCTCAGATGCACAGAAATCCAAAAAGTGTTCAACTAAGCTTCTGACATATGCCTGTTTCTACCGCAAAGCCTGCGTAATGTTTTCAGTGTTGCAAATCTTCAGTAGAAACAATCCCATACGATGCATAAGAAGTGTATATAGAGTTATCAGTACTTTGCATTTACAGTGCCATGGATGCAGTTTTCTTTATTATACCCAGCACCTTCTGAAGTCAGGACGTCACATCTCCCAGTTCTTCACACCAGCTCCTTCTGAAGGGCTGGGTGACGGAACTGCTTTGGGAAAGCCCTGGCTCACGTGCTGCATCAGACCCCCAGTGCCCAGCTGCAGTTCTGCTTGTCAGGAGCTGGGCCACAGTACATCCCAGTTTTTCTTCTTTTTCATGTTTCAAACCAGATTTTTCAAGCTATGGAATTCTACTGATGCTGTTTACACCTCCTTTTTCACATCAATAACTTATTTCCTTTCTGGCTTTCCTGGCATTCATTAGTAGCCAGCCAGCCATTAGCCATTATTTTCATTTCGCAGACACCTCACTAAATTCATCCTATTTCACTTCAAAGACTCCACTCAAAGTTTTAAGAATGGTCAATAAATACATTGTAGCATGTACATTTATGTACTTAAGACAATTAAAAATATACTTATTTGAAAATATGGTTGGGAGATAGCTTTCAGTTCTGTAAGAGTATTTGACGGTGGAAAATACTTTAGGTTAGGCAGGAACAGGCCTTAAGAAAGAAACAAGAGTTAACTTTACAGCAGCAAAATAAAATTCTTCAAGAGCAATGCTCCTTTCATTGAGAACTCTACTGGTAAACTTTTGATCCCACTGTTTATAACACAGCATGCCCTCAGCTGAATGAAAATATTTATATTGTTATTACTGCCAATAACAAAATTTAACCCTAGAACCGTTAACAAATGGACCTATTTTGTTGTAATTATGTGCTGTCATTTTCTGCTTTGTTTTAGATTTTTCATAAGAGAAGTAGCAGGGAGTCTATCTGCAGTTTTTTCTTTACGGATTTTCTCAGTAAAAATAGATTTCAGCCTTCACAAACACAATTGTTTTGAATACCAATTGCCTTGGTATTCAAACAATACTTAAACAATTGCATATGTTAGTTCCAGACATGTATCTAGTTGTAAAATTTCGATCTGAATCAGATTTTGAAAGCATCTTATTAAATAATTAATACCTACCAACAAATCAAAAGATTCTCAGAGAACTTCGTGATGGAAAACACTAAGTCCTTATCCAACACAAAAGCAGGTGGTGCTTGGAACCAAGGCTCCGGTTACTGCATGGGAGTGGGCACGACTCTAGCCAGGGCCCTCCCAGCGATGAGCAGAGAAGAGCGACTGCTTTCACGTTTCTTATCATCTATAGCTCCATGTGTACATAGCAGGAGACCAGCCTGTTTCACAAGAACATGACACCATCGATGCTTAATAAGATAACAGGAAAACAAAAGGGAGTCATTGCCAATCTGTGTGCTCCCAGCCCATGAGAAGCCTCAGCACAGCAAAACTTTAAGTAGCTACTACAGTAACAGAAGTGTTTAATGCTAGCATTAACTGGAGAAATTGCACGCTAGGATGCGTTGCATCTCCTTGGTCGGATCCATCTTCCCCCAAATTTCATGTAATAAATGAAGACTGTCTCCAATGTTTTTGTTCATCTATCACCACGTCAGTGATTATTACAGCGTTACAAAACAAACAGAAAAACTTAATTTCAAGGAACATTTACGGTGAGTGAAATGCATTCAGACTTGACTAAGGTGAGAGTAACCAAGTAACTCTGATGTTTGTTCAAACAAATAAGGTGGTTTTTTTATTGTTTTTTTGTTTTTTATACAGCAAGATCCAATCAAAATACAGGTTTAAAGTATCAGTGCTGAAGTATTTGAATATAATTGCCAGCATAGGAAGGAATAAACACTGGTTAATAAAACCAGAATCAGATACATTAGCTAGATAAAAACACTATCATTCCTACTATCCAACTGTCATTATAGGTTAGTTCTCTGTAGTGTGACCTTCAATACTGTCCAACCTAATTCTACACTCCTGCAATGACTTAAATGGTCTGCAATTTAAAAGCAATAAGCTTAAAATATTCTGCAGGTTAAGAATACTGGGTTGGAAAAAAAAAAAAAAAAATCACAGTAAAGAAATCTGAAGGCTAATGTTGAATCAGGCAGGGTCACTGTCCCTTAAAGAGAGGAAAATCGCAACAACAGAAGTATTTTATTTCTTTATCTGATATTTCTGGCTTTCTTTTCCTGCTTTGATACTTAAATAAAATGAACTATTTTATATAATACCAGCAGGATGATGAAACGGTGCCAAATATATAAAAATGCCTGAAAAAGGAATCTGTGCTCTTACAGTGCCAAGGGCATCCACCCCACAGACACTGCTCAGCATCTCTGTATTTCAGCCCTCTCATACAAAGCTTGGTCCTTCCTTCAGCCTTCTGCGCACCCTCTCCACGTTCCAGCAAGAATGTAGACAAAGTCATGCAAGTGCTGACTTTTTTTTTTTAAATTAGTTTTCTGTAATTTCTTCTAAGAGAAATGCACTCGTCCACAAGCAAGTAGCGTGACAGAATCGGGAGACGCCCCGGGCACACAAGACTACCACCACAGCGCTGACCACCATGCAATTAGATGCGGCTCACAGTCCCTCCGATAGCTCTCAAGCAGATACACGCTGCTAGTAGCATAATGCACTGCCACCACAGGCCGAGTTGTACCGGAATTAATACGTGCTGTCAGCCACGAAACCCGCATTTCGCGAACTACAGAATTTTAGTGATGGTGTTCACACCTATAGCACAAAACGTTTTTAAAGTGGCCTGAGATTCACTGTTTGCTATGAAGAGATCCATCTTTGTAAAAATTAGCTCAGCTGTCTACTTTTGCCTTTCTTTCTCATAAAAGCGAAGTCAAAGGGAGAGCAGAGTGAGACAAGACGCACTCTAAATAGTTAAATGCCCCTTTTGAAAGTGAGAGCATATTCTTTTTTTCAATGGCATGACTGCACTTGTTTGAAGGTGGTGAAAAGACCACAAATGATTCCTTACAGGTCCTATCTCCACTCAATGCAGCAAAAATAAAGGTGTCAATGGACAAGCTAAGCCCCTAAACTGAGAGTCATTCATCCTTATTTAAACTATGACAAGCATACAGATTGTAAGACCGGCAAAATAAGCTTTAGAAAACTTAACTAACTGAATAAATCAGATCTTAACCACTGCATAGAGTGTCCAAGTGCACCGACCCATGCACTGCACAATCGTTTCTGTTACAATTCATCCCCAGCCTCTCTTTAGTTTAATAATTTTTCAATTATTTATAATAACTGAACAGTATCTCATTTGTGGTCTAGAATCTCATATGGACTAAGCAATGTCAAAAATCCCTTTTCACAGAGAACAAAACCAACATTGCATCATCTCCGCAATCAGTTAACCTGTGTATAACCGTGCTGTAAGAGGTCTTAAATTAATTACAAATACCCTTGAGCAGGAAATCTCTTCGGGCTGAGAAACAAGGAACCCAAGACTTGAACCCAAGTTTTTCTTGTAATGCATTTTGCAAGTTCTATATAGCATGAGATAAAATGCAGAAAAGATGAGTGGGAGAAGCATGTAAGTGAGCTGCAGAACTATGTTATTTGTGTTTCTTAGGCAGCATTCAGATGCCAACCTGTAACAGGCACACAGCGCAATGAAGAAACAGAGAAAGCTGTGGGCTGTAAGAGTGCAGCAAGCACACTTACACAGCTCCAAGTACAACACAATTTTAAGCTAACATATACAAACTGTACAAGAAAGAACACTTCTCCATTGTCCTCTGTTGTGTGGACATCCTAGAGCTGGCCTAGATCTTGCTCTAAGCTTTGAAAATTCACTACTATTCATGCAATAATACAGGACTTACTTTAACTGTACACACATCTTTCCTGACTACAGTGAGGTTAAAGATGTATAAGATGCTCCATCTAGAACACTGTCATTTTGGAAAAAAAAAAATAATTACTCAGATTTTTAAAGACTGAATTTACTTAATAGCATTTACTTAGTAGACTGTCATAGAGCTTTGAAGGGCAATGATCCATGAACTAAAACTTAATGTATTATATGATAATGAATCCAAAGATGGACTATTGAGCAGATAATTACACATTCATAATGGTAGTAATGGGGATTATGGTCCACATTATGGTCTATTATGCCTATTCGGAAATTTATATAACAGATTTTTAACAAAGAAATATCAAAGAATACAAGAGGTCCCAAGCTACATTTTGCTCCCACAAGGAAGCAATACAACACAGGGGATGCACATGACATTATCACTGCCTTCGCAGCAGTCCTTCTTTTTCCAGCACCCACAATACACTTTTGAGATGTTGTGAATGTGAGCAGTCACGATCAAAAGGTAGCAGTACTTGAGAGACCATTATTCCTAAATCTTCACACAAGTAACTAAATGATGACGCACCACACAACGTGCCTCACTCAGATATGACCCTACTTTGAGAAAACATCTTGGGAAACCAGGTGCCACATCCTCAAGACTTCCTCACTTGGAAACACCACAAGTAAATTTGCAGAGTCTGTTTCAGGAGGTCACAACGTTTAATAAAGTCAGCCTTGCCTTTCCCTTCTTAATATAGTAATAAAGCAATGCACTAAAATGCATGAAATATTACTCCGCCCTCACTGGAGAATTGACCTCAAAATTTAACTTTCACAATTCATTTAAGCCCCACTCTATTTCACTCCAAAAAGGGAAAAGTTAGACAAGTATAAGAAAATCTAGACATTTCCTATAAATATTATGTCATTTCTTGAAACAGTCTTGCTTTATTTGTCTGGTTTGCTACCTATGAGTTCAAGAAAACAACAGGAAATTCATAGAAAAGATCAAATGTACAACAACACCCTCCCCCTCCCCAACTTTGCAAACCAGCAAAAACCATGTAGAGAAAAATCTAACTTTTGAAATATACCCGTATGAAACAAGGTTAGCTGATAGAACAAGTAAGTGATACAGGACAGTTGCTATATGTGTTTTACTCACATAATATATTCATTAGTGAGAAGGTAAAGGCAGTCTGATTTTAAAACCTGAATCATTTTGCATTTCTGTTTGTGAGGGGAGGATTAACAGCAGTTTTCTACCATCTTAGAATTAATCACACTGCTATATAAATCCTCCGTATTTTAAGAACTCTGAAAGTGTGATTTCAGAAAAGTTAAATAAAGTATGAAATTGAAAAATGTCATTCTTTCAATATCTTTCTCCTTGTGAAAAAAATTGCAATTACAACTATAAAAAACAATTGTAACCTTCTTTTAAAGCATTATAGAAGAAGTTGTCATTGTTTAGTTAACCAATTCAGATTCAGCAAACGTGACCTACCATATCCCGAGGGAAAGACCTATTGTAGCAGTAAGCAATACATCTCTACACACTTATAATTCAAAGGCACTGAGGCAAAAACTGTCAAAACATTACTAAAGTCGACAAGGATGTATGGTTCATTAGTCTAGGAACTGATGTGTTATGGACCTGTTTGTGATCAGCCTGGTAATTTAAATCAAGTTGCAAGTTTATGTAAAACTACTAGAACTCTACTATTAAGTTTCAGATCATGCCTTCAAACAAAGGCACCTGTAATTGCAGACGTTTATCACAAGACCGTAACTAGTCCCCTATCATGTCAACTTAATCAATAATCAATTTATAAAATATCATTACTTTAATTGAAAATCTCTAGCTGTTTCCCTTGTATTGACTTTGAGGGCCAAACTGCAGCGTAACATCAGTAAGCCAGTCTTTGTTCGTTAACACGGAATTAGACTGCAAATGATTCAATATGTACAAGTGGTACGTGTTGCAGAAAAGGGTGATCTGCAGCTGCAGATACAGCTGACTCGCACCATACTGCCGCGAGCCCGGCCCAGCACGTCTGATGCTCACAGCGGCGCACACCCGACAGCACTGCTCTCAGGGCCCCTGCCGAGCACGCCACCCCCTCACCAAGTCTCTTCACCCCCCACGGCTTTGCACCCCTCGGAGTGATACCTCAAATATGCACCCACTCCCCCCATATCACTGCTCTACAGCCCACCCTGTTGTTGAAACAGGGCAAAGACTTGTTTGGTGCAATTAGCTTAAAGAGCAGACGAGGCATTACAGAGCTGTGCATGTGATCGCTGCCTCAATATTTCATTCACTGCAACAGGCCACTGCAAGACATAGGCCAAGCTTAACTCCAGACAGGAAAGCAGGGATGACGACAGGCTGGAGAACTGTAAACAGATACTTACGATACACTTGATCTCCAGGATAAAACCGCAGTTGTCATACAGTTAGTTGCTTGATTATCACTTGGTATCGAGTTTTTCTGCATATCAAGTAGCATACTATTAATATTGCCTCCTGCATTTCAAATTTCAATAATTTCAAAGTCTGGTGCATCAAGTTCACACGTACTAGTGAAACAAGCCATTGCTTCGATTCTGCAGTCCCCAGATGACAAAAAGGGAGGTGCTAAGTATTGAATCCTTAAAAAGCTGCCAAATTCACAACTTCCTGTCTATGATACACTAGAACTCATTTTACTAATCACAAGTTTCTGTCTTTATATATCTTTTTATTCATTATGAAAATTACTGCAAGAAGATGGGAAGGAAGGTTAACCTGCAATCATATTTACCTTCTTTTTCAGACAATTCGTACTGAAGTACAGCATACACTTACACTAGATTTGACTATTTTACATGTGTGATCTTCCCAAATTGTCATTAGTTTAAGCATTTGTTTCTAAAACCAAACGACAGAGCACCAGAACGAAAGTTTTGCAAGAACTACCAGCCCATGTCACTCCATAACCCACTACTCTCTATCACAAAACCAGTTTCTGCAGATTTGAACATGCAGAGCTAGTGACAGAGCAGATGACAGGTGTGTGCTACCTCTGCCAAAGGACTACATCTTGCTTTCCTTCCCTTCAGATATGCAGAGCTTCTTGGAGCGTGTTTGTGAACAAATTCTCACCCTGATAATCTGGACAAGCCAGTAGATTTAAATACTTCAACCAGGGAGTGAAGCATGTGACTACAGAAGGATGTCCTTGTCCAGGCTAGGTGGATGCTAACCATTGCAGGCAGGCGGGTGGCTGGCAGGGATGCCATGCAGTGATACTGGAAATTCAAAAATAGCAGCACACACCAGTGTTTCAGAACAAGGTAACTGGCGGCAGGACATGTACTTGTCGGACTACACCTCCGAAGGGCTATCAGTATGCCAGCACAAGGCATCCCAAATTCTATGAAGCTCATTCAACTCTATGTAATGTCAAAATACCATTAGACAGAACTTAAAAATCAATAAATAAAGAAATCCACAAAAACACAAGGAAGACCAAAACTATCTGCTTACTCAATAGCAAAATCCTGCACTTACAACTTAGCCATAACATGAAAAGCTCAGGGGCCAATGTTGCTTTTCCAGCCGCAAGGTCCATTAGCCAAGACAGACACTTGCTGTTATCTGAAAGGTTGTCAGATTGCCCTAAAAAATGCCATGGGAACAAATCACATATTGTCTGGGACATCTCATTTTGCTGAGGGATGAGACCATCTCCTAACTGCACCAATTCACAATACTATTGTGCAAGCTGCAAGAAGGGTGCTTCCCTGCAGGCCACGATCAGAAGTCACTGATGCAGAAGGACTTCCAGAAGACTCTGGAGAAGGCAAGAAAGTAAAACACCTGCTCTCTCCAAAGGGTTTCCACCCATTAACAGCATTTACTTGTCCCTTTCTACCAAATGAAATTATGATTCCTGAACACCAATGGGGAAGCATTTCCCTTCCTTCAGAGATGCTCCTTTGAATGTCAGTTACTGTTGAAAACAGACGTGCAGGCAAAGAGCAGGAGAGTAACTAGGATTTGTTTTGAGAGGTATCATCATTTCAGAAGACAATCAAAAAAGCTTGTTTTCTCTAAAAGTTGTTCTTTAGTGTAGCCTGCGTACTCATATTGCTCTTTGATGTCTATCTCTAGAAGAAGTATATAAGTAAACACACAAAACAATAGAGGTTCACAGCAGGCCTAACCCCTTCCCATAACACACTGACAAGGCTACTGTGATATATGTTCAAGCAGAATGTGTACCTGTACTGATGAAGCACAGCAGTAGAGGGGAGGTATTAATGACAGCTCCAGAAAAATTTTATATATATATAAA